>OY754974.1:28493091-28863091 GCA_963576475.1 Molanna angustata
GGGACGACGGAGTTCATTTGCCTAGTACCTGGAAGAACATTTTATATGACAAACAATACAATAATAATATTAATAATACCATAGCGAAAATAACCCCAAAACACAACAATAATAATATTAATGTCACAACTAAAATTAACAATAAATCACAACACAAAAATAATGATAAAATATTATTACCAACGAACACGACAGCAGGTGGGCGTGTCACAAGGAGCCAATCACGTCGCGCTAACAATATTTGACATAAGCGGCCATCTTGTACGCTACGAGTCACTTGACGGTGAGCTTTCAGTGTGAGTAGACGTGTGTCGCGCGCGTGCTTTTCGTTAAGTCCTTGAAAATGCCTGGTGATATTCAGGCGAAACGTCGGAAGACAAATGGTCTTAGTCAAGACCTACTGACACGGGAAAACCGAGATAAAAATATTATAATATATATATATATATATATATATATATATATATATATATATATATATATATATATATATATATATATATATATATATATATATATATATATATATATATATATATATATATATATATATATATATATATATATATATATATATATATATATATATATATATATATATATATATATATATATATATATATATATATATATATATATATATATATATATATATATATATATATATATATATATATATATATATATATATATATATATATATATATATATATATATATATATATATATATATATATATATATATATATATATATATATATATATATATATATATATATATATATATATATATATATATATATATATATATATATATATATATATATATATATATATATATATATATATATATATATATATATATATATATATATATATATATATATATCTAACTAATAATTATTATGAAAACCATTAAGTAAATATTATGTACATTCTTTTACATTGCTATTACATTGAGCAATGAACCTTTTATTTATTTTTTTATTTTCTCTACTATTCATTTAGTACACACATACCATCACGCCATGTCCCTTGCGGGGTAGACAGAGAGAACCGAACGCCACATTTTTCTATCCTGGCACGCATCCCTCGCCTCGTCCACATTCATGCATCGTCTCATACATGTTCGTCTATTGCTCACACTTCTAACATTTCCGTCTTTCAAAATTTCATTCACATGGTCGTGCCATCCCTTTCTTGGGCGTCCCCGACCTCTCATTCCATTCCTTTCCGCTCTGTATATTTTCTTCGTCAGGCGCTCCTCATTCATTCTCCCCATGTGACCAAACCATCTCAATGTGTTTACTTTCATTCTAGTAATGACATCTTTCTTAATCTTACATTCTTTCCTTATATCCTCGTTTCTTACCCGGTCATACATCGTTCTATTACAAATCCTTCTTAACGATCTCATTTCAACTATTCATTTAGTAATCACAATATATTTCTTAGTAGTAAAGAATCATAATATAAAAAGTTATTTCAACAGCATTCTTTTAGCTCAAACCTTACAAAATTAAAAATAGCAGGTATAATATGATCAGTATAAGTAAAAATTATGAAATTGATCGCGCAAAAATCCAATATAAATTACATATACTATATCTAATGTCACATAATAATTGAATGCTTTATCGCGTGCAAGATCAGATATAATATATTAATAAGACTAGTTGTGTTTAGTCCCAATTCATAAGTAATAAATCAATACATAATTGACGACATATTAACTCAGAACAACGACAATGTACTATGAAACTGGAACAAAACAAAACTAAATGATAATCGGTGGATTAGATCAGAGGTTCCCAACCCCATCCCGGCGCCCGCGGAAGGATTCGTATGTGCCCGCCACTATTCAACAGAGACAGAATTTTTTCATAAACATTAATTAAAAATGTGAATTATTTTTATTTATTTGTTAAAGTTTTAATTTTTTTGAGTGCCTAGGTTTATTAAATACGTTCGTATGTTTGCGATATTGTATTTATGAGTGGTCTATCAGTGAAAGCAATATGCATGGCCCCAACAGCCAAACTGACAGTCTCCATCTTAATAAATTTCGAATATAAGAAAATAAATTATGGGAAAATGAGAAGTTATGGAAGGAGTTTGTCGATTAAAAATAGGTGGTGCCCGCCCCCCTACCGATATTTTATAATGTGCTTTAGAGTACAAAAAGGTTAGGAACCCCTGGATTAAATTGAAGACAAAATGAATATCATCAATAAACAAAAAGAGGTAAAAAAACATAAACAAATGCAGTGTTATTTAAAATTTTATTATTCACGGTTCAATTGAACCCGATTCAAAGTAGTTTTCCAAGTTCAATTGAAAGCTTTTTTATGTATTTATTTGAATCGTAGTTCAGTTGAACACGATTTTGAACACTATGGCCCGAGATTTCAGTTGGCCCTTAAATCGTTGGATTTGGTAATCCAAGTTAAAAGTTTAGGGAAGATTAAATTTCATTCGCGTATTTCAGTGCAAAGTGAAACGTCAGTTACGTAATCTTCAACTATAGATATATTTTACGTTTTTCTATGGTTATTGTCTATAACCATAGCCTACTGTCAATGATACGTGACGCGAAGCTGTGACTAAATATTATTTTATTATTATAACAACACATTATTTTATTTGTTTCATTACACAGCATGTTACTTTTTCAATTTTTTATACCGATCGATGTTTTTTTTAATTAAAATCAAACATTGTAGTGAAAAAATGTCATTGAATATGTACTACGTATGTACGTAGTACTACAATGCAAAATGTATGTACATTTTACAGATGGATATGGAACTAAGTGATAATGGTAAAATAGTGTCTTATGTAGAAAATTTAAGAATACACATTATATATATAGAAACAGGATGGATCAATTTAAAAAGTGGGATGTAAAAACATCGCAAAAATAAAGTTGCGTGCCTGACGTTTCATTATGGCTGACAGTTTATTTCGTTTGTTGTCAGGCAATACATTATAATTATGTAAAAAAGAAATAAATATTAAATACATGAACCACTTCTATATCAAGTCTTTTATTTTAACAACAAAAATAAATCATGATTATAATTATTATGCATAGTTATTTGTAGTATAAAATGAAATGAAACATTAAAGTGTGCGGCGATTAGTACGCCACCTGGCGAAAAAGACTAGAAACAATACTTAACTCAAGATTAAGACACGCGATCCGCCAGAAACGTTGAGTTAAATATTTGTCGTTTAGTGACGTATTTAAGGGAAGATTAGGTACTGAAATACGCAATATTTTGGTTAAACATGAGTTTAACTCCTAAGGGCCGACTGAAATACTGGGCCTATTTCAAACGACAGCACCAAATTAAGTTTTTTTAATTTGGTTGTCATGATTATGGAATACGATAGTTCTGTCAAACTCTTGCTATTGCACTTTTTGACTTCGATATTTTTATTTGAATTCAACGCAAAACAATAATTATAATACATCGAATCGCTTTTTATACGTTTTTCTCTTATTTTATGAAAAAAAAGCCTACCAAATTTATTGAAATGGATCATATTTTCAAAAATGTGAAATGTCATATTATACCAGGGTTAAACTACCCTCGTCGTCGTGCCGGTTTTATTTTACATTTGAGTTGAATCGCGGTTCAATTCTTGACCCATATTATGAATAAGAAAAGTGATCAAATTGGGGTTCTACCGTAGTTCAATATTTAAACCTCGTTTATAAAGAACACTAATTAAAATTAGGAAAAATAGATTTTTTTTTCCTTAAAATGTGGTGGATTAATTAAACCTTTTGGAATGTTTTATATAACTGAAAATAGTTTTCAAATAAAAAAAAATAATGAAACCAGATAAAAAATTGTTTATATTAGAAAAAAAAAATAAACTATAAATCATGATGCTGGATAAAAAACAATAAATACAAAAATACTATTTACGATGTTTTCATACCTGTGATATATCTTCGTGTCGACGGTGATTCCCGAATGCGTAGTCGGATGCATTCGTATATTGAATGAACAGCGATTCATTCTATCCGTAGGTATTATATACTCTTTGATTCATTCTTTTGCCTAGGCCGATCGTGTAAACACCGTACATCGTGTAACTATTGTTGTGTTAATATTGCGTGCATATATTTCGAGTACTGAATTATTTTATATATTTTATATTGTGTAATAAAGTCAATTTGAATTATATTCTGAACTTGTCACTCACATACACAATAATACCTATATTATTTGTTTTGAAAAATCAAACCAATATTTTTTCTATAAAAAGGAGATATTTTACAGTTCAAATATAAACCCAAAACAAATAGGTAGGTCACGGATTAATCGATATTATTATCCTAGTAATATGGGTCATCAATCATTGAAGGGTGGCCGCAGTGTATGTTAGACCAGTTAACCAATATTTTTTTCCAGAAACATTGTAACATATTTCATTGAATCTCGACATATTTTGTGTCATGTGAAACAAATTGTCTATATTAATAGACAATTTAACCATAAAATAATATTTTCTGTGAAACAATATTTCTATAGACATTCGGACAATTACCTACTTATTTATTTAAAGTAATACAGTAAAAACAGTAAATTTATTTATATGAAAGTATAAAAAAACTAATACAGGATATGTCATTGCAAAGTATAAAAATATCACAAATACAATTTGAAATTCTCCCCGAAAAGAAGGAAACCTTGTGCTTCGGGGAAGAGTTCAGAAAACTTAAAATTAAAAATTACATAAGAGAGAGAGACAGTCTACAGTAAGGAACACATACCATCAGAAAAGAGTTCAGAAAAGTTGATTATTTAAATTTACATAAAATAGAAAAAGGACACAACCCTACAATTACTATAAAGATACACAAAACTTCACACACACATACATACACAAAACTAAAACATTCATATGGTACATTGAGGAAATAATTATTTCCACCTTTTTTCCAATGCTAACAATTTGTCAGTATTTTTCTGTTTTATATAAAAAAGTTATGTAACAATAAGTATATTGAATAAACAAAATATAAATATTTAAGGATCCCACTAAGGCGAAGCCTGTATGTGGGAAATACAATGAAAAAAAATAAAAAAAATTACAACAATTAATAAAGTTACAATAATCATAGTATTCATTTCGATGACGTTTGCAGAGTTTAGACAAGTTTTGATATGTTTTACTAGGTGACAGGAAAATTATTCGAAAAACAATTATTCGAATGCTCAATTTTATGAAAATCAATTTTACGAAAGGCAATTATTCGAATCACATTTTTTCGAAAAACAATTTTCCGAACACACAATTATCAGAAATTACAATTGTTCGAATTTTTATGACGTCATGTTGGTAGTATTGTGAGAGGAATAAACCATAGATTTTTATTATAATATACTAGGTGTCGTATTTTGTATGAATCGAAGTGAGGCATTTTTCCTGGGGTTTTTTGGCGTTTTAGTACATTGTTTTTCATAGAGAATAACGACTAATGTGAATTGTTTTCGGATTTATTTGTCGTAAAAAACACTTTGTTTATTTAGATTTAGAGAAAAGTTATTTGGTGTGTGTTGAAATGCAAGGAAAACTGAAATATGTTGCCAAGCAAAACGTCAAACGTGTGATATTCCATGACTCGCTTTTTGCACGGAGTACTAAATCTACATAGTATATAATATATTATGTTGTATAATAAAAATCTATGGAATAAACAACATGCCGACGCACCGCGCTGTCAAACATCAGTTATTAAAAATGTGCAAACATACGTACCTACCCAACAATAAATACAGCAAGTAATAATAGTCTTCATCGAATATATTTTACTGGCAACAAATATGTCAAAGGAGACAACACAATGACACAAAAATATATTAATTTCGGTCAATTGGTTTTCCAACAAATGTTAGTTCGAATAATTTGATTTCGGACAATTGTCATTCTGATAACTGATTTTCAAATAATTATTATTCGTACAATTGCGCATTCGAACAATTGTGTTTCGAAGAATTTTCATGTAATCATTTTACTATGCCTAGTATTTTTAGTTAAAAGTAAAATATTGGCACTGAAACGCATAGTTCAGCATGTTTTCTTTTTTTACACACTTTTATTTAACTTCACCTATCTTCACCTATACTAGAATTTTGTAATTGAATTTTAACACACTTTTAACCTGTTAGAGCTCTGAAAAATCAGAATTTATGTATCACCAATGACAATGCACGTTAAACTGTTGATTCATTTGATAAATTGTCAATTCGTACATACTTAGTGTACCAATTATATCACAGAATAGATTATCTATGTTTTATATTTGAATTTGTGTGCTGCATAAAATAACTGCGTGAGACATTGGCAGTATGAATGTAAAAAAATCTGCGGACTGACGTGAAATATATATTTTTTCTTCATTTCAACGCGAATAATACTTTGAAAAGTGTCCTCAAGTTTATTTTTGATTTACTTTTTTAATTGATGTAAACTTAATTATAATATTTATCGCAGCAGTATTTCAATATGCAGCAAACGAAAATTATGCCTGAAATATTAAAATTATTTCCAAATATTTTTGTTTATAATTGGTCAATGTCTTTTGTCTCATAAATTATTAAATATGCATTTTATTTTAATTTTATTAAGTAATGATTCTCGGACAAATTACAGGTACCTACTGTGTCAAATATTGATTTAACGCGCACCCAATAACAAGTTGTAACGTTCTGAAGACTTAATTAATATGATAAGACTGAAAATACAGTGGAAAACTGTGTTTTCACTGGAAATCGAGCGCGGGACCTTTGGCTCAGGAGTCAGATATATATTTCTAATAGGAACGAGACTTTCTATGTCCTTGCACTGCGACCGTTTTGATATATTTATCGTGTAACAAAACTGAGTCTGAAACATAAGTAAATACATAATTCGTAGATCCAAACAGATACTTGGACCCGTCAGTTATATTTCAAATACTTAACAAAGTATTACCGTTAATACTTGTATTTTTAAGAGTTTATTTACATCGTATGGCAACACATCGTCAGCTGACATGGTACGAAAAATACGTGCTGTAACGATTCGCGTGTGTTTCGTGAATGAATAAAATCTGAAAATGAATACCAATTTGATATTTACATTGCAAAACAATTAACCGCGAATAATTGTGCAAATATTATTGTAATATAATATAATTGTAGGCCTATCCACATTCAGTGAGAGACAATTTTTTGATCGTTTAATTGCGTGTAAATTGAGTGGGTGGAAAGTTTGTTCAGAAATCTGTACGTTTCATTAACCTATTGTTATTTTAGTGTGCATTTGAATATTCATGATCCGAAATCATGTGGATGTAATGTAATTTATTCGTGATAAAACATTAACCGAACCTGGAATATTTTTATTCGCACACTTGACGAAAAAGTTATGTTCTGTTAATACTAGGTATTTCCTTGATGATTTGTGAAACATTGTGATGTTTCTATGGTATTAAAACTGTAAATACACTGAATTTTTCAGCTCTTCCTTTGAAGTACGTTCAGCAAGACTCTGAAATAATTTGAGTCCTGGTATAACTTCGTCAAACTCGCTTTCCATATATAAAACAGGGGTATCTCTTCGAAAATACCTCAACCCTCCCCTTTTTCTTCCTTCCCTTTGCTACGTAATATTTATCCCTAAATATCTCGATTTCCTCTTCTTGTTCCTTCCAATCCCTTTTTTTTGCTATGATGTTTTTATTTTTTATTTATATTGGTGACATGTTTATTTTCTCTGTTCTTTTGTAGCTTTCATTTTTTGTTGATGTACATGCCCCTGAGTCAAATCAAAAACGCTTAACGATATCGCCAAACGCAAATTTTTTTTTTGTATGGGATTTGACGTTTGTTGTAGAATTTTTTTCTACAATAACAAACAACAAACGTCAAATCCCATACAAAAAAAAATAGTGTTAGGCGATATCGTTAAGCGTTTTCAATTTGACTCAGGGGTCATGTATAATTCTGTCACTCTGTAATCTGGTTGGTTGGAAGAAATTGCCTAATGGCAATAAGCCCGCCAGTGTGCATTTTATTTGTTTATATTATGTACAAAAAGTTAAATAAATAAATAAAATAAATGCCATCTGTGAGATCGGATCAGAATAAACATGTTGGTTGAGCAATAAGCCTCGTCTTTGGCTTCTATTCTGTTGTTAATAATAACACAACAAGAATCAAAAAACAAATGTTTTTGATCCTTTGAAAGCTACTATGTGGGAATCATAAAGGTATGTCTGTCCATCTTTTTCATCCTTCCAAGGGCAAACGTTTACCCTAATCCCTAATCTAATTGCTCAATGGGGATCCATTCTGTAGTCAAGTTTTCTAAATTCACTCTCAGTACTTTACAAGAAGAACGTCATTCTTCTTCTTCTTCCTGGCACTGTCTCAACTTATTACCGTTGAAGGTTATTGGGGTCGGCTCCTCTCGTCCTTAAGTTATATATTCTTCTATTCTGTATGTCCAATTCCTCCAGGCCATTTATCCGAAGGATTCTGTCGCACTGTGTCATCCAGGTGTTCTTTGGTTTTCATATCGATGGATGTCGAAGGAGATTCATTCACATGACTTTGTTTAGCCATCTTAGTTGTCTCTCCTCTGGCTTGTTATTAATGTCAGTAACCCCCATCCTACCACGAATGTGAATAAGAACCTCATTGATCATTAGTAAATGTTTTCATTAATATTATCCGCATTCGTTACCTAAAATAAACAAATGCTTTTGCTAAGGAAGAACGAATCTATCAAGACTAGATTTTAATCTGTGTCCACTGGGTTGCTAGGCCAACGCTCCAACGACCACTGCATCACCTACCAATGTATCAATATTATTATATCACATATTTTATAGTATCAATTGCAAATTGAGTCATATCTATTAAGAATCATATAGAAACACACCAGTAGATTAATTTATAAAATAAATAATAAAATTTCTTCTTGATTTCGCCTTTTCTTAATTTTTAATATTTCAATTTCTAATTGGTTTTTCAATTTTGTTTCCGTTTCTTTTAATTCCTGAAATTTACACACAGTTTAAATAAATTATATATGTTTATTTATTTATAAGGTATATTCTGAATTACTATATTTAAGGGGGCATATGAACCTCAAAATGCCAATTGAAAATCAAATTTCTCAAAAATGTTAAAGAATGACATGTGTATCTATAAAATAAACCATAAGAATTTTTAATATTTCTCTAGTGAATGTTCTTTACACAATTTTAAATTTCAGCGTAAATTACCCTAAATAAATTATTAAAAATATCCTTTTTTACAGCATTTTTTTAATTACCTACTCCATAATTCTGTGTCGTAGAGAAATAAATATTTTATGTACTTAAAGAGTGTATAAAATCAAAGTGTATAACAGGTAAAGTTTTTCATTTCAAGTCAGGTTTGTTCTTAAAATGCAATAAATCAACACATTTTGAGTTTCCGATATTTAAAACACATATAAACCCTTTCTAACGCACGCGATTGTTACCCTTACTAACACGTAAATTCATCATAGTGTTATTAGTCGGTTTTTATATTATATCATGTGTTCAGTCGTCATATGCCCTCCTAAGTTATTTTTAATATTACTTGAATGGAATTTTATTTGCTGTGCGATTTTTTCCTACCTCTATTTACATTTTTTCTTAGTAAGCATTTTTTTTTTCTTAAATTGTTCCCGAAGAAAAGGATTCAAACAGACTACACAAAAGCAATGCTGGTCACAACTGTATTATATCCATTGGCAAACCAACCCTTATCCTTTACCATTATAATCAGCTGTTTTCTCGTTACCTCCTCCATTTTGTTTTCTCTCAGAAGATTGTCTTTTTCATATAAGCCATATTGATCCTTTGGTGTACATACATACCTTCACTTTCATATTATATGCCCAAAGCTGACAATAATAATCCTATGTAGGTATATGAATTTATTTACTTCGGGTATTATGTGAGCAAAATAATATTTCCTATGTTCGGAAGCTATTTTAGAAATATTTTCATTGGGTAATTGAGTTGATATTGGAATACAACAGCAATTACCATTAATAATCTTTAACTATTGATGTAAATATAGATTTGTATTAAGATAAAAATTTAGGCAGAGGCGAGGAAATTGATTCAAAAGCAATAGACTGTAAATATTTCAAAATAGTTTTTTGACAAATTATTATCTCAATAGAAACGAAGTTTTGATTATAGGATAACCAGTAAATCAAGGAGTATATGTACATAATATATGTGTATGCAATCATAAAATATTCGATTTCATAATTTTAGAAAAGTATTTCCAGTGATTTTTCCTGTTTTCGAAACCAATCTCGACGTGTTGTGTGAAATTTGATTCTTTTCCGCAGCACGATTTCTTTGGTCTAAACCCTGCCTGCTGAAGCTAGAAAGAAGGAAAAAGAGAATAAAATAGAGTAACACTCTTAGATTATATATGATACAGATACCTAGTCAGCGCAATGAAAGTATGACAACAAAAACTAAGAACAATGTTCTGAGTTTCACTCGCCCGGCCGTATACGTACACCTACCGATACGCACACCTACATAATACGTCCACCTACGAATCTACCGCCTCACACACACATGTAAAAAAAACTTGTCATACATTTGAAGACCACAGGGGAAAAACGAGGAATGTCAGTCAACGTCACATTTGCATAAATCAAATTTTAATTTTTAAAAGTATCTGTATTTTTATTCTTTGAACTAAGTGTTTAATTTTCTTAGTAAAAATGTCAACTAACTAATATATTTTAACAGTGCACTGAGACAGTGAGGTAATTAAGCAAATATGTTGAGAAAATACAATAAAAAATCATTAGGGTCATTCTGTAAAATGCATTAACAATGAATGTCACTGACATTCATTGTTAATGCCCTTTTTACCATCACTGCTGTTACTAAATTTTTCTCATGAATGTCATTTTTATTTCACTTATTTCACTAAGTATTTTTTATTTGACTTATCATTTCTTTCTTCATAGTGGGTATGCGGTATTAAAAGTAGTAAAATTGTTGCGGTAGTAAAATTGTTGGGGTTCCACTGAGAAAAAAGAAGCTCGACATTGTGCCAGAGAGGTATGCAGTCCCTTCTTCTTTGTAGTGATTATTCCTTTTGAGTGCAGGCCATTATAATTACTTCGATGATCAATATAAATCTTTTCAGATGAACAGTAAAGAAATATTTGGACATGAAGAAATTGAGACCAGTGTCGGAGAATTTGTGGACCTTCTTCAACATTGATTACTTGAAAAGGTCCTGATTTTACTCGTGCATGTGCAATGAGTTCAATGAGTTGATAGAAATCACATGGCATCTATATTTTAGTTTTTAGTTTATAATGCCAAAATTCCTAATTTTTATTCTGGCCGTCAGCTGAATCACAAAAAAACACTTACAAAGATGTTTTAGCATTTTGTCAATGTAATTGATTATAAAATGGTGCAGAAATTAAATAACTTCATTTGAGCTTTTCTTTGTAGAAATCTCTGGATGACAATAAAAATATGACTGTCCCGTTGAAAAAACATGAATTATAAATGTATACAGTATACATAGACAGTTGTCTCCTATAGAAGACATCGTTTGTCGTGATATTTGGTAGCGAAATATTTTTTGCACGACTACTGTAAAAGTGACATCGACGGTTTTTGCAGTGTTGCGCGCGGACCCTCATGATTCTTGCCATGTACAAATAACCAATAAAATCGCCATAGTCGGTGACAACGACGGTTGTTGATTTTGAAATTTTGATAGATTATAGGTACACACAAATTCCACTAGATGGCATTATCACTTTAATTTTTGATTTTTAGTGACATTCCTTGTTTTTCCCCTGTAGTCTTCATTTGAATTCGAAATTTGTACTACACGCGGCTTCTGTAACTTATAATTCTATGGTAACACTTTTTAAAGAAGGATAAAGAATGTCAATGACATTAGAAAATAAATATATATGCACACAAGGTACAGATAAACATAAACACGTACATACATATATTCATAATTTTTTGATCCATTTCTTTTATCATTCATATTTCACTCAATACAATGTCGAACATATGTAGACAAATGAAATCATCCAAAATAAATTATTAAAGCGTCGTCAATGAAAAACTTATTAGCTCTATGTTTATTAACATTAGACATAAACAATATCGATGCGATGTACATTAATGGAACTTTGTAGGCAGTTTGGGCTATTTATAGAAAGCTAAAAATTTGATAATAGGTACAACAAACATCAAAAACAAAAACCATCAATTGGAACTTATAATATAGATACCCGTTGAGGATTATATCTAAATATTTGTTAAATCCATTATTACACAGATGTAGAAAGTAGAAACATAAGTCATTCATTCGTACCATCAAATTCTTCAAAAATAATGTTACCAAACAACACAATTTCTTACAAGAACACACTTGTACAGTACAGTGTACAGCCCATGGCTTTTATCCAAATTCATGTTTTTTCATTTACCACCCGTAAAAGAAACACACCTTTCTTACCCCAATCTCATCTTGAGCCCCCACTGGTCACTTTGATAAAAATGCGTGTGAGCATTACCTTATAACAGGGAGCACGACACATGCGTGTATACCCACATACCAGTATCGTCTAACGAAAAAGGCACTACCTATATTCAGAATGTGTGATGGTGAACCTCATTGTTGAACTGTGTGAGATATTATTGTTGCCTGTTGTATTTTCGATTACCAGGGCGTTACGGGACACTCAATAACAATAATTAGCCGTCATCCAATAATGATGAGTGATTTAAAACTACCTTTATTGAGGACAACTACCGCTCAACTACACTACACTTACCAAGGTGTAAAATGGTATAACGAACTGAATGGGAGATATAAGTCCGAAACTTCATCTGGTTTTTCAAATTTTAGACACACAATCAAATCTCTCATTACTTAATATTGGTATTGCGACATCGATCATAGAAACATAGTATGATTGATCGATTTACTTATCTACAACCTAGACCTGACGTTAGAATTGTTTAATACTGTTGTTGTTTATGTAGATAATATGTTTATGTATTGTATTTATAATTTTGGTTATCATAAGTGACATATATTATTTTGTTATCATAAGTATCATGTTTTATTTTTAGTTATCTTTTACTTGGGTACGTCTCTTTTTTGTTTTTTTTTGTCTTTTTCCTCAAACTATATAATATGTAAGATTGCTGTATGATTTCTTAGGTTTTGAGTACTTTTACTATGTTATAAGTTATCTGTAAATATTTATAGATATGGATTTTTGTGTGATAATATGGTACTTGTTTTGTAGAATCCCCTGCAAAACTAGAGTGTAAACTCTTATTGAGGGGTTATGTTAATAAATATTGTAACTGTATTATACATTGTATCTATTGCATTATGTGTCATTCTTTTCTTTATCAAATAAAAAAAAATAGAAAATAGTGGTAGCATTATTCTAAGCCGGTGCCTCACATCTTTAAAATAAATATACATAAGTCAACCTATCAATTACCTATACCATTTTTTGACGTGGTACATGTACAAATAAAATATTTTACTTTAGCAGCAGTTTTCAATCTGTCGATTGGCACGGCTTCCAGACTGTAGAATTCCATAATAATCATGATAAATATGGACACATATATATTCCACAACGAATTTATTTGACTTTCGACGACCGTTTCGGATAACAAGGCCATAATCAACTGGTCGATTATGGCCACCAGTTGATTATGGCCTTGTAAGACGAAACGGACGTCGGAAGTCAAATAAATTCGCTGTGGAATATACCTACATAATATGTGTTCATATTTATCATAATTATTTTACTTTAGTTTTCTAGCGTTTTCATTTTTGTTTACAATTCCATAAATTATTGAAACTAAATACTGTGCAAACTGTGCCATTTATTGGCTAAATGAACGGGTCAATTATTTGGCAGCCAATTAGTTTTGAAAACGTACAAGTCAAGTACCTACTTATAATTTGTACATCAATCAATACTTCATTCAAACAAACCCACGCTGATGAGTAATTATAGAATGTAAACAATAATAGTATTATATCTGTCGAGCATTTCAATTTTACTGTCGTAAACAATATGATGACTCAGAATTATTGAAAGGTTGTATTAATTACTATGACAACCTTTGTCGTTTATACACTTGAATGATTCCTTTTAACGTATTATTTTAATTTAGATTGTTAATTAAGGTAGGTATGCGATAGTACAAAGCAAAGCAATAAATAAAAGAAGTTCTACTAAGATTCAATAGTGTCTTACATTCATATCAGAATTTAATAGTGTCTTACATTCAAATCAGAATTTAATAGTGTCTTACATTCAAATCAGAATTTAATAGTGTCTTACATTCAAATCAGAATTTAATAGTGTCTTACATTCAAATCAGAATTTAATAGTGTCTTACATTCAAATCAGAATTTAATAGTGTCTTACATTCAAATCAGAATTTAATAGTGTGTTACATTCAAATCAGAATTTAATATTTCAAACGAATTATATTTTAAAGATGATATTTATCTAAAAGTTATTTAATTTTTATCGTTCATTTTGATATGATTGTTATTGGGCGGAATATAACTGCTCAAAATTTTCTAACAGATCATGTTATTTTTAGGAATATATTTGGGAGCAATAGGTATGTACCTACTATAGGTTTTTTAAACATATGGGGGGCAAGTCTGGTTCAAAAATAATAGAAAAACGCGGTACCTAACGTTTTCTTTATATTTATCTATACATTGTGATATGAATAAGGAATAAGGCTGCTGAAGTATATCATTGCCGATTTGACATACATGAGATATACAGAGTGTTCTATATGGATAATTTTACTGAAAAGAAACTATACGAGATCGAGGATAAATTAGCAAAACCAGCATCTAGTTCTGACGCCTTCCAAATATCTTCCAAAACCAAAGGAACATACTACTATAATATCCAATTAAACATTACATAATTCCCTTGGTTTCACAATAAAATGAGAATATATCTCTAATATCTCGAGAATCAGATTGGGTCATTGCTAAATCGCTACTCACTTATCCAACTGTCGATTTTTTGTCGAGAACTTTATTCTCTTAACATATCGACAAAGTATCAAGCCAAGATACGCGAGATTTGTATGCAGGGTCTATATTTTTTACGGTCTTTCCAACTCTGAAGTCAAAAAACACCAACTTCGAGGCTTCGCAGCATATATATTATATAAACGGATATACTCGGAATTCTGAGTAGAATATTTAGTGTGTCTGTGTGTTCCCCCCCTTATTACTTTTGATCCGCTCAATTTACAAAGCCCAAAATTTCAGATAATATAGATAGCCTACAAAACTTTCATACTCAGAATTTTGAATCAGTCAGGGGTTACTTTTCTCAAATTTTATTTTTTCGAAAAATTCCCAGATTTACTCAAACATTTTTTATTAAGAAAAACATTTTTTATGATAAATTTGTGTGTTTAACTGCCTATATTTCCATTTTTTTAAAATATCGAATAAAGCCGAAACACGCCAACTAGATTATTTAATTTTCTATAGAAAAATTAAAATTTTAGTAGTACCTACATCTCAAACTTTTTTTAACAACTTTTATAAAAATTAAAAATTGAATTTAGTGACGACATTGTTTCATACATTTCATGTTTTTATGTTGGTATGTGTTTTTTAATTATACATTCTATCGCCATCCACAGTTGGATCTCATGTGCTACATGCAACTAGTATAGTATAAATATAAAAGAAAACACTTCATGTGCATGCGGGGGAGACTTAATCACGCGTTCTTTGAATGTCTGATGAACTTCGAATATGACATCTATCCCAACTTAAAAGTTCTTCTACTAGTTAATATGTCTTATCTCTTATCGCTTAAATCTCTTTCTGTTTATTTCGCAATTACAAATTTATCTTAATTAATGTTATTAATCTGTACCTTTTAACATTCACTCACATTAAATTTACTTTTTCTTCCATTTGGCACAAATCAATCTTTTGAAGGTGAGTTGCCATCAAATAAGTTTTTGTGTTCAGGATGACTTCGTATGAACTAATCGTCTTACTTATATAAACGTAAACTATCTTTATTACACCTTATTTAGTAGACGTCAAGTTAGGACGGGTCGAGAGGTTGTTAAACGCTTGACTAACGCGTCATAGCAAGTATTTCAAAATGACGGATCTTTCACATATGATCCGATTGACAGAAAAATTCAATCCATAAAAAGTTTTTCCTTGTTATTCTTCATCGCAATCGTGTTTAAATTGACCTAACACGACACAATGCGGTGTTTGTTTTCATTTTTCAATGTCATTTATCCAAAAATTACATGCATTTATGTATTTTTTGACATCTGTGAAGACAATGTGCCCATATGAAAAAAAATAAATGAGGGTGTTCGTAAACAATTCGGTGAACTAGTTTGTCATATCTTAGTATACGTTTATAAGTAAGATTTTTTAAAACCGGTCTATCTTAGTGGTGATTATCTAGTTACGCGTTTAGTAAGCTATTAACGAAATCCAATAAGTAAGACCGTAAGTGTTTGTGTAGGTATATACAAATACAAGAAATCTCGATATAATTTATTCACTGTACTAGTCAAAGAAAATTTAACTGATTTTTAGTGTGTTTATATAAGATAATCTGCCTTAATTTCTTTTGAATATACATATTTTTATTTTTTGAACGATCTACCCACTTCAGAACGACTCGGTTCCTTTGCATTTCTCAAACTCCGCTGGGAACAATTTAATTTTGTTTTTAATCTGAATTTCTTAATTTTACTTCAATCACCCTGTATGTGAGAATACACGTTCTTCCTTCGCGTTTGTTAACCTCTCATCCTCTTATTTTGAGAGAAACTGTTTGGAGATCATTTTACTTGATTGATTTGACGGATAAGTGACTTACATACTATATTATGAGTATGAGACATGACTTATGACCTTTCAATATAACACCTACCCACATAAACATGTGTCAAAATAATGTTACAATTTCATTCAATATTTATGAAAGTATTTTCTCTTTACAAGCGAAAAATTCCACCCACACATTTAACAACTTGGATTTATATCAGCTCTGTATAAAATGGTTGATTTATTTTTAAGAAAATATTTTTTATTAAAAGTAAAAGCGTATAAAACTTTTTTAACAACTTTTGAAAAACATATTTTCAGGAAATAAACGGATGCTAATTTTACATTGAAAACATAACTAAGGAAAAATGAAAACAATTCATTTTAAGTAAGTTTAAGTAAGTAGATGTAAAACAATTTACCAAATTAGTTTATAAAAAAAAATGAAGATTAATTACCTATATAATAAATATAAAGTGAGACACCGGCTAAAGATAGTGCTTCCACTATTTTCAATTATTGTTTTCGGGTGGGTAATCGAAAATACAACAGGCAACAATTACATCTCACATAGTTCAGCAGTGAGGCACACCACCCATTCTGAATGTAGTGACTTTTAGGTGAGACGAGATTGGTATGTGTATACACGCATGTGTTGTGCTCCCTTTTAATAAGGTATTGCACGCCCGAACACCTGTAGCTGGTTACCCCATATTTTGGGATATCCCGTGATATTATGTGTGGTATATTTAATTAAGGCATGCACAATTGATCTTTTATACCATTTATTTAACACACAAATGTACATGTAAATCTCAATTTATAATTATAATTCTATATATAATTATAATTCTATAATTATAATTAAAATTATCTATATATTAATGCCATCACTGACAGCGTCTATATTGTATGGGTACTAATTACGAACTAAATATCCGTAGGTTATATACTCTTTGGGACTAAACACCGACCATTCGTTTCACGAAGAGACACACTCCCTTGGTGGATGTATGTACATACATTGTAGGATTATACAATTTTACTAATAGCATAAACTTTTATTTCTTCATTGATTATAATTAGATTTATCTTCCAATTAATCTAAAGTATAGGAGAATGCTTTTTATAAATGATAAAAATAATTCAGTGCTAATAAAAGACTTACCACCAGATTTAAAACCAGCCTTTTATACTGGTAATAACCTAAGATTGTGAATATGTTTATATAGGTAAAACAGGTAGAAATTTTGATATTAGAATAAAGGAGCATTTAAGATGTTTAAAAAGTAACAATTTCTCAGAGTTTGCCAATCATTTGATAATCATTCTTTCAATACTCAAACAGGCTATAAAATCTTGCACATAAATAAAGAGGGCTTAATATTTGATAACTTAGAGGCATTAGAGATAGAAAAAGCCTTAAATACAAAACAAAAAATAATTAATAATCAAGTACATTTAAACAATACTCCATTATTTAATATTTTTCCTTTGACAACCTCTGCTTTCAATAAAGTAAGCTCCGCCCATCAACTTTCCGATACATAATTTAGGCACACGGGTCACATTATGTACATAGTATCTAAGTTTAGTATAAGTTTGTCCGGACGAAGGAGCGGTTACGTCTCCGAAACTAGTTGACATATAAATATACTCAACGTGGTTAAAAACTAAGAGATTTTATTTAATTATATTAGTTAAAATGTGCCACAAAGCAATAGCAGCAAAGTATAAAGATACTAAAGTTTTAAGTTAAACTATAAACTAATTACATACTACATACCTTTATGTATATGTATGTGTATCGGTAAAGCCGTATACCACATTATGAATGAATAAAAAAAACATATTATTTGTTTTGTTTCAGATGTACGGTCCAACGGTACTGTCCCGTCCTGGCATCCGTGTGATAGCTCTTGTGGGATTCTATATATCTTACTTGATCCTTGGAGCTTCGGTCTTTTCCGCCATTGAGGGTCCGCAGGAAGAGCAGCTGGTCAGAGATGTCAGACGTGCCAGGAACAACTTCCTCGCCAAGAATCCTTGTGTGGCTGGTAAGTTCATTTAATACGAGGATCATCCAGAAACTAAGGTTACAACGTTTGTGTTACAACATGTTTGTATTTAATTTAAATTCACATACCTAATACTTCACAAATATAATATTAAACTATATTTAAACGTATTCTCCGTTGTGATAGACACATTGCCGTAGTCGGGGCACCAGCTTTTGTATGTCAATGTCATCCGCCTCCTCAGCCGTCCAGCTCTATAATTCCATTGCAGTGTCTCTCACAAGTTATACACAAAGAGCCAAGTGTCATACATGATATTATATTCATTGCCATTGATGTACACGAAGAAGATAAATGAATTAAATAAATATTATTTAGTGCGATATTTTCAAACAATGGATAAAAAAATATTGGAAATGGTATATAGAAAAAAGAAGAATTTGGGGGTAAGATTTGCCTTAAAAAATATTGGTATGACCATGTGGATGATATTTTAAAAGAAGGAAATATAAAGTAAGCTTGAATAATCGACGAGCATGTATGAGACGATGCATGGATGTAAAGGAAGCTAGGAATGGGTGCAAAAGTAGAGGAGTATGGCGCTCGGTTCTCTCTGCTTTCCCCGTAAGGGATATGGCGTGATGGTATGTATGTATGTTTTTTTACAAAAAAGTTTATATGCCGACCCCTATTCTAGTCTATAAATAAAAAGAAACATACATGATGGTAGAAATACACTGTCCTTAATTAATTATACAGCAATCTATCCATGTAGCTTTATAGATCGCTGAGGGGCTCTATACCTACCGACATAAAACTTTATTCGGTAGGAAGAGATAACTTTTGAGCAAATGTAACAAAGGAACATTTAACATTTCCTTAGCTAGCACGCTACATGACCTTCGTACTAAACCTTTGAAGATATATAACATGCCTAAACTTGTATTGATATATGTAAACAGAAAGTATAGTTGTGAATCAATAAATACAGGTATGTAGTTTCGACTGATTTCTTAGGACGGATATTAATAGTTTTTAACTATTTCTGTGATAATGTGGAACCATATTAAATTATAATATACATTATTTTATTTTAATTTTGTTTCTCGTGTAACTAACAGGTAGGTAGGTACTATGTCAATCATTAATTTAACACGCACCCAATAGCTTATTATTAAAAGTATTAATTTATTTATTTAACATTGCAATTTGATTGATGGTTTGCTTATAGGCTGACACATTTTTGTGTTTTCTTTTTCGTCAATCCTTTAATTTTTAATGTGATTTTCTTCTTCTTCTTCTTCTTTTCCTTCGCCTTATTCCCATTATTTGGGGTCGGCTCTCCTAGTCCGCATGCGCCAGGTTGCTCTCTCCTGTGTTTCTTCATGTGTCACATTCCGCGTCTTCATGTCGCTGTGAACCGTGGACATCCATGTTGCAGGCGGTCGTCCCGGGCGTCGCTTTTCGGTCTCTATATGCAGAGCCTTATTTACAATGTGGGAGTCTGCATATATGCCCATACCAATGCAATCTACCCTCCCTCATCTTTTCGGCTATGGGAGCTACCTTGAAGCTGCCTCGGACGTAGTCGTTCCTGACCTTGTCCAGTAATGTCACACCGCCGGCCCACCTCAACATTTTCATTTCGGTGACGTGGAGTCTCTGCTCATCCTGCTGAGAAGAAACATTTTAATGTGATTTTCATTTGTCAGAAATTTAAATCATCAAAAATCTTCCGTCGCACGAGTGCCGATGTTTCTATGAGCTTTGGAACATAACATTAAATCTATTGGACGTCAATAGAAATACTTTATACTTATTCTCGTTAAAAAAAGTTTGTGGACTTGTAATTAGATAAATGTTCCACTTATCAATCAGGTACTATGTCAATCATTAATTTGACACGCACCCAATAGCTTATTATTAAAAGTATTTATTTAACATTGCACTTTGATTGATGGTTTGCTTATAGGCTGACACATTTTTGTGTTTTCTTTTTCGTTAATCCTTTAATTTTTAATGTGATTTTCATTTGTCAGAAATTTAAATCATCAAAAATCTTCCGTCGCACGAGTGCCGATGTTTCTATGAGCTTTGGAACATAACATTAAATCTATTGGACGTCAATAGAAATAATTTGTACTTATTCTCGAAAAAAAAAGATTATATGGACTTGTCATTAGAGAAAGGTTCGACTTATTATTGAAGTAACTTATCAAATTGTTTATTAATTCAAAATTTTAATTATAATAAAAAAAGTTAGAATTACCAAAAGGGAAGGCTAAAATAGCAATGGACAGGTCATGTGGCAAGACAGGGATAATAGATGGACAAACAGAATTCTGAATTGGAGACCCTATCATAATAGAAAAAGTGTAGGGAGACCACAGAGGAGATGGACTGACGATATTTTCGAACTGGTGGGACATGAGTGAAAGTATAGCGCCCAGAATAAAAAGTACATAATGGAAAACCCAGGAAGAGGCCAATATCCAGCAGTTGAGTGAAAAGGGCTAAAAAGAAGAATAAGAATAAAAAAGTACGGTTAAATCGTATAAAGTAAATCTAATTATTTTTTCATAGAAAATATAAGTTGATATTAAATTATTCTAAGTTCAAAGTTGTCATTTATAGTTTTATATTGTAGTTGTAATAAAATTGTAAAAATAATCTGTAGGATTATAATTATACAGACTTATACAGGATAATACATTGAACATTTATACAGACTTATCCAGAATATATTCGACAGTAGCACAGAATAACACATCCGACAGTTAGGTTGTAAGTTTACTTTAGAAACGTCTGTATTTTCTGTTCAAATGTGTTTTTACATACCATTTGATCCCCTGTATGAGTAATGGCCAGTCATGGTATTCATTTTTTTTGTAATTTTAAAACTATCTTTAGTTCTATATAGTTATCACTTATACATTCAGAGGGATGCATTTCATTTATAAAGTATTCTTTATAAATTTGATTTGTAGCTATTCTATTAAAAAGTGTTTGTGTTGAGGGTGTCTTAAATCTTGGAATAGTTGCAAAGTAGGTACTAATATATAATTAAAAAAAATATTCTTGTTGACCTCCGATTGCATAATTTAACTAACTATGGAATATCGCGTGTACAATTAAACCTAATGGAAGTTTTTTTACAATCAATACCTACATAATAACAACTGAAATATTGTTAAATGTATTTTTTTTAAATCGTTATATTGACAACCTGTTTTTATTTTGCTACAGAAAATATAATATGATCAACACACGTTTTTTTAAAATTCATGTATTCAAGTTCATAAAAGGCCGCCCTAAGCTAAATATCCACCCCTCCTTAAGCCATTTCTCCACTCATCTCTTCTCTGGGCTTTTCATTCCCATCCACTGCCAGCGACGGGGACAATATCATCGGTTCACCTTTTCAGATGCCGGACAATTCCCCTTTTCATATCACATGGTCTCCAATTCAGGAATCTGGGTTCCATTCCCTGTCTGGCAACATCCATTCCCTGTCTGACAACATGACTTGCCAACTGCTATTTATCCAAAATATAAATAAGCACTAAATAACATACAATAAAATTGTATTTTTTGTTTGTTGTTAAGGCACTTGTGTAGGTACCTTGGGCTTATAGATGTACTTAAAGTATGCTCTCTTATATATCTTGTAATGTATGAAGCACGAACAAATTAATATTGTATAACACCAAATCTGTGATATACAATATTTTTTTCGTGAAAAACAGGTAAATTTAGAGGGATTATTTTAATAGCAAAAAAGTAATTCAAAAATAAATAACTTATTCAATAGGTTTCCATATTGTCTGTAGTTTAAAGTTATAATCTGCTTTATAAGCCTTATTTTTTTTAGTTATCTAAAGTAATAAAGCAATCAAAATGTTAGTGTATGTGTGTGTGTGTTTGTCTCACGCCTTTTGAAAAACCAAGAGCATCTAAAAATCTAATTTATGTGCAAACGTGTACCAGTATACCTGATGCAGTGTCACGCTAAAAATTATGTGATAAAAATGCTGAATTTTAAAAATATTTCAATAATTATTTTTCTCATACAAAATTTTCCAAGTCATATCTGTCAAAAAAGTGTACATTTTGCACGCAAATATCTGTTAGTTTAAAAGTTAGAAGTACGTATTTACACGAAAAAAATATATTTTCAAGTATAACTTAGCGTTTAAGTTAAAAACATGGTGAATATTTTGTATAATTATAATGTTAAACTTATTTTTAAAGTAAGCGTTTTGTACATAAATGCCGCCATTTTAATATCTTTTCATACAATATTTCATTTTCCTACCGAATGAATATGTTCTTGAAAATAATAAACCTTTGAAATAAATGTAATTATGAAATAATAAAATGAAACACAAGACATTACAGCAAGTTTTAAGACGTATATTGTAAAAGTCTGTTAATTATTAGTAAAGATATAGGCATAATAAAATTGCATAATTTGTATATTATATTTGATATTTCGGACAATTTTCATTTTTATGGCATCGAACAAACCACTGATATTCAAATAAAATTTGTTATAAATCGAATTCGAATTAATTTAGAACATCATTGTAGGTAGGTACCTACATACCTAATACTACTTAAAAACCAACAATATACTAATTTCGTATAGGAAAATTATTAAACTATCTTAGGTTAACTACAATACACATGTCATTCAATCTACAAACTATTTCCTATAGTGAAATTCTTCTTTTATTTAAGTAGACCTTTGGGTGATTTTTTATACAAACTATTTCTTGGAGTTCAATTCTTCTTCCTCTTCTTTTGTGAAGTCATTTGGGACAGTTCATAAATAAACTATTTCCTATAGTCTAATTTTTCTTTTTCTTAATTTATGTAGACCTTGGTTGATTTTTTATACAAACTATTTCCTATAGTCTAATTCATCTTCTTCCTCTTCTTTTATGTAGCCCTTTGGGTGAGTTTTTATACAAACTTATTCCTATTATCTATTTCTTTTTCTTCTTATTTTATGTAGACCTCTTGGCCAGTTTTGATACCAACTATTTCTTTTAACGTAATTCTTCTTTTTCTAATTTTATGTAGACCTTTGTTGAATTTTGTATAAACTAACTTCCTATAGTCATATATTTTCCTCTTTTACGTAGACCAAGGGAAAGTTTTCATAAAAAAAATTTCCTTTAGTCTAATTCTTCTTCGTCTTCTTTTATGTTGACCTTTGCGTTAGTTTTTATACAATCTATTTCCTGACGTATAATTATTCTTCTAATATGTAGACCTTTGGGTCAGTTTTTATAGTAACTACTTTCTATAGTCTAATTCTTCTTTTTCTTATTTTTTGTAGATCTTTTGGTTAGTTTTTATGCAAACTATTTCCTTTAGTCTAATTCTTCGTTTTCTTATTTAATGTAGACGTTGGGTGAATTTTATATAAAATATTTCCTATAGTTCAATTCATCTTCTTCTTCTTTTATGAAGACCATTTAGTCAGTTTTTTATATAATACATTTACTATTGTGTAATTCTTCTATTGCATCTTTTATGTAGACCATTGGGTCAGTTTTTATTACAAACTATTTGTTATAGTCTTATACTTATTTTTTTTTTCATTTAGTCTTTTGGGTTAGTTTTAAGTCTTATAGTCTATTGTATAGAAATATTATAAACAACATGCACACTTGACGAAAATACATAAAACGAATGGGATGTGACCATCACTAGAATCTTCTCAATACTTTTTTTCAATCGAAATTTACACCATTTATTATATCATCATATATTGCTTAATTTTCAATAACTACACATTTCATTTTGATGACAATATAATAAAAAATCGGGGTTGTGGCCATTACTGGACCCCTCACAACGTTTATATTCAAATTAAAAACTATTTAAGTCTTCTTCTGTAATGTAGATCAGTTTTATTGTGCAAAAATATTATAATCTATAGGTATGCACACTTGACGAAAAATATAAAAACGAATGGGATGTGACCAACACTAGAATCTTTTCAGTACTTTTGTTTATTTAATTTTTAAGCCATTTCCCATCATCCAAAATTACTAAATATTTAAAACACATTTGCGTTCGATGACAATATATAAAAATAGGGATTGTGGCCAAATCCTAACTCTTTACAACGTTGTCTCTTTATAATCAGTCATATTTAAAACCATTTACCATAGTCCATGCGTGCAGAAATTGTATGTACCAATGTACTTATATATAAAAACAAATGGGTTGTGACCATCACTTGAACATTTTACATCGCTTAAACTCAATTAAATTTCAAACTACTTTTCATACTACGAATTAGCAAATATTTTTTGTGACAATATTATATAAACGATTGCTTATTCCTTCACTAATTTACATTCTTGGCCAACGGCGGGACATAAAAGCTAGTTTACAATAAAAGAATAAAAAAGGGTTTTATTAGAAATAATTCTACATGGACCTATCACAAAGAATAAAGTTAGAAATAAAGGTATAAAAATTAAGTTATTTATAATTTCAAATATGTAGGTATCTTTTGAGAGTTCTGGAGAAAAGATTTTTAAAAATTACTATTTGACCTACTATAGACTCGTAAGAGAATCTGGTACTTTTTAATCTTTCACAGTTGTCCGCATTGCTTTTTCAGACATCTTATACCGGTATTACTTAATTCTGTGAACTTTACATTATTCCCAAATAATCATACCATTTACCAAAAAATATAGTACTGGAATCGTATAACTGTGTTTTTTACAGACCATCTATACAGATAATAATTCTGTAAACTTAACATTTTTACCTTTTAAACATACCATTTACAAAAAAATGTATTTTACGGGAATTATATCACTGTGTTTTATTTTTGTAAAAATGAAGGACAGGCTTATATAATCTAGATTCTAGATGGTCCAATTCAACAGTTTTTTCTCTAGTATAGTAGTCTCATCACTGTGACTTAGTGACTAATTTCATTATAATTCCTTAGGGACGTCTCCATTCTATTCAATTATCCGAGAATAACATAGAGCAATTCAATGCAATACAATCATGTTATTGTCATATATACCTAATGCAATATTCCTTCTCCATATAAACTGTTTAATAATAATCAACTTCAATTCTCTCGTATGGTACAGAGCCCGCATGACCAGAAAAAGAGATGTCAGCGAATTGTTCCGGCATTATTATAGTCAAATAGGCTATTTGTAATACACCTAATCAAAGCTTTCAATAATTATTTATTTATTTATAAGCTCAACGCTCAAGAGCGGTGATAGCCCAGCGGTAAGGTCGTCGCCTCACATGCGACACCGGGCGGGGCACGCACCTCTGGATTTTCAAAAAATCTATGTGCGGATTTATGTCACTATAATAGCTATGTGTAGCCATGATCCAATTTGTCTGGTTCCCCTTTCTAAGGTTTACGAAGGTCAGATGTCAGTCGCTTCAATGTAATAACCAGACTCGCCAATTCCAGGATCATGGTCAAAGCGTACCCCGATAACGGGACAAAAGTGCTAAGGGAAAAGAAGAAGAAGATAAGCTCAACGCTCATAATATGTGCATTTACAAAAAATTTAAAACAAGAAAAAAAACAAACATGTGCATTTCCAAAAGTCATATCATAAAATAAAATAAAACAATACAAATATAATAAAAAAATATGAAAAGTAAAATTTATAATAGAGAAAGAAAAAAAAAGTGTGAAAAACAATAAACAAAAAATTAAAGAACAAACAGCAAAACTAAAACAATTTAAAATATAGTTACAATACATATAATGAAAGCAAATAATAAGGCAATACTTAAAAAGTTACATATCATAAAAAAGGATTCTGTGTATCTCCCTCATACAAAAGCCAATAGGTACCAACATTAAAAATGCCTAAACATGAGGAATACTCGTTACTTACATAGACGTTGCATGCGAACGAGCGCCGAATTGTGATTTAATCGGAAGATACGTTTTGTCGTTTGAATTCAAACAAATACATGAGGTTCGAAAATCACCATGTATATGGGTAGGTACCAAAAACTTGCCAAAATAAATCTTAGTAGGTATATAAAATAAATTTATTAGATATCTAAGCAACATTTTACGTTTTTTTTTTCAACAATAGAACGATATTTCAATTTTAAAATAAAACTTTAAAGTGATAACCTGTAAAATTCACCTTATGACGATTGAATAAAACTATGGGTAGTGGCCAACGCTTTACCTACACTCCACGAAGTATTCAAATCTGCATGGAAAATTTTCAGCTATGAAATATTGATAATTCCTCAATTCCTCGTTACCTAAGCTGGGGTCACTTTGAAATAATTGACAGTTAAAAAAATGATAAGCACTTATCAGATATCCTTCAAAATCAGATAATGGGGTCTAAGCGAGTATTAGATTTGCAAAACTTGATAAGAATCGAATGAGTACTTTTGTCTATAATCGATAAAGTAGAATAAACACGCCGTACATAGTATACGAGTACCTATAGTACACAGCACGCACACACACAGACACATTGTAATTTTTTAATACAATCTCAGCATAGTATTATTAGTTGATAATCTGCAATAAGAAAATTACTTTAAAAATATTCAATTCGTAATTCCCCACTGTCTCCTTGGGGTAGTGAGGAGAAAAAACTTTCATTCGTAAAGAATGTAAGAATATTCCTTGAATAATAATAAATGATTCCATACACGTTATAAATTTGGAATTCATTACCATATGGCATTAGTGTTGCCAGTCTACACAAAGCAATATTTGCGTAAGATTTTTTTTAAATCTCCTCTGCCGCGAATCGAACTAGAGACCCCGACACAAAAGCCGAATGACTTAACACCATAGCAGTCGACAATGAGTTGGCTTTTAATTAAAAAAAATATTCAAATTAATTATTGTGCTTGTTCGATTTTTCAAAATGCAGTCTAGGGACTAATTTCAGTTAAGTAATTAATTTGAATGTCACGAATTGAATTATTTTAGTTTTGTTTCAAAGATTCCCCTCGCGGATTGAGCTAATTATGGCTTACATTTTTAACAAACACATAAGCCTGAATATCTAAGTACACACAGCGTATTTTATCGCTTAAAAAAATATTACAATAAAATAGATCAAAGCAAATAAAGAAGTTATAGCCTTGACCTTATACGCGACTGGGCAGGAATAATAACTATTGAGTTGCCCAAGACAGAGATGTTTACTCTCGTGTGAAAGTCAACGTTGGGGAGACCTGCACGACAAGCCACTCAAAGAAGAAGAAGAAATAGAACAGGGATTATAAAAAATAAGATGTTTAACAGTCTCCTCTTAAATGTTTTGGTTTAGATACCAAATACATTAGTTCTTGTCATTATTCTAAGATATATGGCTATGTACCTACTCTAACTGAAGCGCCACTTCGAGAGTTGCAGTGGGTTTAGATTTATGAAACACAATGGTTGATTCGCTGGATAGATAATGTCAGACAAGAGCGAATGATAAAAATATAACAAATCACTATTGTTCCAAAAATTCAAAGAAATTTAAGATCCTACGTCTTAGACTGAATGCGGAGTACAACGAAACTAGTGTCTGGGTGTCCATGCGGTAAATACCTACAATATAAATAAAGTCAACTACAGTATTCAACTTTTTGATATCAAATGGTTTCACCACGAAATTTCAATAAATTGACGAACTAAACAAAATTTATTCCAACTGTTGATTTGTTCAAGAAAACTTTGTTCTCTTAATATATCAAAGTTCAAAATATTTGGCTACAACTCTAGCTTTGATGGGTTAGAAATATCTACCATTTTTGTAAATAATCATATACCAAGCCAGTTGAGTACCTCTACCCTAGAGACCTCCAAAGGTCAGCAAAGCTGTTGGTTGTTTAGCTATAGATTCGGTGGCGTAGAATACAACACAACATAGCCGAGCCAAACCAAGCCAAGCCATTGTTCCTAAACAGCCATTGTCACGAGAAGCTGTGGAAGTTTATTATTAATATCCCGACCGCACGCATGTTTCAAATTTCACCAGCAAAAACATATTTGTTTTGTGGATTATAATAGTTTCCAGAGTTAAACTTAAATTATAACACAACACAGACACTCTCCGATCCAACAAAGAGGCTGTCCGATAGTATCTTAATTTGATATAAATTACAACACGCTGGAATTACGGAACAAGGCCAAACAGAAAAAAAAGTATAGAATGAAGTGACTTGTAATGATGATATTCTCTTAATTTAGGACCTGTTACTTGATTTTTCTGAATTCAGCTAAATTAGATCAGGGGGGCAAGTCCCGTCAAACGGTGAAATCAAAACCCTCACGATTATCCATATCATGGATATAGTTTTCAAGTGGCATTCTATAATATCTTATGATAATTATATCCATGATAATATGACAATCAAAAGGGTTTTGATTTCACCGCTTGACCAGACTTGCCCCCCAGTGTAATCGCATGATTGATTGGTTGCAAGTAAGATTAGATGGGTCGATGGCAGAGCGGTTAGCGCGCTGAGCTAGTAATCCAGTGGTCGCAAGTTCGAATCCTGCCTCGACCGATTTCGTTCACCTATAGCACAAGCATTTATTTGCTTATTTTAGGGAACTTAGGAAAATGTATATGTACTTGTATATGTACAAGGAAATATTCATTTTGTTTTAAAAAAAAAAAAACAATATTGAACGCAATTATTGTTTATGTGTCTTATGAGAAAAAATATTGGTTCTATAACCAGTATACTCATAACCCCGATTATAATAAGTACGTTCTTATCTTATCTTAGTCTTAAAATTTACAAATCGGTACTTGATCATTCTGTAATCTTTATTCAATCACAATAATCCGTTTAGATCAGTTTAGTATGAAAAGTCAAAAATTTCTGACGATGTCACATTTTTTCCTCATTCGATACCGGTGCGAGTATGGCAATACTCATGACGCACCAACTTCAAATATCGAAGACGGTAAATTACCGGTCATTCTGCTTACTTTCGTGGTTTATGTGAATATTTCATATAACTAGTTGCATGTAATACATGAGATCAAACTGTCGATAGCGATAGTATATATAGTTGAAGAATAAGTATCAAACTATAATCCCATAAATACAACTTATTTCATATTTTAAGATATTTGATTTTCTATACAACACATGTACCTATGTATGTATGTCAAGATAGTACCTATGTATGTATGGAGGTCAGTTCTTTGATTCTACCCAGAAAATGAAAACAGCATGATGGTATGTATGTATGTTTGGAGATTAGTATCAAACAATTAAGTCTTCTTAGATATTGTGTGTAGGCGATTGCCATACAAATTGTATGAAGCAATGGAGTCACTAAATTAAATTTTTATAAAAATTATTAAAAAAAATATTTGAGATGTGCTAATACAACGTTATTATTTTTTATATTAAATTAAATTATCTAGCTGGGGTGTTTCGGCGCTTACCAAAATTTCAAAAGTTGATAACCCCTGACTGAAACAAAAATTCACAATTCTGAGTATAAAAGTTTTGTAGGCCTATAACACACACACACACACACACACACACACACACACACACACACACACACACACACACACACACACCCTCACACACACACACACACACACACACACACACACACACACACACACACACACACACACACACACACACACACACACACACACACACACACACACACACACACACACACACACACACACACACACACACACACACACTCAAAACTCACTTAAAATGTTCTACTCCGAATTCTGAGTAAATCCATGTATGGGAACATATGCATATGCTGCGAGGCCTCTAGTTGGTGTTATTAGCATGCAAAAAGTCCACTACGCCATACAAAATTTTCCTTCGTACACGCATCTTGGCTTAATAATGTCGATTCATTCAGAGAATTGAATTCTCATGAACGAATCGACAGTTGGATTAATTTTGATCTAAAAGATTTCTGTAGTCTGAATATAATCTTAATAAACTTCATGAGATTTCCTGCAGAATCCAGACACTATTTTGTTCTCATTATGAAGTTGACTGATAGTAAATTTATCTCTGTAATAGGTATAGCTATAATAGCAGCAATTAATAATGCATTTGACAAGAAAATAGCAATCTCAGTTCTTTCCCTTATAAATAATTAACAAAAAATATATATTAATCATTAAAATTAATATAGCATCGGAACTTCGTCGTTTCAAACTTCCAATACAACATCAAAAGTTACTTTGACATTCAAGAAAAAGTACATAATAATGTTTATTTTAAGCAAACCTCCGTTGAGATATTAATTCACAAGTTATAAGTTAAGAACTTGGTGAATTAAACCTTTGTGAACGCTCAAGGGATGATTAGAACATAACCGTTGAGCATGTTGCAAAGAAAGTCACATGTAAGTATATTAAAACTTTTAAACCTAATGAGGCTACTAACCTAACCTAACATACCTAACTAAACCACTATTATTTTTATTTTTATTTTATTTTATTTTATAGAATACAACAGCAATACAATAAAAATTTATACACATATACAGAGATAATTTTTATGTTGCCAATTATAGTATTCTAAAATATATTAAGTACATACACATTTATTAACAATTATGAAAACAGGATGGGAAAGGAGAGAGGTAGGGAGGGGAGTGGGGGGAACCATCGACTACTAGAAACTCATTATGATTTATACCTCACGTGTCTCAATGTATTATAAATTAAAATTAAGTTAAAGGGGCACAATTAAAAAATCAAAGATGTGCACAACAGAACAGAGCACAGATATAATATTTTTTTTATTAAATATATAAAAACTTGAAGCAAACATATCCAATTCCAGATCGCTCAAACAATTTCTATTGTACACAGTACAAGCTCTATCAATATAAGAATTTAGTATATAGTCAGTTTTAGAAGATTCTATGTAAAAGAGAGACTGGTTTCTATTTTTTCTAAGTGGACAGTGAAAACGGAGTGAGCTTAGAAGGGGTGCGCTGTCGATCAGACCGTTAATAATTTTATATAGAAAACAAATATCTTGGATTGATCTGCGTGTCTCCAGTAGTTTTGTGCTGTGGTGTTTTAGAGCTTGAAGATAGAGAAATGTAATATATTACGAAAGTTTACTATTCTAGCTTATCTGAGTCAATGGTTGAATTGAACCTCTGAGATAAACTCAAAAGCAGGCGACATATAAACATATGTTTATTTTGAATTGTGTTGCAAGTACCTACTCAAGTAAGTCATTTTAGAATTATAAAAAAAAACCATAGACACTACAAATGCGTCTATACGTGTCTTCCTCTTTTTTGGGCAAAATTTGGCGGATACGTTTAAGCTGTCTCAGATGGAATAAAACATGAACTAACATTATTTAAGATCTACCGGTCGAGCGATAGTTTGTTGTCCAAATGGAATCCTATAGGAATTCAACATTCTTTGATGGTAGGTACAAGTTCGTCTCCTTTAAGGTTTTTTTTAATTATTGATTGATTAAAGGTCTTTTTGACTATAACCTCATGTTTTCTCTTGCGTTTTTGGTGTTGTGTGTAATCAGCTCATACAATAAGTGCCATAAAAATAATAATAATATTAAAATACTGGTTTATTGTAAAAAATACTGTTTTTTGAAACTAAGTGGATGAAAACTTTTTAATAATATGATTTGTGATTACTTTACCATTATTACGGCTAAATGATTTTGAGATAACACAATGGCTGACATGTTGAATTATGATACCTATTGTTTTATACAAATACATATTCAATTTTTTTCTTAGAACGAGTATTGAAGCTGACTGGCAGATATTGCCTATGGACAAATAAGTCCGCCATATTATGAAAAATATATTTTAAGCGTGTAATCAAATTTGGTACAAAGACGAAAATTGAAAAAAAATGATAACTTACATTGAACGCAGATAATATGTAATGTAATGACGGAATATTTAAACGAAAAAAATAAAATATGTAATATGCATGTAATACGTAATTAATGACTTCGAAAACCCATTAACTGTGTATTCCCATGATGGAAAATCCATACTATGAATCCAGGCAAATGAATCAGAATAAATTATGACCTGCAATAATATTGAACCTTCATACTATAGTAGATAATTTAGCATAGAAAAACCCCACATTACTATCGAGTATGGAATAATAGCTATAATGTAGGTAGGTACTTTCATTGTGAAGTAGATAAACCTAATTTGCAAGTACCTACCTTATTATAATTATATTTAATAATAATTGTTCATATTTCCAAGATTTATTTTCAACTTTTTTAATGTATGTAGATAGGTAAGTACTTACGTTATAATTAGGGGCTATTTTTACATTGAGAGAAGGAATAAAAAATATCGTTTTGACCTATTGACCAGAATTCCGTTTAAATAAACAAGAAAAAAGATTTTTTAAACAGAATTCTGTATAGAGAAATTATCATCATTTTTTTTAAATGTATTTTATTTCATTTTGAATAGCTTTCCGAGTAACTAACAGGTACTATGTCAAATATTAATTTAGCACGCACCCAATAACAAGTTCCCACATTTTGGAGACTTACGATATTAATCGTCTCACAGATCCTGACTGAAAACACAATTATTAAAAACTGTGTCTCCACCTGGAATCAAACCCGGGACCTTTGTCCCAACTGAGCCACGAAGGCAGACATGAAATGTGTAGTAAAGTTTGAATATTCCCTTTTTGATATCTCACACTTCATTCATGTAATGTAAAATAGTAGCAGCTATGTTTTGTTTATTGTTTATGAACCTTTCGTAAAAGTTTGGGTATTGTCTTTATTAGTTAAAGGCAAAATTTGTTTTGAAAACAACAAGAACAAAATAAAATTAAATTCAAAATAATATTTCTACTCGGAACAGTGCTTTGAACAGGGCTATTTAATTCAATATTAAACGATAAAATAAAATATTAAATATTTTATATATTCATATAAAGTTATTTATATACAAAAATCATAATATGACAACTTAGCATGCTACATAAATACATTGATACTCTTTCGATTGAGTTAAAAACTTCTGTTGGAAAGAGGAGCATCATACTTACACATTACATAGCTAATTATACACAAAAGAAAAATTCAACTTACAGGATCATGTTTAGCCAAAAATATGTCCTTTTAAAAATATTTTTAATTTGTTCTGAACTTTTCATTCGCTAATGCATATGGGTGGGTCACTGAAAAGTAATATTCAGTTGTATATTTCTTTGGCATAATTATCGTAGCTTGAGCCAGACTTCCGGGTGCGCATAGCGCAAATTTGTGTCTTTTTGCTGGTTGGTATACGTGCAAAACGCCCACATTCTCGGCGAAATAGCTCAAGATATTTGGCGACAGCTATACGTTGTTTTTGAATTTTCTTTATATAGTTCATTATATTTTTTTGGAATAAGTATTATCTGTTAATTTTTTTAAATTCAATTAAGTATTTACTGTGAAAATTAAGTATTATTAATATTTATTTTCTGTGAAAATTTATTTAAGATATTATTATTATTATTGACTTGCCACCTTTTTCGTATAGGTAGGTGTACCTACTTGTTTCGTTAATCGTTAATCGGTCATTCTGTCAGTGTGGCCAAACCACGCATTCGCCGCAAGGATCGATTTTTTTAAAATTGTTTATTGTTTCCAAGCGTTTTTTGCAATGTTACATTTTCCTAGATTTCCATCATATATTTTTGTATACTGTATTCATTATTTATATATATTTTTTAAAGTGAACAAATATATGTCCTAGTTTGCAACAAGTACATATACGTAAATTAAGCAAATGCTTAATAGGTGAACGAAATCGATCGTGGCAGGATTTGAACTCGTGACAACTGGATTACTAACAGCTCTGCCACCATCCATTTATATCACTATGTACCATACGCCAAATAAATAACTAGAAAATCCATACTTTATCATTTTTTTTTGTAAATTACTTGGTTTTATTTACATATCAAAACGATTTTTTTCTAACTTCATTTCAAAATTACGAGTGTTCTATTTTTTTAACGAACTTATCTATACTTAAGGGTATGTACACATAACACTTTATCAATGTAAACTTTTGACTTGTTTACATTGAAATATTATTATTTTAATGTAATTTTATTGCATATCTTATATTGTGTGTACATTTAATTTATCAGACTCAAGAATGGAAGCCATACAATGTTATCTTAGTGCGAGCGATACTCTACAGCCGCTCGCTTGTTAGCTATCAGTCTAGTGCCGACTGTCTCGCGCGTCGTATCGATCCGCATCGCTCTGACATCGTTCGCCGGTTGATCCAAGTAACGAATCGTTCCGGGAAAATGTATCAAAATGACCAAATCATTCGATAAATCGTCGTCGTGCTTCGACCGACTATCGGAAGATTTTGTCGGTAGTGACCATCTCAAATGGTGTTTCAAGTTCAGTTAACGAATTCCTACGTTCAATTTGAAAAAAGGGAACGAATTCAAGCAGCCGTTTCGATCTGAATCATTTCGAACGAATTTTCGAGTGAACGACACTATTGGAATCGTATGTGACAAATAAAAATAACTCTGCGCCGCGCCGATGGCAGAGGAGTTGAATCAAAATTAACAAGACGGATCAAATTTTAAATACAAATGCATATTTACACCTGATATAAGAATTATATCAAAGAAAAATCTTCGTACTTCCATTAAGATATGATATTGACTGACATCAAAATTCAGTCTATTTTGTTTATACCGATAATCAAAAACAAAATATTTCATCAATAATATTATTTATTTTAATAATTAAATAAAAGAAGGTATCTAAAGTCAATGACATTTTGTTTACGTGGAGTGTTTAAATATCTATATGTTGATAATAAATTACGTATAACATGACCTACTCTTTATGATATTGTAATAATTGTGTTTGATAATACTGAAATATGTAAATTATATAAACTTTAATTTGATATCAAGACAATATCACAAAGTGCTATAACCGGTGTTTTTTTAATAGATATTAACACGAAATAAAATTTTAACAACGTTTAATTGAATAAATCAAACTCAAATATTATTTACTGTGCGTTTTCACGTATTTGCATTTTTTTTACAAAAGTAGTAACATAATATTATAAAAACCTAATCGTGAATTTTATAAAAAAATATTGCATCAATGACTTTTGTGAATTCGTCAAAAAATAACATGAAAATAAAAAACTCAATATAGATATTATTTTGAATATCAATTTAACGTCTCGTTAATAAAAAAAAACAATCACAGTACATGATTAAAAAACTCGATTTCTCAAACTAATGCTGTTAATCGATTATTAATATAAAATGGAAGTAATATCTGAAAAAGACGAGAGGCAGTTATGGCCGAAGAACTATGGGAGCATAGCATCAAGTTCTGGCAATCTGACGATTCACAGTGAGATGTCCAAGTACAGGATAAGACTACCCTTGGAATGCTGCGATCACTACGAGAGTCTATCAGATTCTGGAGAAATCAAGCGGCTGTTTGGAATAAAGAAATGTTCTTGTCTTTTGACTTTTTACGTCGTATTCTACGTGTTTTATTTGGTTTCCGGAGGTCTCATATTCTCCACTTTGGAAGGACCCATAGAGGAAGAAGTTCGCCAGAATCTTCTGAGTTCTAAAAGGGACTTTCTGATGATGTACCCGAACGTCAATGGTAATGTACCTTAACATATCGTTTCAGTAGCTTTTGATATAATTTTCATTTATTCTATTTATTTTTTTATACTACGAATGAGTTATTTTAGGACCGGTTGTCGGAAAATTTGTTCTCATCCGTAAATAGTAGGTACCTATGTGGTATCCGTCATTTAAAATGTGGTTCAAATAATATTTGATAATAATAACATGTTATTCTTAATATTTATAATATCATGTTATTGTTTTTTTTAAATTTATTTACAATTTTATTTACAAAGTTCTAGGTTCATATCGTATCTAAAAAATCTTTAATTGATATAATAATATTAATGGTTATTTCATATCTGAATATCATTTGACAGATGCGTCATAGACAATATTCACAAAAAAATTTGTCGGACATTTTATTCTGAATCGAAACACAATCACAATTTAATCTCACTTTAACTTAACCTTCGATTTAATACTCGCTTAACTTAACCTTCGAGTTAAGAGCCAATCGTAACACTGGCCCATATCTCTATCTACCTATTGCAATTGAATTATCGTTAAGACCTATATATGTAAGTAAAAACGCAGATAAATATTTTAATACATATAGATGATTGTGAGATAATGGTAATTTATATATTTATATTTTATTTGGGAAAAACCAACAGCTTTATTACAAAAATTTATTACATTATTACAAAAAAATATACATTTACAAAAAGTAGGGACATTATAGAGAAGTCACTGAATGGATTCCACGAAATTTAATATATTATGTTTAGAAAGAAAAAATTAAAAACATTTTAATTTTTTTTTTAGAAAAAAAAACATTAATACTAAATTTTAACTGTGTCATAGGCTGCAGTTAATTAGAATCCAGCAAACTACCCCATCATTTTATTAAACTTTTCACTAGAATTTTGAAATTAATCCATTACAAACCAACTACTTAAACAGTACATTAGCTTCATGAAAAACTGCACTCCCTGATATCCAGCTAATTGAAATAATTTCAATTTACAAACTGTGTATTCCCCTCAGTTGTGTTTTATTCAATGGATTAGTAAAACGACATCATTAATATTTTGAAGGTATTGTGTCAATAAAGCAATGTTTTGTATCTAGAAGGTATTATCTCATATTTTCGTTCCGTATCTTCTTTATTAAGATATACTTAGATCTTATAAAATAGGAAAATTCAAGATAACATCTGTATTTGACATGTTGCTAAGGTTTCTTGAATGGGCATATTCACGGCTTAATTTCCTTATATAATTCTATTGAATAACAATGAATTCACTTACAGAAGTGCTTTTGCCTACTCTCAGGTATTTATTTTATATTAACAGTATTCAATTTAATATCAGTTCATGTCTTAAATTTATTTTATATACCTACTTTTTTGTTCAATCTATTTATTTATTTGTTTATTTGTATCTACGACCAGAACCCTTTTACAAATACACAAAAAACAAAGCAGTTACACAATATACCAAAAATATTAATAATAATAAAAAAAAACAATAATATTATATGCAGAACAAAAAATGAAAGTTGACAACAAAAAGGCGATAAAAAGAAATAGAAAAAAAAACAATACTTAATTATATGTAGATAAACAATAACAATAATTATATGCAGATAAAATAATAAAAAAAAAAAAATTATATGCAGAACAAAAAATAAATGTTAACAACAAAAAGGCGATAAAAAGAAATAGAAAAACATCGATATATATAGTTAATTAAAAAAATGATGAAAAATTGTCAATGTAAATAAATAACGAAACATTATATTATATTATGCATGACGGCGGTAGCGGTTGCGGAGTGTAGGGCTCTAAGCAATTTGAAGAAGTAGAGTTTTAAAATTGGATATTAACGATATTTCATATAGTTTAGTTGGCATAGAAATACAGGAATATATATTGTAAAACCTCGCATTTTCTTTTCGGGTAAGTACAGAGAATCGACCACCACACTACAGTGTATCTTCTTATGTTATTTTGGCTCTTTTACATTCAGTAATTCAATTTTTTCTCATCAATCAGTAATTCACTAAATAAATAAAATCATCATGCCATCCTTGGGTTGCTTTATAAATTGAATGCAAATTGGTTGCGAGAATAATTTTATAACACCTTTGCCATTTGAGGTTAGGAAAAAGTTCATTATGTATTCGCGTTTGATCACATTTTACAAATAAATTATTTAAGCAATAATTATCCAACTGTCGATTTGTTCAAGAGAACAAAGTTCTCTTGACATATCGACAAAGTTTCAAGCCAGGATAAGCGAGATTGTATGCAGGGTCTATATTTTTCACGGCTTTTCCAAATTCAACGTCAAAAAACACCAACTTAGAGGCTTCGCAGCATATATGTTCCATATACGGATTTACTCAGAATTTGGAGTAGAACATTTCGTATGTCTGTGTGTGTGTCCGTCCCCCCTTTATAACTTTTGATCCGCTCAATTAACAGAGCCCAAAATTTCAGAATATATAAACAGTATTAGGTCTACAAAACTATTATACTCAGAATTTTGAATTTTTGTTTAAGTCGGGGGTTATCAACTTTTGAATTTTTACTCTATTTTTCCATATATCTCAGAAACCATTTAAGATAGAACACTGAAAATTGGTATGAATAAATACAAAATCTCAAATTTGTTTTTTCAAAAAAATTCCAGAGTTTCTCAAATATTTTTTATTAAGAAAAACATTTTTTATGATAAATTATTGTGTTTCACTGCTAAGTTTTTAAAAAATATCGAAAAAAAGCCGAAACATCTCAACTAGATAATTTAATTTCCTATAAAAATATCAGCATTGTACATCTCAAACATTTTTAATAATATTTGAATTTAGTGACATCACTTCATACATTTTGTATGGCAGTCGCCTATACATATCTAATAAGACTTACTCCAAACATACATATATACCATCATGCTGTTTTCATATTCTGGGTAGGAAAAAAGGACTGACCTCCATACTATCATATCTTGACATACGTACTTACATGTGTTGTATAAAAAACAAAATATCTAAAAATATTCAATAATTTGGATTTATGGGTTTATAGTTTGGTACTTATTCTTCAACTATACATACTATCGCTATCGACAGTTGGATCTCATGTGTTACATGCAACTAGTTTATTTAATTTTCAAGCATCTTAATTGGTTAAGTTATTGATACCTACTAATAGTATTTACATATCGGACATCCTAAAACAGGTTCACCTAGTTGGACGTCCAATGATACATTATGTTCATATTTTAATTATGTATCCTCCTGGAGCATTTTGCTGGTACCAGCTTATTTAAAACTGTCCAATTTGTACCTACTATTATTACATTTTTCCATTATTGTAATTCTGTATTTTGTATGTATATTATGGATTTAAATAAACAAATAAAAAAATGTAATTGTATGATTCTATTTTTAATACTACTTTGGACTCCTATCATCCTACAAATGACGATAGGCGTATTTTGCATATTTGTTATGTCCACGCTGCGTCATGCAATCGTCAACCACGCTAAAAAACGTCTCAGTTTTCTTTCAACTAGCATCGAGAAAGCACGTATTTTCACGTATTTTACGTCTTGCGAGTCGGCCGAGAAGCGACACGCTGCTGCACGCACCGCATGACGTGCGGCTGACGTGACGTTGCCGCTCCGTGGACACAGTTTTGATTGTTTCTATGCAAGATGCAAGCATTCATCTTGCATTCGTCAATTGACGAAAGCGTGCACATGACGTGCGGTTTACGTACAGTAGGTCTTACTCTTATATGCGTTGAAAATTTTCGCGTTTAATGTCAATTTTATTATTTATTTTATTTGATTTAATTAAGCACAGACACAGGCATGAATGCCCAAATATTTCTGCGCATAATAGCTTATGTATGGTAAGTACATATCATAATAAGAATTGTTTGTAGGTATATAAATGTCCTACCTACACTACACTATGCAGTGTACGGAAGGTGCAGTGTCTATTTTACATGATGTATATAATTATTATGTTGCGGGTGGATGTTACATAAGTAAGTTTAGAGTTGTAGATTTAAAGATTAAACAAATGAAACATGAAAATCAACAATAATTAAACATGAGAATATGAACAGAGAAGTTATACATAAATTTAAACGAAAGAATTAAGAGGTTACGAACTGGGATATTATGTGTTTTTTGAAAGTTAATTTGGAGTTTGAGAATATGTCAATATAATTAATTTGATGAACTGCGTTGTATATTCTGATTAAGCGAGGAATTGGAGAGAAAAACTTTGACAGCTCATACGACATTTGTAAGATGACCTGTGCAACATGCTCTAACTATTTAGTTGTCTGGAAGAAATTGCCTTCGGGCAGTAATACCGCCACATTTTAATATAAAAAGGCTTTTATTATTATTATTATTTTACATGGAATCTTTTTCGAGAATATATAATATCACAATGGCTTTAGGTATAATATTTTACCCTGATATTGACAGCTCTTAACATTATTCCATGAAATTTCAATTCTCATCATGTACCTATGTATGTATCTCGTGTATAGATTTTATTTACACCATCTGATGTATGTATATGTACCTACGCACCCATATAAAATTTCCATATTAATACATACTAAACGGGATATATTCGGCATCTTTCTATTTTTGATAAAGTATTTAATTCCACAATAAAATATTTCCTAGCGAAAAAATCGTTTTAAGAGTAAAAATTTATACTTTATTAAATAAATCTCATATACGGAAATCGTTTAGAGAAAAAACTAGTGGGTTGTGGCCAACGCTATACCCCGTATTATATAAGACACTCCACAGTGTATTAAATGTTTTATGGAAAATTTTCAGCATTTTCATGATTGAGTTTGCTAAATTGTTTTTTAATTAAAATATTTTATTATGAAAACTTGATAATTCTTCAATGCCATTATATGAGACTGATATACCTTTTTAACAATTTGTAAATAAAAATATCAAATTTTAAGCTTCCTGAGCGTGAGGTCACTTTGAAATATTTGACAGTGCGCACGCACGCACGCACGCACGCACGCACCACACACACCACACACACACACACACACACACACACACACACACACACACACACATACACACACACACACACACACACACACACACACACAGAGGCAGCAAGAAACCCGCGATAACTTTGTCCACCCTAAAGAAAGTCTTCCCCCGGGCCACAACGTGGAAGTCACTAAACAGACTGAGGACAGGCGTTGGGAGAACGTTGGATAACTTTTCTACATGGGGCTTCCTGCAACAGGGAATAAATACCAACGACATGTGACTGTGGAGAGCAGCAGACCACCGCACATCTGTGCAGCTGCCCCTCAAGTCCAGTCAACTGCACCATGCACGATCTTATGGTGGGCAATGATTGTGCTAGGCACTGGCAGAAGTGGTCCAATCGACCATGCCCAGGGAGTAGCCAACAAATATAAGAAATATTAAAAGAAATTTATAAACACCAAAAATGTTTTTATCCAAATCTTTTTAATTCTAATACAGATTTGCTTATATTTCGGAGTGAGGATCATGTCAGTATTTCTAATAATCGTTACGTTTTCTCAATATATCAGACAAAAAACATTTAAAATAAAAAATATATCAGACTTAAAATTTCATCTTCATAATCTTACTCAACACTTGATATACTGTACACATTTATTTATACATATAATAAAAATATTCGATTACTTACACATTGGTACAAGTAGGTAAATAAGACAAAAATGACCTTATAAGTCTGGCGCAATTCAGGGGTGACTTCTATGCGAAAAATGCGTTGTCACCTCAGATATAAGAATTGTAGCTTTCATTATTTACAAAAAACCAATTCTCTCAATAGATGGCGTTCCAACAAAATAAATAAAAATAATAAGATTGTTGTTCATAATTTCACCCATAGATGGCTATAGTAAAAATTCCTTATTTTCAAGCGAAAAGAATTTCAGTATTACAATATATAGAACTTTCAAAATTGAATTGATAGGGATCTCATTAAAAGGCATAATTGGTGAACGTTGCGCAAGCGCATAAAGTGATCACGTAAACCAGCCGATGACAGGTCGTAAGCCCTGTAGGTGCCTTGAATTCCCGGTTCTCCTACAATAAATATTCCAACTTCGTCTCTATTGAGATAATTAAAAATCTGTTAAAAAATATTCCAATGACTCCCGACAGGGAAAAAAATCCAATGTTTGCGCATATGCAATAATAAAAATATTCGTTTATTTATACAATTTCACACATCATTCACACAATATCTTAATATACTAGTAACTCTTAATGTTTACTTAAATCATCTGTATTTTATATAATTTATTATACGTTGTATGTTGCCTTCTGAATAAATGAATAAATAAATATACTATCTTACTACTACCTTTGCCTACACGGGTTAGGCAAAGCCTAGTAGACATGTCAGATGGGTACCTACGTGCGAATAAATAGTACCTACCTACATATGTGCCAGCATCTTGTTATTTGCCTCTAATATTTATTTTACTCTCTCTCTCTCTCTCCAAATTCAAATTTGCTTTTAGACTATTCCTACATCTCAAGTGGCTCCGTCCTATTCTTAAATATTATTTCTTTTTCTCTAGGGAAACTGAAGGTGAACAAATATTTAATTCAATAATACGCGAGAGTCATGTTCGTAAATATTACTTCATATTTTTGTAATATTCATAATAGGTAGGTACTTCGGAAAAAAAATATCAGAACTCATTTAGAAATATTGTTTTTTTTTTAAATTATACTAGGTATAAAATTGTAACCACGCATTCAATTCACATTATGAAGAATTTCAATAAGAAGCTTTCATAAAACTACTTAATTCCGTTTAAAAAAATATGTCGTTGATAGAAAAATTCACTTTTTTATGGAATAAATTTAATAATTGATGTACATACCAAATAACTTCTCAATCGTGATTTCTTTCGTTATTATTATTATTTTTTATTTATAGGCAGGAAACCAAGGCTAATGTGCCTATATCAACTGTCGAATATTATTATTTGGTTGTAACTATTTTGCTGTGACCAAAAAAGAGTCAAGTCTATTCTTGAATTAAAATATTAACATTTTCAGTATCCAAAACATGTTGGAGCAGTAAAACGTGTTGGCATATAATCGTTTTATTTTATTTTAATGAATTAAGGATCTTCAATGAAACGTTTTGAATGAATTCATATGTTAAACGTTGAAAACTTATTCGTCAAATGTCTGTTTTACGTTATCACTGTCGTCTTATAAAAAACATCATGGTACTAGTTTCCTACTTACTGCAACACTTCTATGAGATTTGAAAACCTATAAAATTTCGTTGGTGACATAAGAATTCTCTCTGAGATGATGTCTTTCCATCTCTTCGGTGATCGAGCCTCTAATAATTACTTATACGAAATTAAAAACTAAGTTATGTTATATGGGTTCATACAAAGTAGTTATATAGAAATTTCTTTCACTATTATTTTACACAATATATCGCTTATTTAAAAAAAACTCCGATAAAAAATATGTATTATAAATATGTAAAATATGTGGTAAACATAGAAAGGTACATATTATATGTTTGAATTTTTCCTTTTTTAAAGGGGAAAAGATCCTATCCCTGGTTATGATCACAATAGATTGTGTCAAGCAAACTTTTCACGGCGTTTTCCTCAAAGCATTTTTATAATATTCATTTTTTCTATTTATCAATATGATAACCTTTTTTGTGTTGTGCCTATGTGTAAAATGACATTGAATAAAATCGATCCAGAGACTTTAACATAAGCATTAAGTATTATATACTTATAATACTTAATACCTAGATACGTATATATTTTTGACATTTGAATAAGAGGTCGACGGCGTCCAAGAAAAGGCTGACACGACCACATGAACGATATTCTGAAAGATGGAAATGTAAGATACAGACGAACATGTTGAATGAGACGATGAATCAAGACGATGATGTCAAGGTAGAAAAATGTAGCGTTGGTTTATCTCCGCCTACCCCGTAAAGGACATGCCGAGAGGATGTATAATGAATGTATATTTTTATATTTTTACTATCCAAAAATTGAATATAAAATATACTGAATAAAAAAGGCTATGTGTACAATGAATAAAAAAAAGGCTATGTGAATATTTCATAACAATCATAAATGAATTATTTATTTATTTATTACTTACATCAACGGCCTTTTACAAGAACATACAAAATAAAATAGTGCAAACACGTTTAATACATACAATAATATTATAAAATGAAAACAAAAAGAGATGTATATATAATATGTACGAACATTAGAAAAGAATGAAACATAAAAAACAGTTGGAAAATAAGCCATGAAACATAATATAAAAAAGAGATGCCTAAAAAATGTATACATACATACAATACACAAAATATATGGATGCAGAAACAAAATTATATAAATAATTAAAAAAAAAAGAATATAAATAACCATTTAACAACAAAGTAGGTAACATAAAAATGGATTACAAGAGAGATAGAAAAAGAGAAAAAGTTAAAAGAGAGTCCCATACAATATACCATAAATTCGAAATAAAAAAGTAAATAAAACAATAATAACACAGTATAACGAAATAAAATTGACATTTTGCATCAAGAAATATTGATGCAATAAGTTTTTATATTTTGACAATGACAAGTAATAAATATCGCCTAGACTAGAGTATGCATTACCCAAATAATGAAGCCTTGCTATTGGCGAATAATATTGTTGTAGTGTACGTGCATTAGAATATTAAAAAGGTACTGTTTGTCTGTTGGAACGTACTGGCGCATGATATACAATTTGTTCAATAAGAGCAGGGCTGTCAAAACTCGAATGAACCATTTTGTGTAGTTTAGTTAAATCAAAAAATATTCTACGGTCAGATAACTTAGTTAAATCAGTCCAATGCATAATGAGGTTATAATCCATTTGTTCTCGCGGTATATTCAATTTAAAATTTATATACCTAAGAAATTTGCGTTGTACTTTTTCAATTAGTTGAATTTGATTACTGTAATATGGTGACCAAATTGTTGTTATATAGAAGTATCTTGTTGAAATTGATACCAAAATGAAAATAAAGATAAATAACAAACGTTTAGCTACCAATATGGGTAAAAAATGTTATTGTCTTGTCAAATCACGATTTTCCTCCTCGATCTGATAATAGCAGATCAAAAAGGGATGCTAGCTATTCCCGTTTATTCTTCCTAATTTCTAAGTACCTACCTCTTGTGTTAAAGTTAAATCAGCAAGACTATGGAACATCTTAAGTGACGCATAGGGTTTATGTTAAGCGTTTATAATAATAAAATGAGTGGTTTGTGGCCAACGCTATATTCCTCACTACCACAAATCACTCCAAAGTATTCAAATTTTGTATAGAAATTTTCATCATTTTAATTCAATGATTATTTTTGAATTAAATATTTAATTATTAAAACATGATAATTATTCAATGCCATTTTATGAAAGTGATGTGCGTTTTTACTAATTTGAAAATAAAAATATTAAATTTAAATTTTCCTGAGCTTGGGTTCACATTGAAATATTTGACAGTTAAAAAATATGAGAAGGACTGATAAGATACCCTTCATAATATAATGCGGTCAAAGCGAGTATTAGATATATGTACAAACTTGCAAAATTTAGGTCTATAAACACTCCGCGCAGATAACACATAGCACACACATACATTGTGATTAAACTTTCAAAATATAATCTCAGCATTAAAACCTTAAAAATGCGAATTCACATGGTAGGGAGGAGTAAAAACTTTTAGGTAATAATTTGAAAACTATTACTAAAAAAAGAAATACTTACGTAATTGATATTATGGATTTGATAATTAAATAAGCGTTGTACAAGTATGTTGATGGTCAAGATATTGGCAGAGTAGAATCATATGTCTACCTCGGTCACACCGTGAAACTGGGAAGATATAATTTAGAAGCTGAAATAGAAAGAAGAAGAGGTCTAGGATGGGCAGCGTTCAGCAAATTATCAAATGTTCTTCAATCTACAAATATCCCAATCAACTCAAAGAAAAAAGTTTTTGACGCTTGTGTACTTCCTGTGCTCACTTACGGCTTTGAAACATCCGCATTTACTAAGAAAATGATTGAAAAGCTAAGAGTGACACAAAGAGCGATGGAAAGAAGAATGTTGAATATTTCACTAAGGGACCACAAAACTAATGAATGGATTAGGAAGAACACAGGAGTAGCGGATGTGGCCAAAAGAATAGCGGAGTTAAAGTGGAGTTGGGCGGGTCATGTATCTCGGATGTCAGGTGGACGATGGACAAAAATTGTGATGGACTGGAGGCCAAGAACGGGAAGCAGAAGCGTGGGAAGGCCCCAGACCGGATGGTCCGATGACATAAAAAAAGTGGCAGGTCCAGAATTGCACAGGATAGACACCAGTGGAAGTCCAAGCGGGAGGCCTTTGTCCAATACTGGACTCAAGAAGAGGCTGAGTAAGTAAGAGTAAGTAAGTAAGTATGAAAGTTAAACGCGTTTACTCTTTAAAAATGTTTTTAGGTTACATGTTTAAAATATACGAGATGCACTTAATATTAAAAATCTTTGGTTAAACGATTATTTTTTCAAATAGACAATAAGATTGTATATTTGGAAAATGCTGATTTTGTATGTTTATTATTCCGATGGGTGATGTTGCGTGTTTATCTTAAGAGACATCTCTAAGGGTAAACATGAAATTTGGAGAAAATTGTATTCTTTAAAAAAATGAGAGGAATTTTGTTGGCATGTCAAATAAATTGTGTGTATGTATGTGTGTGTTCTTTCGTCCCAAAATAAACTTTCTCTCCATTTATTTAGATGAATTTTATATCTATAATATACATCACATGAATACCTACATTTTTTTCAATACTGAAAAACTTTATCAATCATAAAAGCATATCAGATTGAAATAAAATTGAATAACGTAAATAGGTAGAATTATCGGCACACATATTGAACGATTACGTGGACTGCGCAGCCTATTTTATTTATTTTTTTTTTTGATTGGATGGTAGATTTGCAAACCGTCTCCAACTACGCTAAATATTGTCAATATTTTCCAATAACTATCGGGATTACATAAAAATTCTTCGAAACACAATTGTTCGAATGACAATTTTTCGAAAATCAGTTATCAGAATGACAATTGTCCGAAAGCAAATTATTCGAACTAACATTTGTTGGAAAACCAATTGACCGAAATGCTCTGCCAAAAAACTGCTTTGCAGTTTGGCGGGAAAATAAATATGTATTACTTTTTATTAAAAAATAAACATCTTAAAAAAAAAATTAATATATTTTTGTGTCATTATGTTGCCTCCTTTGACATATTTGTTGCCAGTAAAATATATTCGATGAAGACTATTATTACTTGCTGTATTATTGTTGGGTACGTATATTTGCACATTTTTAATAACTGATATTTGACAGCGCGGTTCGTCGCCATGTTGTTTATTCCATAGATTTTTATTATACATAATATACTATGTAGATGTAGTAAAAATTGAGTCATGGAATATCGCGCGTTTGACGTTTTATTTGGCAACATATTTCAGTTTTCCTTACATTACAACACATCCTAAATACTTTTTTCTCTAAATCTAAAAAAAACAAATTGTTTTTTACGACAAATAAATCCGAAAACAATTCACATTTGTCGTTATTCTCTATAGAAAAACGATGTACTAAAACGTCAAAAATCCCCCGGAAAAATGTCTCACTTCGATTCATACAAAATTTGCTACGACACCTAGTATATTATAATAAAAATCTATGGCTTATTCCTCTCACAATACTACCAACATGACGTCATAAAAATTCGAACAATTTTAATTTCTGATAATTGTGTGTTCGGAAAATTGTTTTTCGAAAAAATGTGATTCGAATAATTGCCATTCGTAAAATTGATTTTCGTAAAACTGAGCATTCGAATAATTGTTTTTCGAATAATTTTCCTGTCACCAACTATCGGTACTGCTTGTGTTTAAAAAAAAACGAATCGAAAACGAAATCGATCGTGGCAGGATTCGAACTCGCGACCACTGGATTACTAGCCCAGCGCGCTAACCGTTCTGCCATCGACCCATCTAATTAATATTCTTACATACATAACTTTTTAAGAACGTTCCGGCTAAAAAAGATGCGTTCGTATTCCACTTAGTCAAAGTTGATATTGTGTAACGCTGAGATAGAAACGATTCGATTTGGGAACGTTCTTACTCCAAGTAAGTCACGAATTCCTGACGTTCCTGATTTCAGTTTTCACCTGGGGGGCAAGTCTGGTCAAACGGTGAAATCAAAACCATCATGATGGATTTCATGATATTATGGATTTAATTATCATATGGAGTTCTATAATATATTAAGATATTATACATTATTATACAACTCCATAAGATAATTATATTCATGATATGGGTTATCATGAGGGTTTTGAATTCACCATTTGACCAGACTTGGCCCCCAGCTTGGAAGCGTAGTAGTTATTACCACAGCAGTCCGGGATATTTGAGTTAATTTGAAAACATCAGTTTTGTACGGATAAAAATACAAATGGATAATTTTTCGTTATCTTGAAAATAAAAACAGTTACAGAATATAAAGTTCAGTTCAAAAAATAATATATTTATTTATTTATACAGCGCCGTTTACTGATTCAGAATCATTCCAAGGGCACTTATATTCTGTCTTATGTTGCTCTACGAAACAAAGCTGTTTTCAGTCCTTTAGAGATAGTGTTCTTGCTTTTATGCACTGCGGACTTCTGGAGGCAATCTATTCCATTTTATAGGACCACTCACACTAAAGCATCTATCATATTAACCCGCCTTTTTGGCTCTTTGCAACTCCTTTTGGAAGTTGTTACTCTGTGATCCAGAAGATCTGATTGTGAGATGCCTCTCAGATAGCTCTTTTCTCGGACACAGGTCTTGAATGTACTGTGGTGTCAGGTTATTCAAATTTTGTAGTCAACTCGCTCTGGACACTTCAACCAGTGTGGTTCGTTAAGTAGTGGAGTTATGTGACATCGTTTTTCTGTACCATAAATGAGCCTTGTTTCTGCATTAAATACCATCTGTAGTCTATCGATCAACGAAGCAATGACCTTGATTACAAAATTTTATATACACATTTTTACTAAAGCATATATTTCATTGCGAAAATAATATCAAGAAGACTTCATGATATCATGTTCTTAACCAAAAAGGCTTCCGTAATTCTTCGAAAAAACTTAAATTTTCATCTGACATGTCTTTTATTATCTGTGGCTAAAAATAATTTATCTCCGTAAATTTATTATTATCTTTTCATATTCTTTTCAATTCAGATTGTAATAAAATATTTTTATTCATTGTAATTTATGAATTTATCTATGGAATCCCAAATACGTTGGAAACCATTTATTGGAAACACGTTTTCTTGGAGGTAGTTTATGTAAGGTTAAACTCTTTTGGTTTTACATCAAATTTTTATTGAAGTTGATGGTCTTAAAGTGTGTTTTTAAATTTTTATTTAAACGTTTTACATTATTTATTTTTACACGGCAGCATGTTCAGTTAAAATGTGTGCTATGTGTGTATGTTTTTTTTTATTATTAACTGATATTGACCTTATCTCAATGATATAACAAAACAACACATGATATAATATTATACAAAATATGAAAAGTCCGTGGTATCATCAAAAACACAAAGGTAAGGCTAATCAAGACTTATCTTCCTCTACGATGTGGAGACATGTTCTGGAAGATAGTCAGAGATTGATGCCTTTGAGATGTGGTGTTGGCTGGGAAAGATGCGAATAATATCATGGACTCCTAGGAGAACCAAAGCGTCCATACTTTGAACTGCAGATAAAGTTTCGCTTGTCAACTATCTGCCTTCAGCGAATCCTTTAGTATTTCGTACACATTGCCAGAAGGGCCTCAGATAACCTCGGGGAGCTCGTCGTATTGGTAGGTCTGGGATTTGAAAGATACATAGGTCACTCAGCGACGAGATTTTTGATAGTATACAAGGCTAGAATGCACGGGTTGAGACTGCTCACGTGTAGTTTCAAATTGTAAATTGTTTATTTTTTAAATTATTACGCATGATTATTACGCACTTATCGCGTATACTTTCCAATAACAAACGCTAACACTATCACATAAACTATAGATACTGTAATAGTATTAAAGGGAACTAACCTTACCTTAATCTAACTTAACCTTGTATGCTTTACAAGTATTTGTTACGGGTAACCTCTTTACATGTTAAATATATAGGTGCAGTGTCAGTACAAATTGGTCTTGGCCATGTATAGTTTTCTCAAGAAAAAAACAGCGTTATGAGGGCATATAACGATAAATCTAACGACTGAAAATATGATATATTAAAACCGCCTAATGCACTATGAAGTTACGTGATAATAAGGGTTTCTATCACATGCATCAAAAGGGTTTATACGTGATTTAAATTATCTGACACCCATTTTTTTTATTTTTTGCATATTCAGAACAACCCATACTTGAAATGATAAAACTTTATCGGTCATTCACTTTGATTTTATTTGAAAATATTCATATATCTGCGACTCATAGTAATGAAATAAAATAAAAAATGCGGATAAAATATATATTTTCAATAATTTATATAGGGGAATTTATGCAGAATTATGAAATCGTGTGAAAAAAATTCACTAGAAAAATTTTGAAATTACTTAAGGTATTTTTTTAGAAACACACTGTTTAACATATTTGATAAATTTGATTTCAAACAGGGGTGTTTAGGTTTAAATGCCCCCTTAAAGTTACTAGTACGCACAAATCGTGTATAATTTCTGGAAATTAATTATATCTGATGTTCTGAAATTACACTGTGCAAAAACATTATTGATGCGTGCCTGCCTTTTTTTGTTTACTGGAAATTCACCCTGCCTTGGTGAAAATATCATAATTTGGTTATATTTGTTGAAATTAATTTAATTAAAGTTGGATGTTATTTGACTTTAAGAAGTTAAGTAATATGTTTGTTAATTTAAAATTTTAATACACATTATAGTATAATATGACATATTGATTGAAGATATGCAAGTTATTTTAACCAGATTAAAATAAAATGTATTGTTGGAAGATCCTCCTGGATGGATCCTCCTCCTGACCACACTCACAAACTGGACTGTTAATTACATTGATTTTGTAAAGGTGGGAAGAAACAAGGCAATGGCCAATTCTCATACGTGTAATACAATATATGTCTCCCCTAGAGAATCTCTTTCTCTCACGTGCTGGCCTTGTATACTCTCCAAAGTTGCTTCACCGACCTTGTCAAGACCGCTACAGGATATTCTGAAGCGGTCACTGAAGTCTTTCGATCTAGTTAAAGTTAGAGTTATAGTTATAGTTACCACTGGTCATCACAGAAATGGTTTTTTTTTTCAAAATATAACTACGCATTTAGCCCGTTACTTTAGCCGTAACTATAACCAGCCGAAAATCAGTAGGTGAGTTATAGTTAAATTTGATAGTTATGAAAGATGTCGCTGGTAATTTCTGTTCATGACTGACCATTTGACGTTTGTACAGGTCAATTTCGTATTTTTTAGCATAATATCCAAACACAAAAGGTATAATATAATTATGATAGTAATATATACGATGAAATAATGGAATACGTATTGAAAAAAAAGAAAAAAGTTAGGTTTGGACGACTGCGAATTTTTAGCGTGATGACGCTTGTATAAAGAAATAGTGAGATATCTCTTTATATAATATAATTACCGATAACATTCGCAAACATTCCAAATTCAAATGCGTTCACCATATTACAGCAAAATTATGGCAGCCACCATTACTCGGAACCACATATACATGAATAATAGAAAACGAGACACACTACATCTTCTATCTTTTATATAGTATGAGCAAGAAAGAGATAGGAAACGCTCGGAACGTACTGTTTACAATTTGTATGGAATATTTGGGGTCTTTATAATACCTGCACCCACCCGTAACTTTAACTAAGACATAACTACGCTTGAAAAAACCGTTTTAAGATATTTAGCTACTTCTTGTATAACCTGTAGTTACATATATTTTAACTATAACCACCGATTTAACTATTCTGTGAAAAAACCCGCCCTTACAAGTTGTACGTGTGATATGTAACAAAGGCTATAATAATATATTCCGTTGTAGGGTTTATATTTTTATTATACCTGCATACTTACATATTATTATACCTTCTTCTTGCTTGTTGGATGTAGAGAGAACCGACTTTTGCAAATAGTTTCTCAAAATTCTCGTCACGACTATTTTCCACGGGTTTATTTTTCTCAATTCTCGTTTTATGTTGATAACTATAAAAGCCCCCGAGGTCTACGAAGAGAGACACAGACACAAATGTATATAAACATTCATTATGATTGTCTACAACTTGTTAAAATGTTTGAATTCAACCATAAATACACCTGAGAGAGGTCGCCTCAAATTTGATTTAGTATCTTATGAGATTAATAAATTTATATCAAATTTGGGTTTATTGATAAATATTATTGAAAGAGTAGGTGCTAATATGTTGATGTTTTATGTATTAGATATGTTAGTGCGGTGTATTAGTAATCCAGTGGTCGCGAGTTCGAATCATGCCACGACATCTTTTCAAATAAAATCAAAGTGAATGACCGATAAAGTTTTTTCATTTCAAGTATGGGTTGTTCTGAAAATGAAAAAATCAACAAATTCAGATAATTTAAATCACGTATAAACCCTTTTTAATGCAGGCGATAGTAATCGTTACTGACACGTAACTTCATAGTGCATTAGGCGGTTTTCCAACTGTCGATTCGTTCAAGAGAGTGATTGTATACAGGGGTCTACTTTTTTCACAGCTTTTCCAACTTTGAAGTCAAAAAACACCAACTTAGAGGCTTCGAATGTATGCGGATGTGTATGTATTTGTTATCACAAGGACATTTACAAGGACATTTTAACTATTTTAAAAAAATACACAATCGTTCGTCATTGTTTCGATCCAAACATAATTTAGTGGCAAGTCGTTTCGCTACTATGTCGGCGCACTAGGTTCGATACCCAACAGATGAGACATTTGAATTTATTGTTTCTCTATGCTGAAAACACCACTCAGTTAGAAGTGTTGCCATTTGGCAGTAATATAAATGTTATCTATTAAATTATTTTATTTATATGATACAACACACATTCAAAATACACAATCACAAAACACATAAAAAATACACAATCACAAAACACATAAAAAGATACACAATAAAAATACACAATCACAAAACACATAAAAAGATAGACAAAAAAATGCACAATCACAAAACACATAAAAAGATACACAATAAAAAATACACTATAACAAAACACATAAACACAAAGATACACAGTAAAAAAAAAACATATTACCCAGAGTGCAAGCATTCGTGTCAACAAAAAAATAGCTAAGTATATCTGCAGAATTATTGCAGTACAAAAATCAGTCAATATTTGATGAGTCTATTTTGTTTTTCGACATCACGGCGACATGACATAATAATACACATGGCCGAAAAGTACGCATGCGTAGTCTACGCCATAGAAAACTTGAGTTCAAGTTATTTTATACAGTGCATTAATTTTGTAGATTATAGTTTTAAGAATAACGTCAGTTACAGAATACGAAATTAAGTTCAAATGACCTTTATTCTAAAATTTTAGAACGTTCCTATTTCAAAAAGTTACTGAATTGGCAGATTATCAAGATATAAAAGTGTGGAGATTAACTCTATCTGCCTTCTCCTCGAGAGACACAACACTATGGCATGGCATTTTTGTTATTTTAATTTCAGGATGTTACGAGTGATCAAATATTTGTATCTTATGTATGTATGTACCTATATTTGTGTAAGTTTGTATATATGTATGTTTGTATGTAGAGAAATACAAAGTGTAAGCCACTATTGGGCTGGAAGCTTATTTGTGTGATTTAGTGGAAAATATTTTGAGCTGCTCTTGTGAGTTATGCCTCCCATACCACACGATACCCATACATAGGTACAGTTCCATGGTATGGTTCCTATCCAAAATACCGCCGTCGAATATCAGACAGGGCTGACAAAAAACTGATTCCTGATTATCTTCGTAACCCTCAATTCCAATATGATATATAATTATATAATATTATCTCCGATCGAACACGAATCCAAAAGAGCATCCCTTCGTTCAACTTTTGTATTAGTAGAGTATATTAATAAAAAGGAATGAAAAATTTATGACAATGCAATTTTAAATATTACCTATATCCGGATTTATTGGATCAGATAAACAAATTGTAATTGGAATTATTCATAATATTATTTAGGTATCAGTTCATCTATAAACTTTTTTTTTTTTAAGTGAAAAATTGTTCATTTGAGAAATAAAGAGACTTTAAGAGGACATATAACGCAAAATCTAGTGACTGAAAACATGATACATTAAAACCGCCTAGTGCAATATGAAGTTACGTGTTAGTAAGGGTAATTATCTCGTGCGTTAAAAAGGGTATATACGTGATTTAAATAAATTATGGAAACCCAAAATTTGTAAATTTTTTTACATTTTAAGAGCAAACGATTTTTGGTCTCTTTAAATACATAAAAGATTTTTACGACATATATATGAAGTAATTTTTAAACGAGTGGGTTGTGGCCAACGCTAAACTCTCCACTACACAATGAAGCTTGCCTTCTAATATTACACTCTAATATCAATATGAAATCAAATAAGCCATTGCCAAACATAAAAAAGTTCTCTTGTTGTATATATTTTTCATACAAAAATCTATTATTATGAACATAATTTTTCAAACGGTTGTATGTTTTTCTTTTAACGTTGACCAACTTTGAATGCAGTTTTTTGAAGATTATTGGTATTGTATAAATAGTTTAAACAAAATTAAAGTATCTCAAATTTCCAGGTCGTGAAAGCATTTTTTCAATTCTCACAGATGAAATCATAGAGAAACATTGAGAAAAATGAACCGTTGTCTATGACAAACTAATCAGCTCTAAGTTTATGTACTTTACAAGTATGGTATCAATATAAAGTTCATCGGCCTTTTAATTTGATCTGTACAGAGGACACAAATTTTCATATTTATGTACGGCATACGGCATACAGTACACGGATTACGGATAACGGCATACACACAAAAACATCACAGCGAAACTCAAAGTATGCACTCTCTACATGATACCCATTAAGAAATTGATTTAAAAAAATACTCTTAAAAATTGTGAAATCATGACTCTCCACTATTCCATAGTAGTGAAGAGTAAAAACGCTTTAAACAAGGATATTTTTCATATTTTGTTTAGGGGAATTTATGCTGAAATTTGAAAATGTTTGATGAACATTCACAAAGGAAATGTGTTTTTATTAGAAACACATTGTTTAACATATTTGAGAAAATTGATTTCAAATTAGGGGGTTTAGGATTTTATGCCCCGCTTCAAGTTCAAAATATGAAAATACATTTTCATTTGATGTTAGCAAATATAGGCTGTCTCAATAAGAGTGCACTTTTTAAATATTGTGTCGTTTTTTTTTTCGTACAGGTGGCAACTCTAAAAGTTGACAGCTGTCACCTATGATTGTTCCGATTATTAAATTATCTTCATTGATGAATCGCATATCCATCAGAATGACTTCGTGAATAAACAAAACTGTCAAATTTGGGCTCAGATAATCCTCACGCGATCCAGGAGAAACAAATACATCCACAACGAGTAACTGTCTGGTGCAGATTTTGGTCAGGCGGCGTGAATGGGTCTTACATGTTTGATAATGAGACCGGAATTGCAGTGACTGTAAACGGCTTTCGTTACCGGAACCTGATAACGGTGTTCTTGTGGTATCAACTGGACAGCATGAATCTGGTAGACATGTGGTTTCAGCAGGACGATGCCACCTGCCACATCGCACATGAAACAATAGATTTATTGCAGCAACGATTTCCAGACCAAATCATCTCACGAAATTCTGATGTCAACTAGCCACAGAGATCACGCGATTTAACCCTGTGTGGTTTCTTTCTTTGGGGTTTTGTTAAATCCTGTGTAAATGTAAATAAACCAAAAACAATTCCTGAGCTCAAGGCCGAGATCCAACGCGTCATCGGTGAGATACAGCTACATTTTTGTCAAAAAGTCATCGAAAATTTCACGAAAAGAGTAATGCCTGTCATCAGAGCTGCGGAGGCCATTTGCTGGATATTTTATTCCATAATTAATCGGAACATGTCTACTTTACAATGCATTAAAAATATCACAACTTACTCAATGAATACATGTTTTTACTTTAAAATTAAATAGTGCACTCTTATTAAGACACCCTATAAAAGCTTTATTAATTTTTATAAAGGGTTTAATGTATTTATGACTTCACTTCTATTTTTTTGTAACATCTTTTTTGTTTGATAACATTACCAATAAATTTATATGTACAATACAAGATGTATTTAATGCTTCTTTTATGATAATGGAGAATATATTTTTTTCGACGAAATTAAATTCAATAAACCTCTCAAGTAAATGTAAACGTAAACAAGATAATTAATAATTTGCAAACGTAAACAAGATAATTAAAGAAAACATAAAAAACATTAAAAAATCCCTTATTTGTAGAAAACTCTCCCCGATTACATTGAGGCATGTGTAATATAAAGAGAAAATAGAATAAACCATGGTTTAAACACATACACTTGAGCCATATCGGGCATATATCTAAAGATTAGAATTCTCGTCATACATTTTCGTCTTATATCCTCATTTCCTATTCTATCATACATCGTTTTGCCGCACATTCATCTTAGTGTATGTATATAAACAATACAAATGTAGGTATGTATTTGAAGTTATTTTGCTGATCTTAATATTCTTGCCATTAGGCAGTTTCTTCCACCAAACCAGATAACAAATATTATAAAGTACAAAACGTGAATATACATCAACAAAAGAATGAGAGAACAAAAGAACAGAAAATATAAATAGAAAAAAATAAAATACTACATAACATATTGATTTTAATAACATTGCAGGTTTATAAAAATCAATATTTATTTCACTTGACTTAACGAAGTTGACTTTTCATATTTTCAATACGCTTTAATAAATGATTCCCTACATCTTTATAATTAAACTTATCAAATTATTAGTAGGTACATATTTTCGCTAGCCATTACTGATTAATAAAAATATTCTATTTCAGTTTTCTGTTATTCACTGTAATTTTAATTATATTTCACCGTAATTAAAAGTCTGTTCATCGTATTAAATTGTTTATAATTAGTTAGTGTGAGAGACAGTTGTATCAAAGTAAAATATTGTATGACGGCTCAAATTTATCTCTAATTAAAATAAAATATTATAACAATAAGAGTTATTATATTTTGGTTCTATATTATATGACACATTTGTGTAAAACTTAATCGTATTCATTAACATAAAGTATTTTTATCGTCATTTCAATGGCGAAACGATCGGCCAGTGGAATTTCAAAAATTATTTGAATGTACCAATTTATATTTTTATCTCCAAAAAATTGTTAGTAATATTTTTTATAGATATTTTTTCGTTTTGTAAATTTACTTTATTTTTTATTTATAACTAAACATTATATAATATAAAAACAGACTTCCTAATACCATGTACAAGTGGCAGGTTATTAGCCTAATGGCAATTTCTTTCAACTAACTGATGTTCTTACAACGAAGCAAAATTTGCTTCGTTGGCATTTAATGTCCTTTGCTAGGAATCAAACCTTAGCCGGCGTTTACTTACGGAAAATGTGATTTTATTTGAAATCGTTTTTGAGATTTTTGCTTTTGTTTTGGCAATTTTTTTTTAAAATTACATATAGGTCCTCATACATTCCTTACATTAGGCATAAATGGTTGTGCTATAGTTGAACGAACTGGATTACTAACCCTAACTAACCCAGCGCGCTAACCGCTCTGCCACCATGCACCCATCTAAATGATTAATTATTGAACTACCTGCGTAAGACCAATCATGATATACGGCATTGAAACCAGAGCTGACACCACCATAACAAAAAGCCTTATTGGAACCACGTAGATAAAGGCTATTCGGTCCATCGCAAGAGTCACCCTCCGAGACACAGAAGGAACTCGGAAACAAGAAAAATCTGTGATTCTAACGATTCTGGAGAGATCACGTAATGAGAGTGAGTTCAGTCCGAGTGGTGAAGATAGCAGCAGACGAGTATCCTTCTGGAAGCAACCCCCCACTATCCAAGCATCCAAACAATGCAAGGATAGCTGGACAACCACCTACCAGGAGCAGGTACTGAGAACTACAGGACATAGATAGCTGAAACAGAAGCAGAAGAATTATCAAAGCCGAAGATAAGTCAATTATCAACTAATCTAAGAAAACGCATATATTATATACCTATATATTTGAGAAATTACTAGAATAATAATATATCAAGTTGACTCTAAGCATGCCTTAACAATCACATTAGGAAAATGCTCCCTTGCTGAATACATAGATAGATATCTATTTCCAATAGCTTTAGGAAATAAATTGAGTTATCCAGACCAGGTCGGTATTCGAGGTTCAAGGTCAATCGATTTTATTATACGATTTGCCTTGGGAATTATTCCCAAAACGTATCTGTCAATGTTTTTTTGGGGCTATAAACTATAGTTGTTCTCATATCAAATATCATTATGTGATGAAATATGTAGAGTCTGACATACGTAAAACATATTCTATTCATACGCGGTGAAGATTCCAGTATAAAAATAATCCTGGATTAAATACATATACAATGACTCAAGTAGACTAAAATTTTTCCATTTTTATAAAAAAACGACTTTACCAGAATTGTCTTCCTGTTTTAACAGACATATACGCACGTGAAAATTCGTTTGGTTTTGTTTCCTAAGACATTTAGTTTTTTTATTTCATTGAACCTTGATTTATATTAATTTGATCCTGAATTGTTCTCACCGAAATTCATATCAAAAGATAAGTTCCTACATTTTCATACTTAAATAATTCTGCCACAACTAAACAGTTCTGTTTCTGTAGTAATTGTTCTAGTCTTCTTTTTTTAGCACATGAATATATACAAGATCCCACTGACCAAAATGTAATCAGTGAGTTTCTATGGCATAATGATCAAATAACTGTCTAAAAATGGAAAAATTGAAAAATTGACATTATATTACATACAAAAGACAATAAAAATACATTAAGATAACAAAACAATAAAATTAGTATCAAAAACATAAAATACTAAAAAAGAAAATAAAAATATAGAAGCATCTAAAAAATAGTAAATAAATAAAATAGAAACAGAAAGAAGAAGGAAAAAACATTATTCGCTAAAAATGAACTATTTGTAGGTTAATTTGATCTTATTGTTACATCTCTGGTCTATAAAACTTTGCTCTGGTATAATTCAAACCAATCTCGTTAGACCTACATTATATTAATCAGACTATATAGTTTCCTTGTCACCAAGCACAGATGATCCCAGATCAACGAATCACAATAGGTTGGTGAAAGCCAGCGCTATTCCGCCGCCCGGCAACGAATTTGGCATATCCGCAATTTTCTTGGAATCAAGACCACATAATTAGAGGCAACCTACATAGATCAACCTCTCTGAGAAATTTTGCCTCTCTCTCTGTGTGTATTTAGTTCGTTAATTTTATAGGACAAGGAGCTTAATCTCTTGACTATGTTATTCAACAATGTGATAAAGCAAAATTATAAACCTCGGGAGACAATTTATAATCTACTTTTATGATCCCCGTTTGTGCAATAATTGTTTCGTTGTATTTATATATTTGTCAAAGATTGATCTAACAATAAAACTAATAAAATAATGTGATTAAATAAATTAATTATTATAATTTTCACAAAATAAGATAAACTTGGTACCGACCAATATTAATTTGTATTGTGACTAAAAAAAATAATCACCAATATCATCAAGTTCCTTAGCGCAAAAATCAACTTTTGATGCACTCAGCGCAATGAAAATATAATTACTCCTCATGATAAGAGCGCATCAACTCTTTAATGGCGGTCTATAGTTGTCATTCAACTAATTATAATTAATGATTAAATGGCGGTCTATAGTTATTCAACTAACTATTATTTCTGGAAACACTGGTTAGTTGGAAGAAATTTCCATATGGCAATAAACTCCCCACTTGCGCAGGGTGCAAGAAAGTGTTTATCATTATTATTAATGGTTAAATTTGCGGTCTACAGTGATTCAACCTGATTATTGAATAGTGGTCTAATTATTCAACAAATGGCGGTCTATAGTTATTCAACTAATGATTATTTCTGATTTGATGGAGGTCTATAGTTATTCAACTAATGATTATTTCTGATTTGATGGAGGTCTATAGATATTCAACTTATGATATTTATGATTAAATGGCGGTCTATATTTATTAAACTAATGAATATTAATTATTAAATTGCGGTCTACAGTTATTCAAACTGATTATTAAAAAATAAATGACAGTCTATAATTATTCAACTAATGATAATTAATGATTAAATTGCGGTCTATAATTATTAAACTAATGATTAAATGGCGATCTAAAGTTATTCAATTAATGTTTAGTAATGATTGAATGGCGGTCTATAGCTCTTCAACTAATAATTATTAATGATTAAATGGCGGTTTATCGTTATTCAACTAATGATTAAATGGCGGTTTATAGTTATTCACCTAATGATTGTTTATGATTAAAAACTGATCATCAACATGTGTGACAAAAAACATTTGGGCACAATACCGTCTCGCAGTTTTGTGGTTTTTATATTTCATTAAGATTTGTAGTCAACTGTCATCAAAAAAAGCGCATACTCCACTCAATAATTTAAGCTCCGAATGGGTACTTATGTACTTGATATTTGATTTGATCTATCTTTGTGAAAACGGCCATAAGTGCTTATTTTATCCGTTAAATATTATAGCTAGTTCAAGATAATCTTTCAACATGTTACAAGTTACAATGGCTAAAATACCTCATGATATTAACTCTTTTATTTGTGTGTGACATATCCCGGCTCTTCTCAATACGCAAATGACTATTTTACATCTATGTCTAATTAAAACAATATTATCTTAACCATTTCTTATCTACATACTTAACTACAGTGATCTAAATACTATGATTATTTATCAGTACGTGCCAGATAACGAGATAACATTTGCTGCGTAATCATTTAATCCATTTATTAAGTTTAAATACCCGATTAAGTAGCTAAAGATATTCCGGGAGTCTGATAAATTTCTAAAAGACATTTTAGATTTATGAACGGCTTTGGACGGGAAATTGGTAGTTTTTTCTTGCCTTCGATAAGATCTATTTGTTCCTTCAATATATTTGATGAAATCATTTAGAAAAAGGATATAAATAAAAAAAAAAAAGAATTTGGATTGTATTATTTTTAGTATTTTTTTTTTATGCATATAAAATTAATACTGGAGAATATATTGGAAATTGGCATTTTATTCCAAAGAACCAGATTTATTTCAAAAAAAATACTCGTTATTTTTTAAAATAAAAATCCATACATTTATCTGCAATACATAAGATAAATATTTTTAAACAAAACGACAGTTTCGCCTGGTAAAGGTCATTTCAACTTGTGTTATCTTAAAAATAATAAAATTGAATTCTATTATTATAAAAAACAGTAGGTACAAGATAGGGGTTATTTAATTTCTCAAATAAAAAATATCTTTTCCATGGTTCTCTTGTAAAAATTACTTATGACACGTAAGTCATATAACCATTGGAATTTTTGGAATGTTCCAGTTTTTTTCCTAGACTCAATATGTTACAGCTAAAATTAGACCCAAATGTGATTTCTAGTTCACGTAATACAGTTTTAGGATTCAATTTGATAACTGGATTGCTATTAGCTTATTATTTCATTGTTTAGTCTCTGGGAAATAGACATGGGACCGCTCAAATATATGTCATATTGTGGTTATAATTTAATATTATATCTCATATAATGTAATTATCCGATAGCAAACAATGAAATTATATATTTATGTGTATCACACCGTAATATTGAATATGTACCTATATATAGGTATGTACAATACATACCTATATTATATATTACGTAACATTATCTATGTACTTACCATACCTTATAGTACAAAATGAATCCATTAGAGTGTTATAGGGTGCCTGTGGTTCTAAATTTTCTTCACCCTGTCTCCTACGTGTTTTATTAATTTATTTTATTAAACAAACACGTGTTACAAAAGAATATGTATTCACACAATAAAACTGTATAATTTTGATACAATGTTAACAAAAATACACGCCGTAAAGTATTTATAACATACAAACATACTCATTGAAGTTTTTTTTTTGAAATACATATCTGGTTTTTTACTTTAAGTGTATATATTTTAATCAATTTAATTTATTAAAATATATAATACAGTAAAACTTATCTAATTTTGATATAATGTTAACAAAAATACACGCCGTAAAGTATTTATAACATACAAACATACTCATTGAAGTTTTTTTTTTAAATACATATCTGGTTTTTTACTTTAAGTGTATATATTTTAATCAATTTAATTTATTAAAATATATAATACAGTAAAACTATCTAATTTTGATATAATGTTAACAAAAATACACGCCGTAAAGTATTTATAACATACAAACATACTCATTGAAGTTTTTTTTTGAAATACATATCTGGTTTTTTACTTTAAGTGTATATATTTTAATCAATTTAATTTATTAAAATATATAATACAGTAAAACTATCTAATTTTGATATAATGTTAACAAAAATACACGCCGTAAAGTATTTATAACATACAAACATACTCATTGAAGTTTTTTTTTGAAATACATATCTGTTTTTTTACTTTAAGTGTATATATTTTAATCAATTTAATTTATTAAAATATATAATACAGTAAAACTATCTAATTTTGATATAATGTTAACAAAAATACACGCCGTAAAGTATTTATAACATACAAACATACTCATTGAAGTTTTTTTTTGAAATGCATATCTGGTTTTTTACTTTAAGTGTATATATTTTAATCAATTTAATTTATTAAAATATATAATACAGTAAAACTATCTTATTTTGATATAATGTTAACAAAAATACACGCCGTAAAGTATTTATAACATACAAACATACTCATTGAAGTTTTTTTTTGAAATACACATCTGGTTTTTTACTTTAAGTGTATATATTTTAATCAATTTAATTTATTAAAATATATAATACAGTAAAACTATCTAATTTTGATATAATGTTAACAAAAATACACGCCGTAAAGTATTTATAACATACAAACATACTCATTGAAGTTTTTTTTTTGAAATACATATCTGGTTTTTTACTTTAAGTGTATATATTTTAATCAATTTAATTTATTAAAATATATAATACAGTAAAACTATCTAATTTTGATATAATGTTAACAAAAATACACGCAGTAAAATATTTTTAACATACAAACACACTCATTGAAGTATTTTTTTGAAATACATATCTGGTTTTTTACTTTAAATGTATATATTTTAATAAATGTTTATATTTTAATAAATGTAATTTATGAAAATATATACTCTTCATTTTTTTATTTTTAAAATAAATAGTAAATTACATAAAATGAGGTCTATATAAAATGCGATCTGTGGCAGAACTAAGTCTGCCTGGGCCCATCTTTATATAGGTACATATAATTCTTCTGTACGTGTGTATGTCACTGAACTCCTCCTAAACGGCTGAACCGATTTTATTGAAACTTTTTGTGTGTGTTTGTTTGAGTCCCTGAATGGATTACATTCACAAAAAGGAATCTAATATAATAATAATATAAATATCAGTCGTTATAAATATTTTCGGAATATGCATTTTGAATACTGAGAAAATTGCTTTCGATGTGTCATAATATTATGCAATATTGGTTATGCCATTAAAACTTTATTTTTTTCTCAACGCTGTCTGTGGTATTTGTTTTCATATTTTTAATATTTTATGAAAATATTAACTTAATTGTATATATATATTTTATTTTTATTGTATAAAGCTATTTAGTTTTATTACAAGTATATTCTGTTTTAAGTGGTATTATGACGATTGACGATAGGTAAGTATATCAAAGTCATCTCAATGTAATGTTTCGTAATATTTTCGTTTAAACATTGCAATACATTTATGAATATTATATAAAATTATTTTGGTAAATACCTCCGTAATGTAAAGTGAGGTTATAAATATATATTTTGTGATTGAAGCGTCAAGATCAAACAACACGTGCAGGACAACGTCTGTCGGGGCCGCTAGTTAGTATAATATATGAATGCGTGAAACGGCGACGAATAGTTGACAAAAAATTATATGCGCAGCGCCAACATTCATAGGACTAGACCTTCAGAATCAGATGAGCCAGACGAGAATATCCTTTTATAATCAACCTTCAATTTTTAAATATGTTTTTATTTAATTTTTACAGAATCATTATTTTATCAGTTATATGTACTTATGGTTAGTAAAATGGGGAAAAATAGTGTGATAATATTAACGTTGAGGTTTGAAACTAGTGTTGCGAATAAACACGTTTGATGTTAACAGCTGAAAGGGTGGCATATTTGTAGAACAAGCACATGATGTTATGTTTGCATAGCAATTTCCAATTTTACCTCGCTGCTATAGAATTTACCCAGGTATATATTATAATCAACCTAAATGCTCTGACTAGGTTGATACCTTCTACGAAAAACCGATTCAACATATAACCAAGATGATGTCATTTGTTATAGATACCTACATCAAAGTTGCTAATCACTGAATTTAGTCTTTCATTATGCACATTTTAAATTATAACATAGCCGAAAACCTGACTGTCGGCAAAATAAGAACAGAGAGAAAAAGAAGGTTTTTTGATACTAGAGAGCGAGATAGGAATACTATTTTATCCGTAAAAGATATAAAACTAGCGGACCCGACAGACGTTGTCCTGCACGAACGTTGGCATGCCTGTTATAAGCTGGTTTAACAAACATAAAAAGGATGGATTACCCACATATCAGTCTTGCCTCACATAAAAAAGGCAAAATACATAATAGATAATGAACTATATTGTCCTCCTGCAACATAGCTGAGCATGGTCCTTTTGAGTTGGAGAGGTTGTTTTCATTTATTTTTATTTTATTTTTTATATCTTGTATTTGTATGTAACTTCTTCTGCTCAATAAATGTATTATTATTCTTATTATATGGAAGTTGTATTTGTTACCTGTTATAGTTTCGATTACCCGGCCCTGATGGGATACACAATAATATTCACTCTCTCTCTCTCTCTCTCTCTCTCTCTCTCTCTCTCTCTCTCTCTCTCTCTCTCTCTCTCTCTCTCTCTCTCTCTCTCTCTCTCTCTCTCTCTCTCTCTCTCTCTCTCTCTCTCTCTCTCTCTCTCTCTCTCTCTCTCTCTCTCTCTCTCTCTCTCTCTCTCTCTCTTCTCTCTCTCTCTCTCTCTCTCTCTCTCTCTCTCTCTCTCTCTCTCTCTCTCTCTCTCTCTCTCTCTCTCTCTCTCTCTCTTTCCCTCTCCCTCTCCCTAGTCACAAAAAAATCGAAGATTCAGATCCTATTTGATTCTTTTATTTAAGTTGGATATTGAGAAGTATGTAGAAAGACTTTTCAAAGAATAATCTTGGTCTATTTTGAATTTTGAAACTTAAATTTGTTATCATTTATAAAATGAAAAAATGCCATAAGAGTATATACCTATGTATATTATTATCTTTCAAACACAAAATATATATTTATAACTTCATTTTATAGTACTTACGAAGTTTTAAATTTTTACACTCTAATATACTTTTATTGTTTGATCTTGACGTTTCCATCACAAAATATATATTTATAACTTCATTTTATAGTACTTACGAAGTTTTACATTTTTTCACTATAATATACGTTTATTGTTTGATCTTGACGTTTCCATCACAAAATATATATATTTATAACTTCATTTTATAGTACTTACGAAGTTTTACATTTTTTCACTCTAATATACGTTTATTGTTTGATCTTGACGTTTCCATCACAAAATATATATTTATAACCTCACTTTACAATATGGATGTTTTTAAAATTTAAACCTCATCTAATACACCATGGACCAAGCACGCATAGATTCAAGGTATACCAGACTAGTGGAAAATCTATACAACAGCGCGACTATCCAAATCAAAGTGAACGATGATTGGAAAACAGAAAAGATACGAGTCAAAAGAGGAATCAGACAAGGAGACACAATATCTCCAAATCTGTTCACGCTGGCACTGGAATATGCATTTAAAAGCCTGGATTGGGAATCAAGGGGAATATACATCGATGGTAAATACTTAAATCACTTACGTTTCGCTGATGATATTATAATCCTGAGTAGTGAGCCTGAGGAACTGGCTAGAATGCTCCAAGAAATGAATGAAACATCTAAGAAGGTAGGCCTCTGTATGAATCTGGCAAAAACGAAGGTGATGGGCACAGAAGGCTCTCAAATTATGGTGGACGGCAACCAAATTGAAAATGTAAAACACTATGTATATTTGGGGCACACCATACAATTGGATAGAGAAAACCAAACTGCTGAAGTCCAAAGAAGAATTGGACTAAGCTGGGCAGCCTTTGGGAAAATGGGTCATATACTTAAAAACCGCAAAATACCCATAAACCTTAAGCGGAAAGTATACGAAACGTGCATATCACCAGTAGCAACATATGGCTTAGAGACTGCGACACTGACCAAATGAAGCATGGAAAAAATAAGGATTACTCAAAGAGCCATGGAAAGAGCCATGTTGGGTATAACCTTGAGAGATAGAGTGCGGAATGAAATAATTAGGCAACAAACAAGAATTATAGATGTCGCCAAACGTATAGCAACTCTAAAATGGCGGTGGGCAGGTCACGTGGCCAGAAGCTCAGATGACAGATGGCCAAAAAGAGTCATAACATGGAGACCAAGAGCAGCAACCAGGAGTGTGGGGAGGCCACCATTGCGATGGAGAGACGACATTGTAAGATATGCTGGTATAAACTGGATGCAGGCAGCTCAAGACAGAGCAAAGTGGAGAGAAATGGAGGAGGCCTTCGTCCAGGAGTGGACGGGAGTAGGCTAGCAAGAAGAAGAATATACCTCATCATCAATGGCTCCACAGCCCGTTGCGGGCCATGGACTCAAGGGAAAAAGGACTGACCTACATACTATCCTATCCTGACATTCATACCTAGATGTTTTGTATAGAAAACAAAATATTATAAATTATTCAATAATTTGGATTTGAGGGTTTATAGTTTGGTATGTATTTTTCAATAGGTATTATTGTCATCGACAGTTGGATCTCATTTGCTGCATGCAACTAGTTTTATTTTTAACAATTTATTGTTCGAATATTTCATATTGATTTTTACCGTTTTGAGATTATTATTTGTTTTATAGATTAAATATTGAAAAAAGTTTATTATTTAATAGTTGTTATTATAATAGTTTATCGATCAACAAACTAAACTTAATTTGATATTAATAACTTTTAGCACCGTCTGGATACAAAGAAAAGAGAAAATATAACCTATCTGAGAAAATGTAACGTGAATTCGTTCTTTGAAGTCTACATAATACCTATATTGAATTAGAAATGAGCAATTATATTAGTCTTTCATGAAATACCATAACAAGATCTAGTCCAATGATATTTCCATTTTTACTGTTTTTAAGTTTAATATTAATAAACATTTTTGTGTTGAAATTGTACACACTACTAGTAAATAATTGTAAATAAACGAATAAATCAATAATAATTATAAGTTATTGAATGTATGAAAAAACTAAATTGATTGTCTAATAACAAAATTAGTTATCTATAAAAAAAATATCAAATAAATTCCAACCGACACTGACACTGGGACTAGGGACACTATCTGGAAAAACAAACATATGCTCACAGAAAGTAAAACCATAATTTACACAACGTGTGTAAGACCCATAATGACCTATGCCATCGAAGCCAGAGCCGATACCATCAGAACAAAAAATCTCCTCCGGACTACTGAAATGAGGACACTGCGCTCCATAGTGGGCGTAACACTCGTGGATAGAGTCCGGAACGAGGATATAAGAAGGAGATGCGATGTAGACGACATCATCCGCTGGGGTAGAGGGCGAAGGCCTCAATGGAGAGACCACGTCGAGAGAATGGGAGACACGCGACTACCCAAAATTGTCTCCAAGGAAGTCCCGGAGGGTCGCAGAGCAAGGGGAAGACCAGCAAAAAGATGGAGTGACTGCTGGACATCCAAATCACAAGAGACAGTCTCCGACTGAAAAAACAGACCTTCGGACTAAAACCACAGGAAAAAGGAGAAGAAATAAATTCCCACGATTTAAACTGAATATCAGACAACATGATTTTGTTTTGAGGAACACAATTGATTACCTTCTTAAAAATATCAAATAAATACCCACGATTTAAACTGAATATCAGACAACATGATTTTGTTTTGAGGAACACACTTGATTACATACTTAAAAATTAAACAGAATATCAAATCTCGAAAATGAGTACCTATCAATGAAAACAAAACATTAGAAAGATATAAGAAAGATCTGTAACGTTAGAGACATCACAGTTAGATAGTGCAGGAGCCAAAGACGATTCTGGCGAGATCACGTGGCGAGAATGGGAAACATCAGGTTACCCAAAATTATCCCCCACAAAAAAATATTTTGGCAGTCGACGACTAGGTAGTCCACCTAAGAGATGGGGAGGTAACTGAAGCTCGTCGTCACAGGAGTGCTTGATGCGAGAGGGGTACATTTCCTGAAAAAAAAACAGGTTTCCAAAACCAACTATAAGAATAAGATATTTCAAAACAAAATTCAGTGTATATGAACAAAACCAAGCGTTTATGAACAAAACCGAGACAAAAATATACCTATTTTCTGAAAATAGATTGAGTCCCCATGAGCATTTGGGTATCGAAGAATAAGACTACATCTAAGAGTAAGGGTTAATTACAAGAGTTATTTGAGAAAAATGTTAGAAAACGGTAAGGTCCCGTACTGCGAGAATACTGCTTACGGGACCTTTTCTTACATTATTCTTAAATAACTCCCGTAATACGGCCCTAAAATTAATGGTCCACAAACAATACTGAAAATCTAATCTTTAGTCTCAAAGAAAAAAAATATGTTAGTAGCAAAAAACGAAACTGAATGTAAATACCCAAGACTGTTTAAATTATGGTCTTTTATTTGACCATCGCTAAATTATCCAATTAATGAGAGATGTAATAAACTATACCTAGACCAATCCAATTATTACTTTGGTAACTATATGACCGTAAATTTTGTGAAAATAATACGTTTTTCGTGAATTTTCATTTCAAAGAAAATATCGTAGTGATTTTTATATTTATCTTTCTAAATAAGTACACAAAAAGATTTTCGAATGAATGAAATTTAAATTGAGTTAAAAATTAGACGGGGTAATTTTGTCAAGTAATTTAAAAGAAAAATTAGGGTTGATAAAACCTAAGCTCTAATATATCGTCAGTAAGAACTCTAGTCTAGAGCATTGAAATAATTACAAGTAATTTGTTTTTCTACCGAGGAAAATAAATTACGTTTCTTTTAAAAAATCCTTAATGTAATATAAATATAATCTTTGGAATATTACAACGAAAATTCTCGATATTACAATTAATAAATATTCAAAGTTAAATGAAGGATGTTTTTAATCTATTTTAGAATATGTATTCTGGGATAAATTGTGTTTACCATTATTCAATCATATGTAGAACAAAATCATACGAAAAAATCGACGTTATAAATTTTGCATTCATTAACTTTGTTAGTATTTGAATTCTGTTCCTACGTTTTATGTTCAATTCCTTGTAGAGGAGAAATTGATTAAAAAACACCAAAAAGAGTCGTGCCCAACACAAAACTCTACGGTACTATTCAATTTTATTCGTATTATTACTTAACTGTGATAACTGTTCATTTTTATTTGACTCGGAGTTTTCCAATTGAGTAGATAAAAAAAGGAACATGAAATATTACTCAAAGAAGGATTTAGTGCTGTTAAGAAAGATCTTTCAAGGATCGTAGTTTTAGAAGTAATATTACTGATTGTTGTCCACTATAGTCTTTCCCTTGATAATTTGAGGCAATCACATTTCAAAATTTGATGGGGAATACCATTCCAAGAAATAGGACATAGAAAAACATTTTCCTAGGAGATACAGAAAAATATATGCCTACATATATGTAGGTTTTCTTGAATGATAAAGGAAACGGAAAAGCAAATATATTTGATAGAAGTTGAAAAAACACATCCAAAATTTATTTGTTGGCCTACGGTTAAAAGTCCGGGATTCAGTACTCGTTGAATAAACAGTTTTCGCTGCAGATCATTCTGGTTTTCTGAAACGATTAATAACACAATAATATGGCTTTAGAGTGTGCGAACTTGTTATTGGGTGCGTAAGTTACATGTTGAATGAGTAAAAGATCATTTGTTAAAATCCATGACAAGATCATCAATTCAACTTAATATAGTTGACCTTTTAGTGGCAAAGGTATGAAATATGCTTGATGGTAGTCCTTGTGTTGTCAAACGAGCAGCCGCTCCTGGGATGAACAAGATAGCGAAGGATCATTTTATGTAAGGGTAGAGGTCTTACAGAAAGAATCATCAATATGAGTAGGTACTAAAGGGAGGGGAATTTTCCAACATCCCTTCGATTGGTGTTGGAGCAGAAGAAATATGCTAGATAGCACCCTCGTGTTGTTCGATGAGCAGATGAGCAGCCATCCTGGGGTCGAACAGAATAAATACTATCTACCTAAAATAAAACTATCTTCTATAACGTCTCTGTATGGGGTTAAATAGTAAAAATACAAAGAAAAACTCTTTGCATCCTCTTTTGTCCCTTTACTCACCCAGTTTTTTTAATAATTATGTTCAAGCCGCCCATTCCGTTGAAACATGCTTCCCAAATAGATATACCCGTCAACTTGTTCGAACCATTCCTTCTCAACTTTCATTTGACACTCTGTACTGCTTTCATTCTTTTCAAAGACCATTGCCTTTGATTTTCTGGCATTCATCCTCAGTCCGTTCTCTATGATATTGTAAATCTTCCATACTCTCTGCTTACAGTACCTTATCGTTTTCATACGTCAAATCACATATCTACTGTTACAGTACTCAGTTTCAGACCCTCGTTGCTCATATGCAGAAATCAATGTACAGATTGAAGAGTCATGGTGACAGCACGCACCCCTGTCTAACGCTATTATTTATAGAGAACCACGTTGTAGCTGTGTGGTTGACACGGACTCATGCTTCGCTGTTCTCATTTAATAACGCGATTGCGCATATCAACTTGTCCTTCACTTCGTACACTGTTAGTATATCCCATAATTTCTCTCTGACAACTTTGTCACAGGCCTTTTCTTAGTCTATAAAGGCACAGAAAAGTTTCTGGTTTTTATCAAAAAACTTTTCTGTTACCATACTTAAAGAAACAAATTGATCAATACATCCTCTGCCGCCCACAAATACTCCTTGGGCATCCCATTTCTTGCTTTCTGTAACCTTTTGTATTCTTAGATCCCGAATCCTTAACATACATCTTACCATCTGAGCTTAGTAAACCTATGGCTCTATGGATTTTGCTAAATCGATAAAATTCGCAAACTTTATAGGTATATAATATCTACCTCCATTATTAGAATTTTAAAAGCTCAAAGAATGTTCTTACACGATTTTCGTATATTTTCTCATCTATAGTCAAACCATATACCTACAAATAGTTAATATAATTATGAATACAATGCTTTCATGATGTTATATTGTTATGTTGTTTTGTCAAAAGTTCATAATTTTATAACAATAATTTAATATGATTTTTTTTTCTTTTGTTCCCTTTGGTCTTCTTTAATGTAGCTTCAGGGTCTGAAACATGTCCCGAAATATAATTCCATCACGCGAAATTTCAAATTTGTTGGCGGCGAAAAGTGAAATGAAAAAAGTTTATAATTTTATAAGGTATCATATGGCAGAATTTTATATAACCTTACTAGATTTTTTTTGTTTATTTTTTGAACAAAATTAAAATATGACACAAAACAACGAATAATAATAAAATAATATGAAAAGCTTATTATCTTCAACAAACAAAAACATTCTTAATACGAGGTTAGAAATCATACTAACTATATATATATTTTTAATAAGTTGATTTTAACTTGACTCTCTTAAAGATTGCTAATAAATTGTAATTACGTTTTGAAGTTTTTTATATTGAATTATAAATAGAATTTAACTTTTATATACCTCATATATTTTAAAATGTATGTTAGACAAAAGTAAATGAAATATTGTATGATTTTTAAGGCCGCACAGACACTCAAATGTGAATAGCTGCATTGGCGTTTTCTTATTTACACACCCAATACTGACATTACTGTCTTGAAACCAAAGACAGGGATAAATTATAGCATTGTCTATAGCTTGACATTTCCAGAATCATAATATTTAAAAATTCTCTCGTTAAAAAATTATTCCGAAAATACACCAGAAATTTTCGGGACTCCGTTTAATTTTAAAAAAATAATGAACACTTCCTTGCACCCTGCGCAAGTGGTGAGTTTATTGCCGTATGGCAATTTCTTCCAACTAACCAGTGTTTCCAGCCCAGAGAAGCAATATTTGCGTGAGAAATAAATTTAAATAAATTTCTCCTCTGCTGGGAATCGAATCCAGGACGCCCGCACAGAAACCAAATGGCTTACCAACTGTGCCAATTAATTTGTTATATGTAAAACAATAATTTTCAAATAATTATTTTTATTTATTTTTTATTTTATTTATTGAAAACAACCTAACCTAATCTAACCTTACCTATTATATTTTTATCAAAGATGACGTATGAAATTATTAAATTTGCCTTGATTTATAAAACGGTATAATTCATTTTGTGACCTTAAGATCGTGTTCGCAATATTCAAATAAAGAAAACATGTGGGATTAGAGGTCATAGTTCGGTGAAGTAGATCCAGAAGAAGACATTGGAGGGACCACGCTGCTAGTATGGACAGTGATAGACCTGCGTAAATAGCGGCGAATGAAATCCCCTCTGGCCGCCGCCTACATGGAAGACCACCCAAGAGATGGAAGGATAGTTGGACTTCGTCATCCCAGGAGGCATAGTTTCTGAAGAGCAGAGCAACTAGGTCTACTAAACAAAGAAGAAGAAGTGACCTGATGGCGGTCTTGTTTCGCGCTAGTGAAGTCGTACAAAATGTATGGCGGGACGAACCCCACCGTTTTTACTTCAGTACGAAAAGTGGGGTACAACTCGCTTTAAATTCTCAGTGCCTGTGTGGTCTTAAGTCACGATGTCATTAAATTGGAAACCATTTTTTTATTTATTTGTATGTAATAAATAATTAAACAAATGTAAAAAATACCATATTACACAATTAACGTTTTCGTGTTAAATTTGATTGGAGCAGTTACATTTATATTGCACCAACTGCATCGTATTTTCATTTCTAGAAGAAAAATCTTAATAAATTTCTATCTACATGTACTGGATCTCTTTATTTGGACCGAGTAGTACTGATATACAATTGAAGAGTGCTTCTTTCATATACTTGGTGTAAACAAATAACAATTATTGTGAACCCAATGCCATAGAAATTATGATATGTAAATATACAAAATACGTTAAAAGTATATCAATTTTAATTGTATATAATGATAACATGTTAATCTTTTCACCTTTTTCTAATTTCAAGAAATTTGTGAGCAATTTCTAAATTAATCAAATCTGTTAAAAACATATCAAATAAGTTGAAATAAATTACTTTTGAAATGAAACATTATTTTCCACTTAGTAACTTATTGATCTTGGCATTGGACAAATTTTACAATAAAGTTTTGCAACATCCTGTGAAATTTGACTTCTCCAATATCTCCAGACAATCAATATAAGTTTTCGTTTGTTTTTCAATCAAGCAACACTAAAAGTCGTTAGATCCAGACGACCATTTGGTAACAATCAATCCAGCCATTTCGAAATCAAAACCCATCTATTATTTTCTTTATTATTCCAAACGAGAAAAATTATCTCGTCTTGATAAGAAACAGATGACTATGCTTGAATAATGATTTACTGAAAAAAAAATACAGAAACATCGATAAGCCATCTCTAGATTTTTCTAATTTGGGTATACAGAAAAAAATTAATGCTCTCTTCCTGTATCTAATTCATTCATCTTTGTTTTAATCACATCCAATTATCTCTCTCAAACATCTCTCCACTGCTGGATGAAGGCCTCTTCCATTCTTCTCCATATATTTCTATCTTGCTCTATCTCAACCCACTTTTAGCCGACGCGCGGCAATTGCGATCTTGTCGTCTGCCCATCTTTTTTGTGGTCTACCGACATTTCTATCCCAAGTCCATCTCTCAGAGCTCTTTCCAAACATTCAAAAATAACTAACATTAGTCCAACTTCACACGGTCCCAGCTTTTTCTTGGCCTATCACTATATCTTATTCTACTCTTATCAGTCTTGTACAATGTACAAACCTATATTTTTTTGTCAGAACACAATGTGGATTAACATTCGACCAGAAAAATCTATTAATTTTCAACTCGAGGCGGTACGAAACTTATTCAATAACAACTCAATGATCTAATCAATTTTAGTTGCAATCATAAGTTACGAAGATTGATTTGTATCTACTGAAGACCTTCTCATAACAATATGCATATGAGTGAATTGTAGCAAATGTGAAAATTATTATGTAGATAAAATTATGCATCTGCAACGATGTTCAAAACATTCAAGGTTCAAATAAGTGCTCATCAAATACATTTTTCAAAGGTCACAAAAGACAAATGACGTAAAAATTTTGTTGCCAAACTTTGTGGGTTCTCGTCATTTACGACAGTTTAATAGTAGTCTTCTCGTTTTATGTTAGAGATTTTGCAAGTTTTATGAACGAAATGTATCTCTTCTTTGTTTTCAATACAATATATTATAGATTTATCATAAGAGTTACCCAAGAGATCCTCTTAAATATTCAGTTACTATCCCGTTCGTTCGTTATGCGAATCAAACATAGTCAGAAGTTCGCGAACTTAAACATTAGATTATCGCTTAAAAACTTTTGTGTTTAATAAAGATTTTGTTCGTTTTAAAACTTTTCGAAGTGGGATCAGAATTGAGAATTGTGATTCGAGTTTGAAGACCTTTCAAGAATTTGATTAGATATTCAGGTTTTCGTTGGATTAGACAAACCTTTTACGTGTGTATCGATTTTTTGGATACATGATTGAAACCAGCAGCCATTTTTATATAACTGTCATTCCATTCACTTTACTCCAGTTTTTTCTTCTTTTCAAGTACCTACTCTCAGCTAGACAATGAAATAACTTAAGTGATAATGTGACGTCGTTTGAATCTGTACAAACATTCAAGAAAAGGCAAATGAAATAATATTTATCGAATAATTTATGAACGATGTTCCTTCTGCGTCTTTCGATTATCTCTTTCTTATCTTAATTTATTGATGTTATCAGTTTGTTCTTTAAATCATATCTTATTTTTGTTTTTTCTTCTATTTTAAATAAAATACAAGTCAACTAGTATATGTCAAAATTATTTGAACACTTATTTAGTTAGATTTCTGATAATGGTCAGAAAGTAAAAATCCTCAGCTGGGCCACGGGGGGATCCACCTGTGTATAATTAGTTTCTATTACATTCTATGTATTTTCTAAGCATAAGCTCAAACTCCATCATGTCTCTAAACATTATTACGTATTTGATTTATCGCATCGTATCTAATATCAAAATTATCCTTATTCTGTTGGGTTAATTGGTAGTTATGCGTTGTACAATTTTCATTAGATTCACAATAACTATGATGGATTAACAATATTCTCACTAACGTATAATTCCCACTTACAAAATACGAAATAAGTTCAACTATTGTGTAGGTATGAATGTAAAGGTCAAAGGACCAATATAAAAATATTACACTCTTTTAACTACTATATTTATAAGATTTGTATAGATTCATTTGCATTACATAACTTATTTTTCAACCGTTCAAAAACCAAAAATTTTATAGACCTGTCATGTAAATTTTGTATATAACCGCTAGTCTCAGTCTTGTAGAGTATTATTCTGATGATGTGACTTGCACGAAACGCGTCGATAATCAAATAAATTTCAATAGAACTAATACAAGTATTTTTTTTATATTTATAATGTATCTACATACTTATAAATTAATTATTTTAAGTATTCCAATTCCACATATAATGAACTATAAAATGTAATTATGAATTAAACAAAAGTCTTGACTGAGTTTTCTTATTAAAAAATTAAGGGTCCACTGAAATTACGATCAAGGTACTCTCATAATTATTTCTTCTTCTTCTTTGTTTAGTATACCTAGTTGCTCTGCTATTCAGAAACTATGCCTCCAGGGATGACGAATTCCAACTATCCTTCCAACTCTTGGGTGGTCATCCGGGTAGGATACGGCTATAGGGGATTTCATTCGCCACTATATACGCAAGTCTATCACTGTTCATCCTGGCTACGTGGTCCCTCCAATGTCTTCTTCTGGATCTACTCCACCGAACGATGTCCTCTATTCCACATATTTTCCTTATTTGAACATTGCAAACACGATCTCGGAGAGTTTTTCCAGTGATTGACCTTAGAACCTTCATTTCCGTTGTTCTTAAGACTACTTAAGAGCCCCTTGGTTCGTACAGTGTCTGCTCACGTTTCTACAGCATACGTCATGATCGGTCGCACGCGTGTCTTATATATTCTGACCTTACTGTCAATACACATGTGTTTATTTTTCAAATTTAAGTCATCCAGATACAACAGATGCTTTATTGACTTGTTCGCGGACTTCAGTGTATATGTCGTTATGGCTGCAAATCTCTACTCCTAAATATCTACTCCTAAATATTTGAAACTCATTACTAAGTTCCACGGGCTTATCATCAATAGTGAGCTTTCACCTTGAAGGTTGTTTGGATATATAGTAATACTTTTTGTTTTAATGACTGATAAGTTTAGCCCCTGTGATACCACATAGAATTTGTTCTTTGCAAGTCGTTCTCAGTTTCAGCTATTATCGCCGCATCGTCTGCATAACAAATTAACAGTTTTACCACCCAACGGGCTTCCTGCCTTATACCATTGCTTGCTTGGATTTCACTAGACAATTCATTGTTTACCTTAATTTGTGTTTTTCAATTGGTATATAGATCTTGAACAGTATTAACTAATGTGTTAGATATTCCCCTTTTCGGTAATATTCTTACAATATCTTTTAGCAACACTCTGGCAAACTCTTTAGTTAAATCCACAAAACATATGCAAGCTTCTTTGTTATACTCTGTTGCCTTTTCTTTAATCTGTCTCAGAATGATGATTGCATCAGCAGTTGAGCCATTTCGTCAAAAACCCAGTTGTTCTTCCCATTGCTTATTTTTCGCTCAAGTTTTGTTTTCAGTATACTCGTAAACAACTTAAGCATTAGTAAAATAAAACTCAGATTTCAAAATATGTAAAAAAAAACTTACTTGTTTTTGTTAAAATACTTATTTAATTACATTATTATTGTGAAATACTATCACAAAATTAATTTTACAAACTGATTATTTTTTATATGTCAAGTATCAATAAATGATGACCTAAACGCCCTAAACAACCGCAGTCTATACACCATCTCGAACATTAACGATGGTTGTCCAAATAATTAGTTTAATTGACTTCTCTTCCTCTGAAATTTCGAGTTTACTGTAATTTATTTATTTTATTAAGAAAAAAAACAATTACACATCATACATCCTACACATTTTTGTTTTATAAATAATAAATTTGATTTATATGTGCAATCACAATATTTCCTATAGAGAAGTTACAATGTAAACATTGACATGCTTAGAGATTAAGATAGAGATAAAGTAATAAAATATTAAAAATCAATACTTATTGAAAAAACATATTATGAAGTGTAGTTTGGAATACACAAGAATGACATCACTCATATAACATTACTTCCTCAACAGTGCATTCCAGCAACACCCAGGTCTTAAGAGGTTGTATCAGTGATCTTTTTTAAAATTTAATGTGGTTTTGTGAGTAACCTACAGTATTTTATCAAGAAATCATTATATTTGACACATTATTTGACCCTGGAATATGGACTTATAGGATGGGGCTGCGCAAACAACACAGCCATACACCAATTAGTGATGGCACAAAAATCCATAGTAAAAGTCATACTAAAAGTACCTATAAGAACCCCTACAGAAACAATATATAAAAACCTTGGCGTTATGACAATTTATCAACTATTTGCAAGATATTTACTGACGTACATTTTTCCCGAGGACTGGCTTATCCATAACCCAAAAAATACAAGGTCGACTGCAGAAAACTTCAAATTAATTCCCAGAAAATCGTCAACTTATGGACAAAAAAGTCACCTGTACTTAGCACCTCGACTCTTCAATATGCTGCCAAGTGAAATAAGGAACATCAAAGAGTATAAAGTGTTCAAGTTTAACATAAAAAAATGGATCTTTCAAGAGGGTCCCGCAAACTGTAAAGCGAACGTTACCCTATCATAAGTGATGCCAACCTGTATACTTATTTTTTTTTTGTTGTTTTATCATGTTCCCGCGACTTGTCGCCTTTATCTATGGACATGCCAGTGACATAGTGACAATTGTTGTGTTTTTGTATTATTGCTGATGACAACCTGCAACTTGATATTTTTTTATGAATTTTATGAGTTATTTTATGTGTTATTTTTAAGGTACATTTGTGATGTGACAAACTAATTAATAAATGTCATTTTGATACTCGCTCCGACACGGGTATGTTCCCAGTGAAGCGGGTGTCGGTCGCACATAAAAAAAATAAAAAAACTAGTGTAAAGAATTAAAATAAATAAAAAAAAAATAAATATAATTATTTACAGTGTCACGACGATTCCGTGACCCTGCAATCAAATTTTCTTCAAAACATCACACATTCTGCCTGTGCATTTATGTTCTTCATATTTCTGTAATTTTTCAACACTTTGACACAACTTTAAGCACGAATGGTCCTGGAAGGGACCTTTATTTTCTGAATTGTTTGAGCTGGTTTGTCGATTATTCAAGCTTCTTTTGTTTCCTAGTTTCAAAAAATCATTCACAAAATAAATATTAGAGAAGCGTTAGGAAAATGAGAAATAGTCTTATTAATTTCGATAATATCGATTTATTTTTTGCATTTTCGGTCGAGATTCGTTCAATGATCCGAATGCAGTTTAATATCGAGGTCATCGGGTCACCGCCCGTTTCCCGCGCAATCGATATAACCGGAAGTAATGGTAGGTAGGTACCTTCTATGGCGGCCATCTTATATTCATTTCGTTTCCTGTCCACGAGCGGCTGCATACTGCACTTTACCCGGCGCAGCCTTGAGCTATGTATGTACTGAAGGAAGGGAATGAAGGGGACACAGAAAGAATTTTTGTTTTCGCACGGAATCTTTGATTCACTTTTTTCTTTGAGATATCTCTGATAAATTTATTTCCAATGCATATTTTTTTGCAGAATTCAAGGTACGAAAATGAATAGTTTAATTTTTATAGGAACCTAATATTTGTATGTTTGGTTCGACTATTAGCTAGATACAATTTTTCGCGTCATTGTAATTAGTCTTATGCCGCGTTGACACAGTCAGAGTATGCTCGGACCGAGTGGACTCGTATAAGTAAACTTCATACGAGTGTAGACGGATAGCGGTTTACACACAAACTTTTTTACTCGGATTCAAAATCATAACTGCGACAGCTCTGTTGCTGTAAGGTGTTAGTTTTCATTTAACATACAAGATTTTTTACTCGTTTTTAAGGTCATAAATATGACAAAGACAGACCTGTTGCTGCAAGGTGTCGGAGTTCTTGCAGACACATTAATTAAAGAGTTAGAAAACCACTACAAGGAAAAAAATAAGCAACGCAAAGGAAAATTTTGGAAAAGTAGGAAGCATCTGAAAATTTCCTTCGTGAAGTACAAATGGCAATGCCGCGTTCCTTGTGTCTTTATTTTTATAATCTTTTAATTTATCGTTCCATAGAACTTCTTCCGCTTCGCATAATTCTAAAAATTTAGCGATATCGCGCTCAAACCACTTTTTTTTACCACGAGATGACATATGTTTGTTGTTGTCCGCCATTTTGTTTGACTACTCCTATACGAGCTAACTCGGAACAATAGGATATGGTCCGAGTCTACACGGATCGGACGCTGTCATCCCAGCGGACTCGGTTTACCGGTTGACATAATACGAGTGGCGTCCGAATAGGTATCCGAGTGTGAGTGTGTCAACGCGGCATTAGGCTCAACTGAAATCTCTTTCATTTTTGTGTGTCAATAACTTTTATCTCCCAGTAATTAATAAAGTTAATTATTAAATTTAATTTAACACGCACCCAAAAACAAGTTGCCACAGTATATAGATAACACTCGTAATATTATGTACCTAATCATAGAATGAATGGTAAAAAAAAACAAAATTTCCCAAACACGCAATGGTAAAAAAGAAAAAAATATATATTCCTTCATACCACCACGGCATATACCACAATGTGGGACAATCAGAAAAAGATGTGCGGGCGTGCATTCCTTGATATAATGATCCTTGATCTCGTCTCACCAAAAAAATCAACATTCAGAAGGGATGTTTGCTTTTCTAACAAATTTCTATAGAACCGTCAAATTGTAATATACTCTGAAAAATAAGAATAGATTTTACTTATGACGCCTTTCAAACAATGTTTTATATCGATCCCAAGTAATATTTTTCTTGTACGATTTAATATTTTTTCAACGTCCCCCTTCGCAAATGTTCCTATTCAAACAAAAAAGAAGAGAAAAAAATATTACACTTGTATATACGACGGATGGCTGCAAAGTCTTATATTTCAAGCGTGGGGATTTTTTCACAAAAGGATACCCGACATTTTTATGAAAATAACACACGCAATATCACGTACCGCAGTAAAGAACTTATCCTAGCACTTCTTAAAATTTATAAAGGTACATTCACGATAAAAATATTTGTAGACATGACATTATAAATGTGATATTTCAGATATATGAACCTAATGCACTGTGTGTGCCACCTTGAATGAATAAACAATGTTTCCTAAACCCATCATCTATGTGATATTTACTGGAATAGCTTACAAATTTTCTATGTTGAAAGTTATAACCACTGATGTGATGATGGTCTAAGCATTGTAGTAAATATTGCCTTTACCGATAGCCGACAGTCATCTGTTTAGATTTTCATTTAAATTTAAATCCAACATTATTTATGATATAGGTATACGCAAATATTGGGTTGATATGTTATAAAAATATAAAAATACTTGGTTATAGTTCTATTGTATTTATTAGATTATTGACGCGTTTCGTGTAAAGCACATCGTCAGAATAATGATGATAGTGCTTTGCACGAAACGCGTCAATAATCTAATAAATACAATAGAACTATAACCAAGTATTTTTATATTTTTATAACATATCAACGTACAATGGAGTTCTATCAAGAATTGTCGATCGACAAACTAAACTTAGACAAATATTGGGTATTTTCCCTCTCAGGAATAAAATACAAAATAACCAATTTCTCAATAGGTGGTGTTGGGAATAGGTTTTATTGTCTTCGATAAATGGCGATGATCTTTCCAAGCTTATTTTATAACGATGTCTTGTCAAATTGTAACATTATTCAGAATTTAAATTTGAATTAATAAGGGAAATCATAATTGATGAACATTACTCAAGCGACTAAAGTGGTAACATGACAAGTCGTAAGCCCTGTAGGTGCCGGTTTTTTTTTTAAATATAATATAGGTACCTACATGCGTCGTTTTTATTGAGACATTGATATTTTTGTAAAAAAATAAAACTTTCTTTTGATAATTTCGCTTATTTCGGTTTAATTTGTAATGACTTATAGTATTAAAAATTAGCAACAAAGATGCGTAATAAGTAATTCTCTGAATGAATCGACAGTATTAAGCCAAGATGCGTGTACGAAGGAAGATTTTGTATGGCGTAGTGGACTTTTTGCATGCTAAAAACAACAACTTAGAGGCTTCGCAGCATATATGTTCCCATACATGGATTTACTCAGAATTCGGAGTAGAACATTTGAGTTTTGTGTGTCTCTGTGTGTGTCTGTGTGTGAGAGTGTGTCTATGTGTGTGTCTGTGTGTCTGTCCCCCCCCCCCCCTTATAACTTTGATCCGCTGGATTCAAAAAGCCTAAAATTTCAGAATATATAGACAATTTTAGGTATACACAACTTTTATACTCAGTATTTATTATTTTTGTTCCAGTCAGGGGTTATCAACATTTTAATTTTTATAGCATTTGTCCACATATCTCAAAAACTATAAATACCAGAACGCTGAAATTTTGTACAAATATACCTACTCAAATATAGATTTTGAAAAACAGTTCCTGGGTTTCTCAAACTGTTTTTTTAAGAAGCAAAAAATTGGTATGACAAATTTTTGTCTTTAACTGCCTTTATTTCCATTTTTTTTAAATATCGAAAAATGCTGAAACATGTAGACTAGAAAATTTAATTTTCTATAAACAACATTATAGTACCTAATATTTTAACAATTTTTATAAAAATCGAATTTAGTGACGACATGGATTCATACAATTGGTATGCCAGACGCCTATACACCATCATGCTGTTTTCATATTCTGGGTAGAAAAAGGGACTGACCTCCATACTATCCTATCTGGATATACATACCTACATTAATGGAAAATAAGTTAAAATCACTAGATACACTGTCAATAGAAAATTCAGAACTTAAAAAAGAAATATCCTACCTTTATGATAGGGAAAATACGCGTGAACAATGGGCCAGACAGAAAAATGTCGAAATAAAGGGGATTCCCTTAAAGAGAGAAGAAAATACCTTGGATATTGTCAAAAAAATTAGTTCAGTTATTAAATTTGATTTATCGGAGAATGAAATTGACTTCTGTACACGATTGCGACACAGCAAGGAAAGTAAATCCCCGAATACCTCAATCGTTGTTAAGTTCTTGTCGCGTAGAAGAAAGGAGGATTTTTTAGCCTTGACCAAGAGAAACACAACCTTATAAACTCCACATTCCTTGGCCCGCAAGATCAAAATACTACTCAAAAAATATACTGCAACGAACATCTAACACAAGCAAACAAAAATCTGCTACACAAAGCAAAGGTTGCTGCCAAAGGAAAGGCGTTCTTATATACATGGGTGAAAAATGCCAAAATCTTCGTACGCAAATCAGATACCTCACCTCCGATTTTAATCCGAAACGAAATAGACCTACAAAAAATCTATTGAAACACCTGGTCCTGCTGTTTATTTCATTTATATTGCATATTTTTTTATTTCTTTCTTTATACCTAACATACTCATACATGGGATTATCCAATATCAATTTTACTAACTTACATATAAGGATTATACTCAAAGGTGTACATAACGCCCTATCTTATACTCATGTGTCTCACTATTATGCTTTATAGTCTTATCAGTGCAACGTTGGTTACATATTTTCCTATTTATTTTTCCCTTAGTCTGCCTTCAAAATATCTCACCTTGTTTATACTAATCTCGGACCTCGTTTCTCTCACTAATCTAACCACCGTCTTATTTGATTCATTAACTACTAGTCATTCTATCAAATTTTTCGAAGATTTCAAATGACTTTGAACATTTATCTCCAAAATGTACGAGGTCTTCGAACGAAAACTCATGTACTTTATCAGAATGTATTATCTGAAGAATACGACATCATTTTATTGAATGAAAGTTGGTTAAATGACAATACATTTAACAATGAGCTTATTTCTATCAGAAAAAACCTTAACCCCCAACTGTTCGACGTAGGATCATCAACTGAAAGTCTTTGGGTGAAGATTTCCATTAAACCAAATTCTAATACATCCAAATTTCTATACATATGTTGCTTATATCTTCCAAAAAATTCTGCCTTCAATTCTAACTTAGAAAACTTTCTCGAAAAATGCACATTACATATGACGAATCACCCCAATGATCTCTTCCTTATTACGGGAGATTTCAACCTACCGGAAATACTCTGGCAAAACTCTTCTGATGCTGCATACTTTATACCTACAAATTTTTCCTCAGCAGCAAGCTCCCTGCTTATTGACACAGCTGATTTTAATGACTTGAAACAATTTAATGGAATAAAAAATGCTATGGGACGTTCACTTGACTTAATTTTCTCAAATTACTCAAATATCACTGTCAAATCATGCCATTATCCGTTGATACCTGAAGATGTTTTTCATAAATCAGTTATAATCGAATTTCTCCTCACCTACCCTCCCCCTCTATCTGAAAATAAAAAAAAAATATATCTATTTAACAAATGTAACTATACCAGCTTTAAAAATGACTTAACCCAGATAAACTGGAATCAACTATTCCTCGGCCTGGATATCGAGCTAGCAGTTGAGAAATTTTATGAAATAATGCAAATATTAGTAGATATCCACATTCCCACTAAACAACCCGGCTCATCCACCTACCCACCCTGGTTTTCACCAGCGTTAATTAGAATAACCAAGGAAAAACATAAATATTTCAAAAAATATAAAAAACACCAATGACCGGGTGACTATAACTCATTTTCTACTTTAAGGAAAAGACACCAAAGAATAAATAAAGAATGCTTTAAAAACTACATTGAAAAAACGCAATCAAATATAACTAAAAATCCAAAAAGCTTCTGGACTTATATTAACTCGAAAAAGGAAAATATTAACACCATTCCTACAGAAGTATTCTTCAATGACCTTAAAGCAAATAATGATGAAAAAATTTGTGATGTGTTCCTCAAATACTTTTCCTCCATCTTCGACCACCCACCCCCCGCATTGCAATTAAATTCACTCCAAGACACATATCATGAAAATATATCGGAAGGAATGTGTTCAATCTCATTTGATATAAACAAAATTTTTATATATTTAAAAAATCTCAATATTCAGAAAGGTCCGGGACCAGATTCAATACCAGCAATTATTTTAAAAGAGTGTGCCGAAATACTTGCATACCCTTTGAAGTACCTATTCCAGCTATCATTCAACAGTGGAATTATGCCGAATAAATGGAAGACTGCTTTTATTTCTCCAATTTTCAAATCTGGCAACCGTTCTGATGTAAAAAATTACCGACCCATATCTAAAACCAATATAATAAGTAAAGTCTTTGAAAAAATTGTTTATGATCAAATAATTCCCTTTGTTAAACGCAATATCTCCACTGATCAACATGGTTTTATTCCGGGTCGATCCACCACCAGCAATTTGCTGGAATTCACTAACTTTGTGACAAACGCAATTGATAAAAATATCCAAGTCGATGCTGTGTACACGGATTACAGAAAGGCGTTTGATCTGTTGAATCATCATATCTTAATTCAAAAATTAAAAAAATTTGGCTTCCATGGAGATCTTCTAAGATGGCTCACTTCATATATCCGCAATAGATCTCAGGCAGTTGTGACCGGTGGCTATACATCTAATTGGATTACCACTCCATGCGGCGTTCCACAGGGCACACTGCTGGCCCCTTTCCTTTTTAATATATATGTAAACAATATATGCAGATGACATGAAGCTCTATACAAAAATAAATAGTGTTCAAGACTGCCGTAAATTTCAACAGGATCTAGAGCATCTTCAAACATACTGTAAAATAAATTCTCTTAACTTAAATCCACAAAAATGTCAAATTATCACGTTTACAAAAAAAAAGAATAAAATTTTCTTTTCCTATAAACTTAATAATTCCCCTATACCTAGAAAAGAATCGGTGAAAGACCTAGGAATTATTATGGATAGTAAACTGTCATTTGACGATCACATGAATAATATAAGTAAAAAAGCCAATAAAATGTTGGGCTTCATCATCAGGAACTGTAAACCTTTTTCAAATATTGAATGCCTCAAAATTCTATATACATCTATGGTAAGAAGTCATCTGGAGTACGGATCGCAAATTTGGAACCCGATGTATCTTAAGTACATAAATAGACTGGATAGTGTACAAAAACGCTTCCTCAAACACCTCATCTATAAATCTGGCTGTCGGGAACTAATGGGCCCGCATAATCATATAAATAACGTGTACTTAGCTGAATCAAAATTTAATTTACCATCACTATCATCTAGACGAATAACTGCAGACTCACTATTTTTGTTTAAACTATTTCATAACATCATTGATTGTCCAAATTTATTAGAAAATATCTCACTTCACATTCCAAACCGCAATGTCAGATCAAAACCTACTTTTTCTATTTCACACTCTAAAACTAATCTTAGGAAAAATTTCTTTACTAACCGGGCCACCTCCAATTTTAACAACCTGCTCAATAACATTGACTTTTTTCATACTCAATCTCTACACTCGTTCAAAATTGCGATAAAGCGCCAACTTTGCACTGATAACATAACTCAAAATTCCACTCTCTAGTATATGCATGAATGTATTATTTATGTGTCACCATAATGGTTGCAACACCTTCTTCGTTGATCCTTAAGTGAGTTAGAATCCCATGTTATGATTCTAGAATACATACAATCCTCTCTGTACTATTCCCTGTATGTTTCAGGTGTGTTCCTATAATTTTGTTTTTTTTTCATTTTTCGTAAATTGTATGTTAAGCTTTTAAAATTATTTGATATGATGTCCTATTATTATGTACTGTAGTCTACATTTACTTGTTTTTTTTTTCTCATTGTATTTAATATCATTATGCTCTACTGTACTGTTGGATATCCAAAATAAATAAAATAAAAATAAAAATGTGTTGTATAGAAAACAAAATATCCTAAAATATTCAATAATTTGGATTTATGGGTTTATAGTTTGGTAATTATTCTTCAACTATACATACTATCGCTATCGACAGTTGGATCTCATGTGTTACATACAACTAGTTATGTACTTGTTCCTTTCATTTCATTTCAAAGTTCTCAAAATTGCAAATAAAACGTATATTTTTTATCTTTTCCTTTTCATCTGGAAGCGGTTCTAAATTTTAATTCAGTATTGCGGGAGATGAAATCAAATATCCACAGTCGCAAATGAAATATTAATTTTGAGAGGAGATTAAATTAATCTTTGTGAGTGGAGTTGCTGAGAAAAAAGCCGTTAGGAGTTGTCCGAGAATGTTTAACCGTTCCTTAGATATCATCATTTATTAAATTTTGAGAGAATTTCTTCCTCCACGTCAAGTTAAAAAGATCAAAGGGATTATCTTACGTATTATCGTAAGGGTGGAATTAGGTTTCGCTCGAAGGATAAGACCTTTTTTTGTGTTCACCGTAACGTTTTAATCCGAATAAGAACAGGTGCTTACATAAAAAGTATCTTATATTTCCAAAATATGTGAATTGTATAATGGTTATACTGTTTACAATATGCCGAAAATAAAATGCTTTTTGTTTTATTAAAATTCACACAAAAGAAGTAAGATAACGTTGTTAAAATTAGTTGTCATTATAAATAAAATGTCATTTTAAAACAAAGTGGTAAATTCCTATGTAATATTCTAATTTATTGAACGATTAGAAACAGTGTTATATTTTATTGATATAAATATACAAAAAAAAACATTTTATAAATATGCTTAGGTACATAAATTGACCAATTTAACTTGTTCAAAGGTTATTGAAATATTGCAATCTCTATTTTTCGGTGTACTTTTTCATTCATAACTAATCCTATAGCGTATTTGGATATCTTTTACATAAATCTTCCGATAGTGCATTATTGAAATAATTTTTTCAGTATTCACAATGTGAAAATTATTTTTCGTTTCATTCTTCTCTTGCATACCTTTGTTGGCTAAAATCCAGTACAACACATACAACATCATAAGCATTGCCACCTCTAAACTTCCATTAACATTTTGCTTGCCTCGACAAATTCTTGTGCGAAAATTTTTCACATGAGACTATTTCTTTTCGAAGATAACAGACTCCTAGTAAAAACTCGCCATTTTTCTCTAGAAGTATTTCTATACGTTGCAGTCATTATCATAACTATTATAGAAGTTTGTAACATCCGACACACACCAATTACGTGTTTCTAAGCTAGCTACGTTCTCTTCTACATTCAATGGCTTCAATTTCCTACCCAACATATTATACTGATCGCAAATTTAGTCCGGAATACTAATGTATATTATAATATCGATGAATATTGAAGAAACGTGTATTTAAAATAACAGTTTTCCGTATTTTTACAATGATTTTTTCAATTTAAAGACTGCCCAAAAAATAAACTGTATGAGTATGAACCAATTAAATAACATTGTAGGTTATCTCCAATCTCCACCCGCATATATTTACTGGTACCGCATATTCCAACTGCCGATTTGTTCAAGAATTTAATTCTCTTAATCCAGCTGCTATGCCGAATTGTTATATCTCTTAATAAATCGATAGTGTTAACCACAGTCCCGTGTGTGAAGAAATTTTGTATGTAATAGTGGACACTGCATAATTTTCTAACTTTGAAGTTAGAAAATTATGTTTAATAACATCTAAGAAATTGTGTTTAATAACATCTAAGAACGTGGATCTTTTTTTGACTTTTTATTTGTCTATAAGGCTAGAAACCTTACCCCCTATTCAGTAACTATCGTAACTAAAATAGGAACATACTAAAATTATAGATTTTAGATTTACGGTCTTATTCCAGCGTTAAAAAATATCAATTTGGGCTAAATGGAATAGGAACGTACCTATATTGGCCGGAACGTTCTTAAAAAGTTACTGAATTAGACGTATTTTGAATAATTATGAAAATGATATAAATTTCATAATTTTCATAATTATTCAAAATACGTTTAATTCAGGAAATTTTTAAGAACGTTCCGGCCAATATTGGTACGTCCTTATTACATTTAGTCCAAGTTGATATTTTATAACGCTGAAATAAGACCGTAAATCTAAAATCTACAATTTCAGTATGTTCCTATTACGATATTACGATAGTTACTGAATAGAGGGTAATATGTATATTAGTTAGACAGTTTTTTTTTCAAATAAGTAAAATATGTGAAACACAGATCGTCAAACGCAAAAATTAAAGACGAAAAACTCTGAATCTCTTGACGCTCTCCAGAATGTTTACCTCACCAGGGAGTTTGTTTATAATGCCATTACTTAATGTCTTTACTTGGTCCCAGTCCCACCAGATGGCAGGATACATTAAAGTGATTGAGGATACGATGGCGGACATTTCTGAGACATGAACTTTAATAAATGGCGACATCAAACATAAACGATGTAAAAACATTATTATTATATATGGCTTCATCAAATAATGTAAGATAATGCTGTTACATTAATAGTCGTAATCGATCTTGAAAGTTGAAAGCACACAATTCAAGGAAGATATATAAATTCGTGGAACAATATTAAACTACCCAATAATTTGAGTGTCTTCCTTTAAAAGGACAAAACTTGATATTTTCCATAGCCACAGAATCGGAACATGAACATTATAAAACATGGAACAGCAAACATTACGGAAGTATCTTAGGGTTATGGAATTTTTGATTCAAAAATTAAAAGAAAGAGCCTGAACTCCGCTAAAAAATATTCTTGTTTTTTTAAAATGAATTTCGGTTTATAAAACAGTATTATTTTGCAATTTTTCCCTCGGTAAAGGTGCGTAAATGAATCGTTCAGTTACAACTATGAAGTATTGAAAAATTTCCACGTGAATTCTGTCAATTCAAGTGCCCAATTGTTGTCCAACTGTCGATTTGTTCAAAATAATTTATTTCTCTTAACATATCGACAAGTATCAAGCCAAGATACACGAGATTTGTATGCCAGATCTATATTTTCATGTTTTTTTTTTAACACTGACTTGGAGACTTCGCAACTTATATGTTCCATATATGGATTTACTCAGAATTCGGAGTAGAACATTTGTGTGTGTGTGTGTCCCCTCCCCTTATAACTTTTGATCCGTTCAATACACAGAGCCCAAAATTTCAGAATATATAGATAGTTGTAGGCCTACAAAATTTTTATACTCAGTATTTTGAATTTTTGTTTCAGTCAGTGGTTATCAACTTTTCAATTTTTACTTTATTTTCTATATATCTCAAATATCATAAAAGCTAAAACGCTTAAAATTGGTATGAATATAGACAAATACAAAATCAAAAATTTATTTTTTCAAAAAAGTTTCAGAAACATTTTTTTTATGATAAATTTATGTGTTAAACTGCCTATATTTCCAAAGTTTTCAAAAATATCGAAAAAAGCCGAAACACCCCAACTGGATAGTTTAATTTTCTATAAAAAAATATACACATTATAGTAATACATCTCAAACTTTAAACAATTTTTATAAAAATTGAATTTAGTGACGACATCGTTTCATACAATTTGAAAGGCAGTATACACTACACATCTCACTCAATAGTTTGATACCTACTTAATATCCAAACATACATACATACCATCATGCTTTTTACATATTCTGGGTAGGAAAAACAGACTGACCTCCATACTATCCTATCCTGACATACATACCTACATGTTTTATATAGAAAACAAAATATCTTAAAATATTTATATTATTTTCTGTTTAAGTTTTGTACGTAGGTATTCTTCAATTATACATACTATCGCCATCGACAGTTGCTACATGCACATCGACATGTGTTACATGCAACTAGTCTATAATAAAGAGAACCCGAAAAATAATTTATGACTGAAACAATAGAAGTTGAGGAAGACAAAATTCACCAGTGTAAAAATCTTTTTGAACGCCACAATCAACATGTTCCAGGATCAGAAAATTTTGAAACAGATTATTTAAAGCTCGAAACTAGAAAAAAATACAAAGTTTAGCAATGACCAGAACAAAAAATTAGAAGTTTTTTTTTATTTTTTCATCATTTTGCAAAGTCACCGCTTTTGTCTTCCGATCCAGAATTATTCAGGTATACACTAGAAGGTAATTATTCCATCAGTAGGTATTCTTAGTATCAAGTCACGATATTTGCCATAAATTTTCTCATTACATAAATATGGAATGAGTATAATTTCATCGCGATAAAATCAAGTTATGTCATATAATTCCGTCCTAAATTGGAAATTTATAGCCGTTAACTTTCTTTGGTATTAAAGGTGCGGATACATCAAAGCGATTTGAAACTCCGCAGATTATAATCTCCAGTCTTCCGCCTCAAGTAATGAGAACGGCGGAAATTGAAAGTAATAGCTAATAACATAGGTACTTTCAAAAAAAAAAAATATTTCTAGTTCTATCAAGAATTGTCGATTGACAAACTTAACTTATTTTTTCATTTTATTTACTTTATACAAATTAAGAAAATAAACGAACTTAAAAAACATTTAATCAAAAATGAAAATACCGGCCGCCTTGACGTAGTGGTAAGCTGTTGACTTCTGTACCGGCGGTTTCCTGGGTTTCATTCCCAGCAGAAGAGCAATTTATATAAAATTGTTTCTCACACAAAACTTGCTTTTCTGGACTGTAAACTATGATCATTTGAAAGACATTATCATTTGGCAACTGACTCGCAATTTTCACAGCGTGTCATACAGTGCTAAAATAAATATTGAATGTTTGTCACTTAAATTGACTAAAATTCATGTAAAAAAAGTGATAAAACGACCTGCTTTTAAAAAAAAGAAACTTATATAGGTAAAGCTACTGTTAGCCCCAGAACAGATATACTTAGTTGGGCACCAGTTATCTATTTTTAATGAAACATATATAAATGGGTGTGATATAAAAATAAGAAAAAAAAATAGTTATTTGATATAAAAATAGTTATTTGATATAAAAATAGTTATTTGATATAAAAATAGTTATTTGATATAAAAATAGTTATTTGATATATAAAACCTAATTTTATTAATCGAAATTATATTTTGTACTTATTATTAACTTCAAAATAGGTGTATTTAAAACAGTGTTTAATGTTTTTAACTCTCCACTACTATGAAATAGTGGAGAGTCATGATTTCACAATTTTTAAGAGTATTTTTTTAACATCAATTTCTCAATGGGTATCATGTAGAAAGTGCATACTTTGAGTTTCGTTGTGATGTTTTTGTGTGTATGCCGTATCCTGTATGCCGTACACAAATATGAAAATTTGTGTCCTCTGTACAGATCAAACTAAAAGGCCGATGAACTTGAGAGAATATTTTTTTCGTTATATATGAAACAAATTTTCTTGACTGAAGAATTTTTTTAAATTTTTTTTCTGTGTGTGTGAAGTACATAAACTTAGAGCTGATTAGATTTCCATAGACAACGGTTCATTTTTTCTCAGTGTTTCTCTATGATTTCATCAGTTAAAACTGAAAAAATGCTCCCACGACCTGGAAATTTAAGATATTTTTTAAACTATTTATACAACACCAATAATCTTTAATAGACTGCATTCAAAGTTGGTCAACGTTAAAAGAAACACATACAACCGTTTGAAAAATTATGTTCATAATAATAGATTTTTGTATAAAAAATATACATAACAAGAGAATTTTTTATGTTTGGAAATGTTAAGTTATTTGATTTCATATTGATATTAGAGTGTAATATTAGCAGGGAAGCTTCATTGCGTAGATGAGAGTTTAGCGTTGGCCACAACCCACTCGTTTTATAATGTGCAAGGCGCTTTCGATTTTAGCGGTATGTGCGTTGGGAGGAAGTTATATATTTAATAAGATTATTAATAAGAAATTAGAAAAGGTTGCGAGTTTATTGCGTGTTCTAAATTCATCTCCCAAAACACATACAACTATTTTTAGATATTGCAATTGTTTTACTCAGCTATTTATTTATAATTGAAATAATAGAATGATGATAGGTTTCATAATAAAAGAAAACTTACTCAGATTAATTATATTTTCAGATTAAAACAGATAACAAATTTAATTCAAGTTGTTCCGCGATACTAGGGTCGGTCGGGATAAAATATTATAATTATTGAACACTGTGTTTGAACGCTGGTCTGACGAGCGAATGGCGATTCGCCTCGTTAGTTGATTGAAATACGATGCGCTGTCTCTCGGTCGTCTTCGGCAATCTTCGTGAGAAGCGAGATCGTCCGAGCGAGATGGCATCGATGATGGGAGGTACATCCTCGCCACACGATAAACACAATAATTATACCTAAATGTTTAATTATTTTTAATATAAGACGAGTTCAGAGATATAAATCTTTTGTGCATAATTTCAACTTTACTTTATCAAAAATGATTAAAAGCAGCTACATAATATATATAATATAGCCATTATCAAAGAGATAAACTTATCCACCAGTTTAGAATTTCAACATAAAAAAAGAAATGGTTGGTGAATTCCGATCTTTTAATATCATGTGGAAGTATTTATTATAAAAATAGTGTTTTTTTTATGATAGCTTTGAACGTGACATTCATGTTCGTTCATTAAATGTACCTACATATTATATTGTAGAATGACGTATCATCTATCGGCTATTAGATGGATGGCGAACGTTGGACTAGGGTCGTAAATACGATCATTGCTTTTCATAATGAGATAATGACACTTTCATCGCCAATTTTTACTCCTCACTACCCCAAGGCAATATAGTGGGAAGTTGTGAATTCGCAATTTTTAAAGCTATTTTATTATTGCATTTTATTAACTAGTATTATGCTGAGTTTGTATTCCCAAAGATTCATCACAATGTATCTATGTATGTGTGTGCTATGTTCTATATACCTACTATAGGTATACCTACGGCGTATTTATTCTACTTTATCGATTATAGACTAAAGTATTCATTAGATTATTTTCAAATTTTGCATATTTGTACATCTAATACTCGCTTAGACCCCATCAAATTTTGATCAGTGGTTCTCAATTTTTTTAACTGTCAAGTATTTCAAAGTGACCCCAATCTCAAGAAACTTAAAATTTGATATTTTTATTTTTAATTGCTAAAAAGGCACATCACTTTCATAAAATGGCATTGAGGAATTATCAAGTTTTCATTATAAAATATTCAAAATCAAAAATAATTTAACAAACAGCATTAGCCCTTTTTACATCAAGCATTTTTTTTTCATACAACACTAAAATACATACATACTTGCACATCATTACTTCAACCTACCACAGAACCTTACAAAAATAACTAACACTGTGACGAATTAAAATAATAGAACTGATTTATATAACGCTACTCTGGGACAGGCATAGCCTAGTAGAGTAGCCTAATCCACAAATTAAAATATATAAATGTATACACTAATGACAAACTTTTTCTTACTTATAGTATAACTTATAATTTTTATTAACTACTGTATAAAGTTATATTGTACTTATTGTTATTATTATACTTGTAAAAAGGATTTTAATAAATAAATAAATAAATAAATAAACTCATTTCGTGTAAATGCTGAAAATTTTCCATACAAAATTTGAATGCTTTGTAAAATGACTTGATAGTGAGGAGTATAGCTTTGGCCACAACCCACTCGATTTTTATGTTTGTGTAAAAATATCACACGTATTAAAGTTATTTCCTGGGAGGGGGCAAGTCAGGTCAAACGGTTGAATCAAAACCCTCATGATAACCCATATCGTGGATATCATTATCTTTTGAATTTCTATAATTTCTTAAGATAAATAACTGCATTAGATGATTATATCCACGATATGGGTTATAATAAGGGTTTTGATTACACCGCTCGACCGGATTTGCCCCCTGAATGAATGAGATTTATTTATGATGACAACCAACGATTTTAAATAAATATGACCTGAGAAAGAATGTTGAATTCTCCATTGTGTATATCGTCTGCTGACTGGAAAAAGTCACTAACTGCGAGAAACATGTTTTCGAGAAAATGGCTGTGAAAGTTTTTTGGCAATATTAACTCTCATAACTCCTTTTATTGTTTATAGATTGTCATGAATTTTTCAACATATATAAAAAGTAGCCTAATCTAACTATATTTAATGTTCAAATTTGACAAAAACTCATAGGGAAAGAAAAAAAATACAAAATTGCATATAATGAGATTTTCCTGACGGCTCATCTGCCATATTGTGTGAGATTGTATGTGGCAAATATGTGGCAAAACTCATTATAATGCTTTCATAAAAATTTTCAAATTTTAATCGCTTCTTTGCAACCTGCACAAGTGGCGAGTTTATTGCCATTTTGCAATTTCTTCCAAACTTTTTGTATTCTTCTAATATTTTCATTTTATTAGTACCTATCATGAATATCTACATAGTGTTAAAATTCAAAATCACTTCCATTTTCAAAATAAACCTCATATATTTAAATTTTCGAAATTTTGTCGGTTTCATTTCAATGACAAAGAGTATTCATTTGTTTTTTTTAAAATAGAACACAATATTTTTACTCTCACCAATCAATTTCAAAATTCGATTTTATTTGTTCTCTCATTGATCGAATTTCCACATTGATATCTTGGTCTTCGATTGGCGTAAATATAGAAAACGTATTTAAAATTAGAACGTTATTTTTAACTCGTCATCACGCGTATTACCAAGATCAAAAATTTTGGTGAAAGTTTCATAAATGCAGTAAAAATGTGATGGGTAATGTGAGACGGATATTTGGGTAATGATAGATTTATCGATTTTCTGTTTTCAAAAGAATCATATTTCTTTTTCCCATTGACTGTTGAATAGGTAGGTACGTAGATACAGAACTGTTATTATCTATTGTTATATATTTTTTCAGACGTGAATACATAATATATCGCTTTCAATCATTATTTAAACTAGCGTCACACCGTCCTGTCTTGACATAAATTATTATGTACACTGCTTTTATTGAGTATATTAATTGAAATACATGGGTCGGTAGCAGAGCGGTTAACGCGATGAGTTAATAATATACAGTTATCGCGAGTTTGAATCCTACATACCTCGACCGATTTCGTTCACCTAAAGTTCAAGTATTTTATGGGGTTTTAAATTGCAGGTATTTCAAGGTGTGATTTTTTCTTGTGGTTAATTTATATCCTAGGCATAAACTTGATCGGAAAATCATTGGGGTCTATTCTGATTGTGAGAGATAGGTTGACTTAAAACCAATTAAAGATCAGACAAGCGCGGAATAAGGTTGCCAATATCTACCAAGGGTACAAAATAAAATACAAGTTTTTGAAGTAGATAGGAACTTGTTGCTTTAAATATCGGATCGAGAAAAACCATTACCTGAGAAATATTTTTGCTATAGTAGGTATATTTTTGGTCTGTATCTTGTGTATATCTCATAATATGTCACAAAAATATTTGATATATGCTATTTTAAATAATTTACAGTGGTATTGTTAGTTTGTTACTAGTAACCAACTGTTTTACGCACACAGCCAAACCGAACAGTTATAAAAGCTAAACTTTGGTTACTAATTACAAAATTTTGGTTGACATATCGGTTGTCAAAGAGTTTATTTGGTATTATCCAGTCTTTGAGTACCTACTAGTAAATCGATATATGAAAGATAAAGAAATTAGCATAGTAAACGGAAGTAGTGTGATTGAAAAAAAGATATCTAGAGTAAAATGAAAGTAAATGCATTGAGAAGTTTTGGCCATCTAGAAGAAATGGCTACAAATGGTATACAAAGGCTTATAAGAGAGGAACTAAAAGTAGACATAGCTCTGCAAGAAAAAAAATCCGGTTATAATGGCTCGAACAAGTCGACGAAATGTCTATCTGGGAAGCATGTTTCAAGGCAATGGACGGATTGGTAAGGAGATCGAAAGAAGAGTTATGGAAGGAAACGGTGTGAATGGAGCACTTAGACCAGTAATGAAGGATCGCAACATATCAAAGAATGCTAAAGTTGCCATTCGTAATGCTATCTTAGTGCCAACCTTGACGTATGCTAGTGAAACTTGGACATGGCAGAAGTATCACGAAAGCAGAATAAATGCAGTTGAAATGAGATCGCTAAGAAGAATCAGTAATAGAACGATGTATGACAGGGTCAGAAATGAGGACATATGGAAAGAATGTGAGATAAAGAAAGATGTCATTAATAGAATGATAGTGAACATATTGAGATGGTTTGGCCACATGCGGAGAATTAATGAGGAACGCCTGACTAAGAAAATATACATTGCGGACAGGAATGGAATAAGAGGTCGAGGCCGCTGAGGCTCAAGGGATGGCACGTCCATGTGAACGGTATTTTGAAAGACGGAAATGTTAGAAGCGTGAATAACAGACGAACATGAATAAGACGATGTATGAATGTGTGTCAAGATAGAAATAAATGGCGTTCTGTTCTCTCTGCCTTACGTGCAAGGGTGTGATGGTATGTACATATGTATGAAAGACATGTATTCCAAAAGAAATAAATCTGGCGTTCGTTTCTCTTTGCCTACTCCAAAGAAAACAACAGCGTGATTGTACTTTTAATTTATTAACTGTGAAATGTCAAATTTCATAAATATATTTGCCTTTTACGAAAATGCGAGAGTAAAATGTATTTATATGAAATGGAAAGAAAAGTTTTTCTTTTTCAAAGTGTATTGTGGCATCTTGACAGATAACCTTAAGGTAGGTGTCTGGAAATAGTGAGGATAAATTAACGAGAAAAACTCCCTCACACCCTCACCTAGCCTCCAGTGACAACCATCAAATCTAGAAGGAAGCACCTATCCTTTTATTACAATTGCTACACCATTTCTTTTATAATGTTTTATCATAGCTATCCTTTCTATAGAATGCTATTTATTTCTTACTTTACATAAAATAGACAATTAATTACCCACATAAAGACCTTAAGTAATTGGTGAATGGATGAATATCAAATCAAGGAGATTTGATACGGTTAGTTTTAAGATACACGGATAGTGGTAGAGAGAATGAAAAGAAAGAATGGGTTCAACTTACAATGAATATATTGATCACAAATAATTTACAGTTAACACACAGATAAATTTACAATCAATAATATAATAATACGCGTAGCGTACAGAGAAACTTTCTCACGATGAGTAGACATTTTAGATAAATCGATACGGTATAACAACGAGCGAATTAGCGAGCGAGTCGAAGTGAGCGAGCGAGTAAATAAGTAAGCTAATAGCGATATAGTGCTGGTGTTAAGGGAACCAATGGTAGAAAGTTCAATGTCCACGAACTCTCTCGAATCCTATACCGCTGTTGTGGCTTATTGTCGCACGCTCGACATCGAGGACGATGAACTCGGCCTAGCGACGAACAAATATTCTTGCTATCACTAGGCGCGCGCGACAAATTTCTCGATGTTGTCTGCCACAGACCAGAAAATGTAACACAAATTTTACAAAACTAATAAACATACATGAATGATGGTGTATCTGATTCAAAAGTATCTAGGAAAGGATTAAAGAGGAAGATTAACAATATTACTACATACCACCACGAAGAGAACTCCATTACGCCAAAAAGATTTATCAAAATATTTACATACTCACATACACACATTTGGATGAAATAAGTTTATTACTTTATTGTTAAATCGCTTTGTAGAAATCGCTTAAATTTCTGTATGAGATTGTATGTTCGATTAACTTCATATTAATGTCATTCGTGTTAAGTGCATTAACCTATGTATCCGACTTACACATTCGTCAGTTCTATCCATCAAAAATTTCAAATGCACTCACGCTGTGGTAAATTTAGCTGTTCATTTTTGGTCTAATTAATGTATGCGATTTGCTTCATAAAAATACATTAAGAGATTGTCAACCTTTCAATAAGAAAATAAAGTGTTGGTATAGGTAGTATCAAAGACCTTATATACATTATCATAAGGTCTTTGGGTAGTAGGTATGTAGTAAAGAGTTTACTGTTGACCGCGAACCATTTATTTACCCGTATTACACCTAGTCAAAAAATATTATTATATATTCTTATTATTAATAGTGATCGCGCAAAGGTCAAAATTCGACCATAAATTATTATATTTTTTGGATAATATAGTCATTAGACCTTACCTATCATAAAAACCGTCATGATGTAGGTATTCATCAAGGGGTACAAAGTTTTCTTTTCACATTTAGCAAAGTGTAATAGCTTGAGTACCATTTAAATTGTTTCACAGTAGATTATATATTTTACCATAACATGATCTGTGTTTTAATTTAAAAAAAACTGTTCGCAGTGGCGTGCTAGCCATACATGCTGTTATGCCCGGCATGACTGTCAAAATCCAAAAATAAATTTTAATATAGTATGATTTTTTTTTCAATATAAGGACATTTAAAAAAACAATGCATAAAAATATATATTAAAAAATAAAAAAAGACATATTCCTGTCACTTATCATTGTCAAAAAGGAAGGGTGAAGAGAGTTAAGTGTTATGCCACAACCTTCTCGTTTGTAAGATTATAAACACTTCCACATAATAAGACCACTCCATTGTTATTTGTCTTCAAATCGAAAATAATAAATATCGTCGGCTTAGTTTAATAATTTAATAACTAATCAATTATTTTCATTTGAAAACGTATCTGTTTTTGACATTTTGCTTAAATTTGTGATGTCATTATATTCACCATGGATATTAAATTTATCATGTAATTATTCGTTTATGGCGTGTTTCAAAATGTGACAAACTTGGGTTTCAATTCATTACATTAATTTAATTTCTCAATAAAAATAAAATATATTTTAAAAGCTTTTAAATTTTAAGCCGCGTTTGAAAATAATACAAATACCAATGTTTTTGCGCCTTTTATAATTACGGTTGATTGAATATTTTAATACTTTTCATTTGATCATTTGACACTCAAACTTGACACTCAAATTCAGCTCTATCTTATATATAATTCATATTATGTATGTGTGTATGTCACTGAACTCCGCAGGCAAGCCAACATTCGGGCATGACATCGTATATCGGGTCAGCTAGTCTAATCGCTAGTCTAATTTTTATTTTATTTATTTTATTAACGGCGTTTGCCATTAACATGAAGTATTCAAAAGATACAAAATATTGTACATAATGTGCGAAAATACACAAAAAACCAAACATATCCAATTTATAAACAATGAAAATAAAGCAAGAAGAAATATAAAAAAAACTTATGCAAAAAAAAATGCATATAAAAAACATTCAAAGAAAATTTAACCAAAATAATCAGAATAACAAATGAAAGTATAAAAGAACAAATAAACATAATAGGTAAAGTAGGTATTAAATGTAAAACGAAAAATAAAGCAAAACTCGATCAGTGGAATCTAACACGTAGGGTCGCAGATAATATAGAAGTAAACATTCAGTATACTTCAGATGTGTCACTCAATACATAGAAGCTGTAACCGGATAATCATAAGGTTTCTTGCATCTCCGCTATAGGGGCAATGAATACGCGACCGGTCCACGGCAAATTTAAATTTCCATTTTAAAATGTTTTCAGCTTTGAGGAATGGATTCAAGGATAACTTAAATAAAAAATTACCATTTTTCAATCATTATTTATTAAAAAAAAACACATATTTTATTTCACTTCGCCGTATTTCACTTGACAATTTATTCAAAACACAACAAAACTTGTCGGCCATCTTGCGAAGATAATCGAAAAATACAAAAAGCTGGCAATAGATTAACAGCATCACCATCACATGGCATGGTATGAAGATTAACACCGAAAACAGCAAGAATTTTACAAAATCACACGTGTTATATTTATTATTTGGTTTACTTCAAGATTTTAAAGGATCAAAATGTTTCGCGTCACAACAAACAACAAAACACAACTGAAGTATGCTAAAGGTCTGAAAAATTCACATTGCATTTTCAAAAATACCAACCTAAAAAAAAATAGCGCCACCTTTGGAGATGCAAGCGTAAAGTAAAACCAGTGCTACCAATAGAGTGCCACCGGCGTGCGTAGGGTATTCCTGTGGTTATTTATATTGTCCATAAACAGATCCATATCGTTAGCATATTATTCATTACTTAACCTCTGAATTCTGTTTAATGCAGAATTGTGATGAGCTAGTGTGCGGGAATTGTCACAATAAAATTGGTTTGTATCGCGAGTACCCACACGCGGTACATGAAAGTTGATACGCATCAGTATGTCAGGGCTGTCCACGGTATGCATAAAAATTTTAAACAATAAAAACAAATCGGTGAGTTTAAGCTTATCTGAAAGTTTTAACAAATGCATTGATTTTAAAAGAAAGTCATAATTTAATCTTTCGATTGGTATACCCATTTTAAAATTTACAAAACGGAGAAATTTATGCTGATTTTTTTCTATAGAGTCCGAGTGGACTCGATAATAGGGCGACCATATTGAAAAGTTGTACTCGACAATGCTTGTTACAAGTGATGTATAAAGTAATTTTAATGTGTACAAATTTTTGAAATCTTTGGAAATTCTTAAAATGAACCCCAAAGTTTGGAGTCCCGCAGTGCAAATATTATTTATATGTTTAACAAATGAGAGATTTTCGTCAAACGTTACGCCCAAATGGCTTTTCTGCCTGGGTTCCAAATAGGTTTTCTGCCTGGTATTTTAACTGTAGGTATATTATTTATGGTGTAGGTACGTGTATATATCCGTTTTGGTGAGACCCATCTTTGAAGATATTTTGACAGATTAGCGCTCATTAGAGCTATCAGTAAACATCTTGAAAAGTCACGTTGTCTGCTCGGAACAATAAATGTGGGTTTTTCGTTTGGTAGGTAGATGCGCAAACTGTCCCATTCTCTGCCATAAATTATCAAGCTATTTGCCGGTAACCTTACATGTTTGAATTGTCTTCAGGTCGTATTGTGAAGAGCTCACTTCATAGAAAGGGTCTGTCCCTGTCATTACGACCTCAAAATGGAATTTTGATAGATGGAAACTTCAAAGACTATGGGTAGTATGTAATTTATCAGAAGAAAAAAGTATGGAGTTTTCTGCCTGCCTCAAATACCTTTACGATAGTTGTGTGTAGCTGAATTCTTGTTGTATAACAATCTATTGAATGGCGGTTCTTTAGGTTCTTCTTTGGTTTCTTTAACACATTAATGGATTACGAAACGAAGCATTTTAAGTAAATTGTTTTCGTTGTAAGATACTGCACAAGGAAATCTATACCAGCAAAGTATAGATGTAGGTACTTACTCATGTAATTTAATAAAAACTCTTCGAATGTCACAGAAATCAGAGATATTCCAACCGAGTCGAACGAGATTAGAAATGCGATCTATTTTACAGTCTATAAATCTTTTTGTATCAAGAAGTACTATGTATATATCAACTCATAGCACAACTGATAGGTATCTCTAGTGATGAGCAAATGCAAGAACATGACCATGTGGTCTTGGTCTTGGTATTGCATACTCGGTCTAGTCTTGATCTTGCAGTTCTGGCACCTTTAATTCATTAATAACGACGAAACATGACATAAAACGCACTTCAAATTAAAATAAATAACAGGTATTTATAAATCAAAAAAAAGATTATTTATTTATTTATTATGGTTCTACATATATATTTTCCTTGTAATAGGACGACCGTTTTGGCTGACTAGGCCATTATCAACTGGTTAAAGATAAGGGCCTAGTCAGCCGAAATGGTCATCCTATTATAAAGAAAATATACACGTAGAACCATAATCATTTTTGTTTGATTGAAAAATACCTAGTATAATGGAGTTCTACACATTAAATATCGTCAGTATTGCCAATTTAAAAAATAAAATAAATAAGCGACACCGCAAGACTCTTTGTATTAAGTCTTACCAAATATTATTTATTTAATTTATTGAATACAGCAACAGCTTAGCCTAATTTTACAATACTAAAATAACATTTCAATATTTACAAGGGCAATAACTGAATCTATCATTTGACTAAAAAGTTGGTACAAATTTAGTTTTTTTGTCAGATTCTTGGTCATGCACTACCTGGTCTTGGTCTTGCAGCGTGACATGCGTTCTCGGTCTTGCAAGTCTTGCCAAGACCAAGACTGCAAGACTTGCTCATCACTAGGCATCTCGTCCAATTGAGTTTTTCAATTTACTCTGAAAGCAGAAATGCCCTCCATCTTCTCAGCGTCTTATATTTACCGAGTCTTCGCTATCTTGTTCCGCCTTTAGAATATGTACGTAGGAAGTAGGTACACTAATTTTCTCCTTGTATTTATTGTTAACCATGTTTACCGTATCGAAGGACAAGGTTGTTTTAATCCGACAGAAAATGTCGAATATAAAACGGATTAATCCAAATGAAGGACGAAAGAAATAACACGATTTATTTTGTTGGTTTAGTTATTCTAAACCACAATATTGTTATGTTTTTTTACTCCTCGCTAACCCAAGGGGATGTGATAGTTATGAATTCGAAATTTTTAAGGTTATTTTTATTGCAGACTATCAACTAGTACCATACTGAGATTATATTTATATTTTCTTATTTTTTTTTGTTGTTTTATGATTAGTCCAATTACCTAATAGGAAAAAATATGTTTGTGGTTTTTTTTTTGTTCTATGTTATACGATTTTTTTATATTATTTCTATCGAATACCTACGTGTTATACTTTTCTTTAAGATTTTTAAACGTTAGCTTGAAAGAAAACTTATTATGCGTGCAACTCTTAGCTAAATATGATCTTATATGTACCTACTTGTATTTAACATCCTCAGATTATATGTACTTGTATTTAACATCCTCAGAATATTATATAATAAAGATAATTCTTGTGTTAGATATTACATCTAATAAGGCAGATTAATTCTAATATAAGAATAGACCATAGATTGTACAATATTAATTTAGAACATCTTTCATAATCAAGTTTAATATTATGTTACATTGTTTATGCTGGGTACCTACCCAACCATGGGGATGTTGAAGAAAATTAATTGAATCGACTGGTTGAATAATCAAGTGTCCCCTTCATAGTTTGCACAGTTATGTAGTGTTGGGTACTAAAATAAATCTGATACAAGGGTTATCGTACAAAACATCCCTCTTGTTTGAAATTGTAGCAATTATAATTAACTATAATTAAAGATGATTTGGTTCGTCATCTTCATCTACACCATGTTATTTAAATGGACCGGTACCTAACGGTAACCAAACGGCTGAGTTGACAACTACTGAATACACAACAACTGAGCACAATAAGCTACTGTCCATATCATTCAAACTATCACTTTTGATCATTTTAAGAGGTTCGTCATAATGGAAATCATGGAGAAATTATAGTGGATACTCACCGACTTGATGGAGTAACCTAGACACTAAAAATCGTACATGTCAATGTCAGTATTGGTATTCTTTTATATACCATACACCAATCTTAATAAACTAAAGAGTTTTTTCCCACCTTTTTTATGTTTATTTATTCTAGAACAATCACTTGTAATAAGGACTCTTTTTTCTCAATATTCTACTCTAAAATCTAAAATAAATTTGATTTGTAATGGTTGGCAGAAAAAGTTACGTATACCTTGGACTGCTATAAGAACCAATTATCTACCTAGGTATATTGATCCAAACACAGATCAAGTTCTGATTTTTAAATATGTATGTCATTATTTTTTTCTTAATGAAAAATGGTCTGAATCGAATATTCTTTTTTAATTGCATATACGCAAACATTGGATTTTTTCCCTTTGGGGACTCAAATGTTATTTTTATTGACAAACATTTTTTCAACATCTCAATAGATGGGGTATTATAGAAGAACCAGGAAAGAACAAGCGCATAAAGTGATCACGTAAACCAGCCGACGACAGGTCGTATGCCCTGTAGGTGCCTCGAGTTCCTGTGGTTCTTCTACAATATCCCAACTTCGTCTCTATTGAGATGTTGAAAAAATGTTTGTCAAGATAAATGGTCTGTTTTGCGTGGTTTAAAATTCACAAATCGACGCTATTTTAATTTACTCAAATATTATAAAACTACACAAATATTGTTAGTTTCTAATTGTACTTTTAATTTAAAAAATGAGAAAGCACCCTTGTATATACAATTCAAAAATGAAAATCAGTATATTTCTTTGGGGACCAAATGGTAAACAATTGTATGAAAAAGTTCCAACGTATGTAAAATTCATTCAACATTTGTTTTCTTCAGCGTTGAATTTAATTCGCATATATACACACACATAAACAAGCATCCTTTATGCGAAATGAAACTCTACCAAATAAGAAATTAAATTTTACACTTGGGAAACCCTCGTGTTTAGATATTGGAACATAGCTACCTGTATTTGTAGTTGGAAATTTCCCAATATACCATCATAAAATGCCCGATTAACAACTCAACTATCTCGTGTTCGACATTCAAAGATATTTTCTGTATTTTGTGAATTAAAAAAAAATAAGTATTTGGTCTTGCTTAAAAAAATCTCGGTAAAACGCCGGAGTTATGAAACCTAAAGCAACACTGTCTTTGTGTGGGTACACCTCGAAAGGTTAACAAAACGAACTGAAAATATGTATTTATTTTTACACTAAAAATATTACATCTAATAAATTCGAATGATTACATTAGGTATATTTTACTCAAAGGTTTCCTTATACCTAATATACTAGATGGAGTACTCCGTGCAATGAGTGAGTCATGGTATATCGCGCGTTTGATTTATTGGTTGGCAACATATTGCAGTTTTCCATACATTTCAACACTTCCAAGATAACTATTCTCTAAATCTTAACGAACAAAGTGTTTTTTTTCGATAAATAAATCCGAAAACAATTCACTTTAGTCTTTTTTCTCTATAAAAAACGATGTTTTCTGTCCACCTTATTGTCAAAAGTCCCGTGGAAAAAACCCTCACTTCGATTCATACAAAATTTGCTAACTGCGACATTATATTATTTGAAAATCTATGTTTTTCCTAGTTACTAAACACACTTTTGATGCTACAACGTACATACACCGATATTATTTACATACATATAGTTAATATAGAGTAGAGGTTCCCAACCCCTCATGGCGCCCGCGGAACGATTCTTATGTGCCCGCCACTATTTGACAGATTTTTTTCTTAAACATCAATTAAAAATGTGAATTATTTTTATTTATTAAGTTTTAATTTTTTTGAGTGCCTAGGTTTATTAAATACGTTCGTATGTTTACGATATTGTATGTATGAGTGGTTTGTCAGTGAAAGCACTAAGCATGGTCCCGACAGCCAAACTGACAGTCTTCTTCTTAATTAATTATGAATATAAGAAAATAAATTTTGGGAAAATGAGAAGTTATGGAAGGAGTTTGTCGATTAAAAATTGGTGGCTCCCGCCACCCTACCGATATTTTAGAATGTGCTCTAGAGTACAAAAAGGTTGGGAACCCCTGATATAGAGATTCCAGAGTCTAACCGAGTGTAAACTGATAGCTTGTAACATCCGTTGTAAAGTCGACCTTATAATAAATTCTTATCTCAACTTGAATGAGGAGTCAAGCAAAAATAACTACAATTATACCCAGTATAGAAAAGAAAGAAAGACATAACGAATATGAAACGTCTGATTCGTGGATAATTGCAACCTTTGTCAGAAAATTCAAATTATATGAACAGTTATTTTAAACAATTATTTGATGTATTTACGATTTTATCTTTAGATATTCAATTTCATTTTCCATATATCTTCCACTATTCATATAATCTAATTGAATTTACGTATTGTATTTTTATTTTTGGTTTCAATGATTAAAACTGAGAATAATTTTAGATTGATCAATGCAGTTAAAATAGGCTATTAAAATCAGACAAAAAAAACATTAAAAGCCATAAATTTGAATCCAAGATTCCTATATGCAAGATAGGAATAGATTCATTATAAAACTGTAGTAATAACATCTGAAGAATGGTCACACAAGACAAGACATTAAGAAACGAAACATTGACAAAAATAAACAAAATTCATAAACTAATGCAAAAAAGAAATGTAGGTTTAAATTAAATATTCAAACGATGAAAAGTTTCAAACATTGACTTCATTGTTTACGAAAAATAAAAATATTCAGACAAAGGTCCTCTACAAGGATAAATGGTCGCTAGCGTGATGACTCAAGACCAACAAGTCCAACAAGTTCCCTGTTAAATTTTGTCCATTTATGCTGCGGTATGATGGACTTGAAATTTGAGATGTGGTTTCACTGAAGGATGCTTACAGTCTAATGGACCCAGACCAAATAACAAATTAAGGCAATATACCTAAGGCAAATAAATAAACGCTTTGACGTCATACTCATGAAAGTCCTTTGAGGTGATATTTTGGCGCTCAAATTACAATGCACCCTTACAAATCGTATAGGAAAGTATCTTGATACTTTGCAGCTTTTTTTTTGTCAATTTTAACTAAAAAATTAAAATAATAACTTTTTTGTTTACACCGCTTTTGAGTATTTAATGTTAACCGGTTTCAGAGCTGACCTATATACCACATCCGAACAAACTAATTTGGATGAGGGAGTGGGTCAGCTCTGAAACCGGCTATCATTAATACTCAGAAGTGGTGTTAGCAAAAAAGTTATTATATTAACGTATTAAAAAAAATATATTTAAAATGGTCTACATATAAGGGTCGTATTATTAGAGCTATTTGAGCAAAATAGAAGAAAAAGGTAAGATCCCGTACTGCGAAAAAACTGCTTACTGAACCTCAACTTTTTATTACATTATTTTTTAATAACTCCCGTAATACGACTCATAATGATTCGATTTTCAGGCTAATATGCACATTTTTATCACAAGATAAATTTACAATTTCAAAGAAAAAGTATACGCGTTTCTGACACCATCTCTCCTTTTTCAAGCGATTCCTTTCGATACTGCAATACTGGTAGATAAAAATAAAGGTTCTATCTTCTTCTTCTTTGGTTTCAATCTTGGAGATTGCTTGTCAACAAATTGATGCATCTCTTCCTGTTCCGCTTAGTCTTCAGAGACTCTCTTCAACTCTGTATAAGAGGTACACTTCATGTCGTAGCACACCTATTCTAGATAGTCCTGTCTCTAGAGTTCTAAAAAGGTTCTTATTTTTGTGGATCTATTCCTTCGAACTCCAATTAGAAATAAAAATTACCATTATTAGAAATAATAATTTCCAACTAAAACTATCAAATTGTCCAACTGTCGATTCGTTCATGAGATTTCAATTCTCAGAATGAATCGACAGTATTTAGCCAAGATGCGTGTACGAAGGAACATTTTGTATGGCGTAGTGGACTTTTGCATGCTAAAAACACCAACTTAGAGGCTTCGCAGCATATATGTTCCCACATATGGATTTACTCAGAATTCGGAGTAGAACATTTTATGTGAGTTTTGTGTGTCTGTGTGTGTCGGTGTGTCTGTGTGTGTGTCTGTGTCTGTATGTCTGTCCCCCCCTTATAACTTTTGATCCGCTCAATTTACAGAGCTCAAAATTTAAAAATATATAAACAGTTATAGGCCTACAAAACTTTTATACTCAGAATGGTGAATTTTTATTTCAGTCAGGGGTTATCAACTTTTGAATTTTTGGTTTATTTTTCCATATATCTCAGAAACCATAAAAGTTAGAACGCTGAAAATTGGTACAAACATAGACAAATACAAAATATCAAATTGCTTTTTTCAAAAAAATTTCAGGGTTCCTCAAACATTTTTGATTAAGAAAAATATTTTTTTTATGATAAATTTATAAGTTTAACTGCCTATATTTCCATTTTTTTTAAATATCGAAAAAAGCTGAAACACCCCAACTAGATAATTTAATTTTCTATAAAAAATATTAATATTGTAGAAGTACATCTCAATTTTTTTTAACAATTTTTTTAAAAATTGAATTTAGTGACGACATCGCTTCATACAATTTGTATGGCAGTCGCCTATACACAATATTTAAGAAGACTTAATAGTTTGATATTTAATCTCCAAACATACATACAGAACTATTATGCTATTTTCATACTGACTTTCATACTGTCCTATCTTGACATACATACAAAAATGTGTTAAAATTTTCAATAATTTGGATTTATGGGTTTATAGTTTGATTCTCCAATCCAATGCAGTTGTAGTCTCCAATGCAGTTGTAGTTCCTCTTTTCAAAGGGAAGGGATCAAAACTCGACTGCAAAAAATATAGAGCTATCAGCTTGTTAAATTCGGTTGGCAAGATGTATGCAAGAATTATTGATAAGAGAATACGCAAGATTACGAAATGCAAGATATGGGATGCGCAAGGTGCCTTTGTAGGGGGCAGAGGATGTATCGATCAAATTTTCTCTTTACGTATGGCTACAGAAAAGGTTCTGCATAAAAACCAGAAACTTTTCTGTGCGTTCATAGACCTAGAGAAGGCATATGATAAAGTGGATAGAGAAAAATTGTGGGATATCCTATCAATATATGGAGTGAAGAGCAAACTAATACGTGCCGTTGCGTCTCTGTATGAAAATAGTGGAGCCTGTGTCCGTGTCAACTTGACAACATGGTTCCCTATTAATAAAGGGGTGAAGCAAGGCTGCGTATTATCTCCATGGCTGTTCAATCTGTATATTGATCACTGCGTTAGGACATTGAAGAATGAAAATAAAGGTCTGAAACTAAGTACTGTAAACGTACGTGATTTGATGTATGCAGATGACAAAGTGGTGATTGCTGAATGTGCGGATGTGCTGCAGTATTTAGTGAATAAAGTGTATAAAGGATGCCTGCAAAATGGACTGAGAATGAATGTTAGTAAATCTAAGATATTGGTATTTGAAAAGACTGAAAGTATAACTGCATGTATGATAAAAGTAGAGAACGAATGGCTAGAACAAGTTGAGGAATATTTATATTTGGGGAGTAGGTATGTTTGAACGGAATGGAAGACCCGATAAAGATATTGAAAGAAGAGTTATGGCAGGGAATAGAATAAACGGAGCACTTAGACCAGTAATGTCCGACCCAAGCATCTCAAAGGAAGCCAAAATTGCAATACACAATGCAATTGTGGTGCCTACTTTGACGTATGCAAGTGAAACATGGACCTGGCAAAGAACACATGAAAGTAGAATAAATGCTGTAGAAATGAGATCACTAAGAAGAGTATGTAATAGAACGATATATGATAGAATAAAAAATGAGGACATAAGGAGAGAATGCAAGATAAAGAAGGATATTATATGTTAATTGAAAGTGAATGCTTTAAGGTGGTTTGGACATATAGAAAGAATGAACGATGAACGACTGACCAAAAAAATATACATGGGTGCTAGAGATGGAGTGAATAGCAGAGGTCGCCCCAGAAAGGGATGGCATGACCATGTGAATGATATTTTGAAAGAAGGAAACATAAAAAGTTTGAACAATCGACGAGCATGTATGAGACGATGCATGGATGTAAAGGAAGCCAGAAATGTGTGCAAAAATAGAGAAGTATGGCGCTCGGTTCTCTCTGCTTACCCCGTAAGGGACATGGCGTGATGGTATGTATGTATGTATGTATGTATGTATGTAGTTTGATTCTTATTCTTCAACTATACATACTATCGCTATCGACAGTTGGATCTCATGTGTTACATGCAACTAGTTTATATGTTGGAAGTTTTATGTTACTTACTGTCGAGAGAATTTTTTTTATCATTTAGTTTTCGAAGAGATTTCATATTTCAAAAATGAAATCAAATGCAAAATGTTGTCTTACTTTTAAAGATTGTTTTTCAAATTTACACTTTAAATAGAATTCTGGCAATAAAATTAATCTCAAAACACTTAATTTACACTTCCTTAACAAGTTTCCGCGAAGTTTTCGTAATTAAAACGTTTCCTTTTTGATGCGCTGATGTGATTTTATAAATATCAAAAAAGGTCGTCCACTCGCTTTAAATTTGATTATATTTTATAAATTCTGAGAACCGAGGGTAGGTACCTACTCAATATTGCTTCTAATTTTACTGATAAAAATGTCTCCTCGGAAGATTTTAATAAATTTATGTAAATTTTTCCGTATTCGCGGAGATATTTCTATCATCTATGATAAAACGTAATTGAAATTCCTTCACTGGCGCAGAAGTGAGATGGTCATGTCAATGTGATAAACATTCACGTCCTACTTGTTTTTTTTTCTTATGGGATAATGGAGTTACTGTAGACCGACCTCTGGGTAATTTTTCAACTTAACTCATCATAAGCTATTTACTTAAAACTTGTTTAAGCAAGTGCGGGTATGTATATCGTCGTATATTCCAAAAAATAAGCAAACGCCTGTGCAATGTTGACTGAATCTGATGGGGCAAGATTCAAACTAAGTCCTCTAGATGCTGGCCCAGCGCACTAGCCATATAATGAGCAAATATACGAGGGTAATTTTGGTCATGGTCTTCTTACTAGATCGTACCAGTAGTATAATTTTAACGGCTAACAAAAACTTGATATTCTATAAAAGTACTGATACCAAAATACTTTCTTCGGCAGTACATATAAATACTATAATAACAGGACTGCGTGAATAGTAACCCAATACCTGCATTGGATATCTGGTGTATTGGTATTGTGAATTTTGTGTGTCGAACATGTATCATTTAAGTAGTAAGGCATCTAGAACATGAAAGTCTGAAGGCACTTTATAAACATGATTTATTTTGAAAATTTTTATATTTTAGAATGTAGGAGTGTTGACCATGTTAGGATATTTTTTACGTTCCTATTTTAGTTGATTTTCCCAGAATTGGGTCAGACTTTCTCTAGAAAAAAATATCAACTTTTGTAACGCCTATGTCAAAGATTTTCTTTCCAAATATTGTTCACTGATATCCATATTTCGCCCTACTTAGATCCAAAATATGATATATATATATATACATACTTAATTTATTTCTAACAAGTTTCTTTGTCTTGTTTTCGCAGAAGAGGCACTCGAATCTCTGATAGAAGAAGTGGTCCGAGCAGGCAACAGAGGAGTCTCAGCTTCCAGGAATGCTTCCGGTGAACCCAACTGGAGTTTTGGTCAATCGATTTTCTTTTCCAGCACCGTAGTAACAACGATTGGTAAGTAATTTTGAAATTCGTTTAGTACTCTCATTTTATAAAAACCGTCAATTGATATGTTTCACTGAGACAGATCATTAATCAATTTCGTGTTCCTTGGTACAGAAGTAATTTTCGAAAAGGCTACGATTGCAATTAATATTTTTGAATGGACATACAAACATTTTTTAGATCATTTTTAAGTCGCGAAATACTGTGTTTATTGGAAGGTTTATTTATTTAAATTTGCAGCTTAAAATGATTTAAAAACAAAATTATGACAATAGTAAACAAATTACACAGCAATGAGAAAAGGAAGAAGAACACGAAATAATGCAGATTTGTCTATTCTTGTGACAGGAAAATTCAATGTATGTAGGAATGGCTAGAGAGAGTTTCAAGAAGATGCTAACATTGAAAATTGATCAAATTAGCAAGATTATAGAACAAATGTATCATGGTTACATTAGAATTTTGTTTTCTGGTGTTTTTAAAAATCACATCATCGTCGGGAATGGTATCGTTATATAATAATATAATAAGCCCTCTTAAGAGCAAACTACAACTCTGTCCCGTGGCGCGTGTAACTCCATTTGCCAAGTTGACTGGTAATTTCCAAAGCTAGGTACCTATATGTCTAGAAAGCGTTAAACTTTCCGTGTTCCGGATTTGGCACTAAACATTGCACGGTAATACGAATTTATGACATGCTTTCCGACACAACTTATCTGAATTAAGTAGGTTCGGTAAAATAAATTGGGAATTCCGAGGAAATAAGATTCAAATAATACATGCGTTTGGAGAATTTTCCCACATTTTACAGATAAGTGCTTATATAAATGAGGGTGTTATGACCAACATCAAAACCTCCACTGCATTAGCGAAAACTTCTGAAATGTATCAATGTGAAACACCTAGATATAGAGAACGCGAAAATTTATAGTGTGCCACAACAAAACTCATATATATTGTGATATGCATTCTCAGCAATTAATTTATAAAATGTATGTACTAAGCCTTGATACCATAGAAGATAGAAGTGGAGAGCACAATGGTTCTGCCTAATATTTATTGATCAAAAAAAAGAAGTATTCCAAAAACGTAATAAATTATCAGCTGCGGAGTGTTTTTATTCGTTTCCCTGTAAGTAGGTATATCCAAAACAGCATTATTAAATACTTAAATGTTCATTCTTCAACTGTTCTAAGTACCTACCTATCCATACTATGATTTCTCTGAGTCATTCGTGCATTGCACTCTTTCGGTAGGTAGGTACTGAAGTTCACTTGAAAATGCATTGTGAAATCCATCTGTCTCTCTCATTCGTTTCTGTCTCGAGGATTGTATTGCAGTAAAGCCACGCATTTTTACCTTCATTCTGTCATGTTCTATGCGATCTTTTTCAGCTACAACATATGTATGATGTGCTTCAGCCCATATCGTCGTACAGATCCTTAAGATACCCCCGAGGAAGGCGCCCCCTTGGCTTAATCTTCCTCTGTATTATTGCTCTAGGAGATCCTCTTGTATGATTATGTGTCCAATCCATTTGGTACGTCTTGCTGAAATGATCTAAAACAAGTGCCTTCCTTCATCGATGTAAAGCCAATAAGAAAATGGTCCTCTTCGATATTTTTAACGCGAGTTTATCAAGAAAACAATTTTGAATTCATTACGAAAATATTTGTACCTACTAAGCTGTTTTATATTCAAACTATAAAAATCTACTTTTTTCGTTAAAATTTATGGTAGGAAATAATGGTGAAAAATGGAGACGTTATTAGTTAAAATACGTTCCCCTCCCACGTTCTGGAATAAAGAGAAATATTTTTCATACAAAATTCATTTTCCGGATGCTGGATACCTACACTACACGTGTCAATTGAAATTGTAGCAGAGAAAGAAATTGCACACATCTCTTTCGTATCTCGCATGCCACTGCGCCATTCACGGTGGAAAAGTTTATCGAGTTCTCTCATATTAAACTTCGACAACTCACCTAATGCTATTATCATTATATAATAAAATGTACCATCTGGGACCAATCCAATAACAGTAATGGCTTAAAACTTGAACTTTACTCGTATTAAGACACGTTTAATGAGTTTTCAGATTTTCTAAATGTTGATGTCGTTATTTCTAACAATTCTGGAAATATATATACCGCAGACAAATATAATATTGATGTATTATGCATCTGTATAAGATTGTTGAGTCATCCATTTGCAGGTAGCTTTTTCATAAACTGAACTTAAAAGTACCTCGTTTTAAAGTTGTGTATCTCTAGGTAGGTGTGTCTGCAATTTGTATGTAGGTATATTGTCATATACTTAGTCATTAAGTACCTTGTGCCATTAGGTTAAAAGAGGTAAATCGTGACATTATTTGCCTTGACATACCTAGTCATTTTGTATGACTTTTCTAATTTTCAACACCTGCTATAGGTAACTATAATATTTTTACAAAAACGTTGCCTAGTTTACCAACTATTAACAAATATATGCGAAAATTTAAACAAATAAATCAAAAATTAATTTGAAGACACCCTTTTCAAAGTTTTCTTCGCATTCAAATGAAGAACAACTAAAGTAAAAGAAATCTGAAATCGATCAAATAACGATATAAATAACGCCTGATATTATGCAACATATACAGCAGTCACAATTCAAGGTCAGAAATAATACAAAATTTTTCAATTTTATCAAAATATCAAATGGTTTTATCATACATTGTCATCCGGAATACATAAATTCTGAAAGTTTCAGGACGGGCAGTTTCTTAAAAATCGAGGGCAAAATCCCATTACAGACAGACAAGTGAAGTTGATTATTAGGGTGTAAAAATATACCTAGGTTGTTATAGCCGAAAAACAGTGTTGTCGAAAAACAATAATTTTTAATTTTTTCCGCGGCAACATTTTGGCGGAAGACTACTAGCGCCCCTGACGGCGTGAGAGAACGACAAGGAAGCAGCTAGCACGCGCTATGGCACGCGCTCTCGCTCTCTTGGCATTCGACGCTGGTGGAGGACGGACGGTTTGGTGTGACGCCGTCATCGGTCGACACGCGCGTCCCGATGGCGGCCATATTTCAAGAGCACGAGGAGGTCTGTGTGACAGGACCCGTCACGCGCATGGACGCTGATGGTGCCCCAGAACCAAGATGAGGGCATCAACAGGACAGGAGGTTGGAGGCAGAGCGCAGTGTGGGGCCACCGCGTAGGGAACGCGGCGGCTCGCAGATTGGACCACGAAGGGCAATCCGTGTCGTCTGGGGCGTCGGTTCGCCTTCCGGTGAGGTCCCGACTGGTATGCCACCTCTGTCGAGATGCGCCGTCATAGCGTGTCGTGGGGCACAGAGCCAGCCATGGGTGACGGTCTGGAGGAGGAGATCAGGAGGAGAAGAAGAAACCACGCCGGACACGAGGAAGACCTGCTAGCCTGACGCAGAGGCTGGGCCCCACCGATCTACCGTCACCACGTGGAAGACAGTGACATGCCTGGAGTAAGGATGTCGCTGTACCCTGGGGCGGTATATTCTGGTCGGCGTCTTTTTGTGTGTTTGACAGTTCGTTTCGGTAGATGCCACGTGTTTTTATTTGTTGTCTGTTGTTTTGTTTTTTTTTTTTATTATTTTATTGCCATGGACCTACTATAATGATTTTTTGAATAAATGCGCCGTACTACTACAATTTCATAGTGTCACCATCATTTCTCTCCTTTTCTTCCCCACACCTTGGCTTGATGTTTCCTCGTGGTAGACGAGAGGTCTCATCAAGGTAAAATATACATTTGATTATTGAAAAATAGGTACATATTTTTTTTTTGTTTAATGGCAATTCACCCTACAGAGAGTGCTTTTTGCCTTGGTGGAAATATCATAAATTGGTTGAATTTGTTAAAATTAAATTAATTAGAGTTGGATGTTATTTGACTTTAAGAAGCTAAGCAATATGTTTGTTAATTTAAAATTTTGAATCGACATTATATATGACATATTGATTGGGGATGTACAAGTAATTTTTACCAGATTAAAATAAAATAAATTGTTAGAAGATATACGGTTGAAGCAATTAAAAAATAAATGGTCAAGAGTCTCCTCCTCCTGACCACATTCACAAAGTGGACTGTTAATAACATTAATTTTGTATAGGTGGGAAGCAACAAGACAATGGCCAATTCTCATACGCGTGATTCAAGATATGTCCCCCTAGGTACATACTTGGGTGTACAAAATAATTTGCCCACCAGCCCCCTAGAAAACGTGACATTTAGCTCAAGAAAAGAAACAAGAAAAGATAACGTATGAAAGTGACAGTTGCCAGTCATGTAACAACTGTCACATCCATACATTGGTTATCTTTTCTTGAGCTAAATGACACGTTGTCTAGGGGGGCTGTTCATAAATTGTTAATTTTTTCTTTGACATATTTGTGGGCAAAACATGGGCAGATGCTATTTCCTGCATACAGAAGTGAATATTGCATGTAACTACAAAATTTATTGTAATCCAACTGTCGATTTGTTCGAGAATTGATTCCTCTTAACAGATCGACAAAGTTTCAATTATTGTGAGCCATTATATGTGAGATTTGTATGGCCAGGTCTACATTTTTCGTGGTTTTTCAACTTTAAAGTAAAAAAAACACCAGCTTAGAGGCTTTGCAGCATATATGTTATTAATTTAATTTAATATTGCTAATATTGCGGGCAACTAACAGGTACCTACCTATGTCAAATATTAATTTAACACGCATCCAATAACAAGTTGCCACATTCTGGAGATAAACACAATTAAAAACTGTGTCTCCACCGGGAATCGAACAGCAGTCAGATATCCAACCAACTGAGCCACGAAAGCCGACAAGGCGAGGCTTGTTTCAATAAACTTTTACAATTTTTTTGGACCCATCTGTCTCGTCACAAACGTCTTCCATAACCTCCGGGCTGCCCCGCTGATGGATGAATTTCGATACATCGACTTCTGCAGACATTGCGGTTTTTCAATATTTACTATTAAATTGAGTTTCGCTTGCATAAATTATATGCTATTCAATAAATAGTTACAAAAAACACGTTTTGTACTTTTCCTTAAAAAAATTATTAGCTTTCTTTTTATCATATTTTTATGCCTTTAGGTTATGGTCATGTGACACCACTATCCCGTGCTGGTAAGATGTTCTGTATGGCCTATGCTGCTTGCGGTATTCCTCTCACCTTGGTTCTTCTGGCTGCATTGGTAGAGAGACTCTTGGGACCTGCTTCTGCCATGTTGAGGGCTCTGAACCATCGCCTGGGACATCTCTATCAACCGTTCTCCATCAGGCTTCTTCACCTATCCATCATTGGTAAGAATCATAATCAACAAGAATAAAATAGTTAAGAGAATTCCAGGTGGACTTCAAAAGATGTAGTACCTACAACAATGAACATAAAAATGTTTTTTTTCTTTTGTCCATGATTTCTTTGTTGATGATTTGCAATTTTGATCTACAAAATCTATGTTTAAGTACTTTAAATTTCACAAAGGCATTAAATTAAATTCAGTGATTATAAATAATTGCCAACCCCCACGGCACAGTTGGTAAGCCATTTGACTTTTTTGCAGGTTTCCTGGGTTTGATGCCCAGCAGAGGAGAATTTATTTCTCACCCAAATATTGCTTCTCTTTGCTGGAAATACTAGTTAATTGGAAGAAATTGCCATATGGTAATAAGCTTGCCACTTGCGCAGGGTGCCAAGAAGTCTTTATTATTATACAGTATTACTGAATTTAAAATTTAATATTATGTTTTACTGCATCCGTTAGCATGACAATGAATTAAAATTATTTTCAGTGCTACTTCTGCTGGTGTTTTTCTTACTGATTCCTGCTGCCGTATTCAGTGTCTTGGAGCCAGAATGGGACTATCTCGACTCTATGTATTATTGCTTCATCTCCCTCACAACAATTGGTCTTGGAGACTATATACCTGGTGACACACCCAACCAACCCATGCGACCTCTTTACAAAGTTGGAACTACAAGTAAGTTAAATATTTATATTCTACATGCCAAAACAAACTTTGTGCCAAATTCCTCATCAATGGAAAAATAGTCAACTAGTTTGCTCAGTAATTGAAACACCCAACTAGTTCTGTATTAGATTTCAGTTGGGAGTCACAGTTTTTTCGTAATACTTTATAAAACAAACTACCAAATAAATAAACAATAAACATGTTATTGAATGTATCTGTACATTCTGTACCAAATATACATAGGGAAAAAAATAAACCTAACATTTTTCACTCTTAGAAGGTAGGTTTTCTCATTTATTTGGCCTGTTCAACGGACCACACAAACAAATAACACTACAAACTTAATACAGGGATAAGTCCAATTACAAAAAAATGCAAATCATACAAATAACATGGTTATACGAATTCTTCTCTCTGTGCATGGTTGATCAATGTTATTTTTTTTTTCATCTTAAGGCTTATTTTGTACAATATTACATTACATCTATAAAACCTCATTTTTATACTCTCGTGTCTCTCCTAGCGTACATTAATGTCATAACGACAGTTGCATTTCATAAGTACATGAAGTTTTACTGTTCTTGAAATATGTCATTTAGCCATTATTGATTTTAGAGCACTATTCGCTATATCATCTGGCACCTTTTAATATCTGTTTCTAGCTTTCCACTAGGCATAAGCAGTATCAATAATATTGAAAGTCTTTAATTAAAAAATATTTTCTGATTTTAGTTTACCTTCTCATTGGATTGACATTTGTGATGCTGACCCTGACCGTCTACTACGACATCCCTCAACTAAACGTCGGACTCATATTTTCATCCCAATCCTCCCAGAATGGCTACGATCCAGAGAAGATGAGGTTGAGTGACGGTGGTATGATGGGACCACAGTACACTGTCGGATCATTGACCATCCCCAGTCAGTATGGCCAGCAGTGTGATGATCCATCGTCCTCCACTCGACGCTCGGTGGTGAGGATCAAACCTCACAGAGACGACAGTCCCAGCCCAGAAGACACGACACCGGTCCACGCAAGAGATATTAGAGTACCGTAAAAAGCAAAACAAACTACCGGCTGTTCTAAAACTTGATAAGCAAAATGATGGAAAAAATCTCATCGAAATAGAACGTGACTTTAAATAGCAAATCAAACAAATACACATTGTTGCAATTTTTTAGGTCACCATAAAATCAAAATCATCAATCAAATATTAAACTCAGTTAAGTTGTTTTGCTCTAAAAACTATGTAAAACTAAAGAAAAAATGAGAAATAATTTGACTCATCTGGTACCTCCAAGATTAGGACAAAAAAAAAAAAATAACATATACTCAACATGTATTAATCAACTAATGACATAATCAATTTAATGTATGGACTACCCGAACTACTGCCGAGATTTTTAAGCCACGTAATTATTTTACACCCCATACTTCGTCTTCCCTCTATCATTCTCTCCACTATAAGTTGTAAGAAGAGCATATTATATGTGGCCAAAGTATGCGGCTTCACGTCTCTTGACAGTGGTTAGCAACTTTCTCTTTCTTTCTCCATCATATTTAAAACACTTTGATTGGAGACTATCACATCTCAAATACTTTTGTCTGACCAAAACTAAAAATATGACGTTTGAACTTTATACTCGTCTTACTAAAATAACCAATTTCAAAGTTAATGAGTTTTCCAACATTTTGCTTAAAAATCAAGAATATTACTGATCTTTGGCACATTACTGATAGTAAATTATGTTTATAGTGATACCCGTGAGAGAATTTCAATATATTTGTAATAATAATTAAGAAAATATAGTATAATCTTCGCCAAACATCTTGAACGAGCCTCCGATTGCGCAGAACGCAAAATTGTGTCTTTTGCTTCGTTGGTTTACGTACAAATCGCCCCCCTTCTTGGCTAAAACTTCAAGTTATTTGGCGACAACTATAGGTACTTGTTTATTATAGCGGGAGTGTGGAAAACAATTAGTTTTTTTTAATAACCATTGTGATTCACATGATCTCTACACTTGTAAATTCACTTTTCATTGTCATTTAAAGATTTTTCCAAACTATCTCTATAATAAGCAAGTAGATACAGAATATATTTATGATTTTCACTTATTGTTAGCACAAATGTCATGACATGAATTAGTGAAAGATTATTTTAATCGACGAAATACCAAATTGTTTCAAAATATCTTTTAGGCCTAAGCATGGCCGCATGTAGAATATATATTTTTCTAAATTATGTATTATTCTATTTTTAAAGGAAAAGCTGTAAACTATACAGAGAAAGATAGTTGGAAAAAATCTAAGGATTGTATATTTTGGGGTGTGATTTTTAAAAATATTTTTATAGAAAAATAAACATTATTGCAATATAATTTGCAAGTGCTAAATTAAAATAAATATTTTTAAAAAAGTTACGATTTACACAATCGTAAAATTATAATACTCATGACCAATTTAACGACCTATACTTTAAAAGCACGATGTTTTATTTATATATTTTTAGTAAATTAACTTTTTTAGTGGTTCAAGTTGGAATGATAAGTACGAAGGCTGAGTCATAATTCAATATAAGGCTTTAAATATAATTTTGTATTATTTTAGCCTAATGTATTTACCGTCCTTCAATTTATGATACTTTTTATATTTTTACAATTTTTCAATATCTCAATTTAGCACACACTTGTGACAAAACTGTCTTTTACCTTTTTTGTATTGTCACAATGTTACTATATTACTTATAATAAATCTAAATAAAAGTCATTAATTCGTTTACAAAAATAATTTCAGATTAAATATTGTAATGTACCTTGTGACATGTTTGTCTTCCCTATGTAAAATCACCCATAAAATAAATAAATTGACATCTATAATTAGAAAATATTAAAGTAATAAATATATAAAAAAGAAAAAAACAAAAAAAAAGAGTAGTATACCTAAATGTGAAAAATATTCTATAGATTTAAATACAAATGTATGGATAAATCAGATTATTATAAGCCTAAAATTTTAATTATATGAAAATTCAGAGAAGACATTAAAATAAATTCCTCTATGTCTTTAAATATAATTAAAGACAGTATATTTATATAAATTAACTTTATATAAAACATACAAAATAGTGGTTAGTTATCATTTTATTTGAAAAAGGAAACTATTCAAACATTTTTTATCGATAAGCATGGATATGAACAATAAACATGGATGCAATATTTTATCTTTTTTTTAAACATATCAAAAAAATTCATAGTATAAAAATAAGAATTAATGATAAGCAAATTTTAAAATTAATATTCCCATGATAATAAATTCATTATGGAATAAATGTGCATTTATCGTAATGTGAGAAAAATATACTTTTATAAATTATTCGATATAGAGGGATTATTTTACTGTAGTATCTGAGTGTCTTATTTCATCTGGATTCAAAAAAATAATTATTAATAATGCATTTTAATATTATAGATGTAGGTTCATATTTTATACTTCTTTGGGAATAATATGAAGATAATTTGAGACTATAGGTCTGATACATAATATTTCAATACCATTTTTAACAACACAATGCACTTACACATCGCACATCGCTCCAACATTTACTGAAGAAAAGCAATTTGTATTTCATACATGTAAACACAGAAACAAATAGTTGTATTGTTTATGAATATGGATTCCTCTTTTGATATTCACAAGTGATATTTATATTTACTTATTTCATGTTAATCACTAACGGCGAATTTCACTCAGCGTAAATTTTCATCACCAAACAATCTTGCCTCAGTGACAGCGCATCAACTCTTTAGTTGAGGTCAGTAATAGATTGAAGCAGCAATCATCAAACACTTTTGACAAAAACATTTGAGTACAATACCATCTCACAGTTTTGTGTATATTTATTTTCATAAACTGTATCAATTCGGCATCGCACTGCGCCTGCTCCACTCAAGCTGATCTCCAAATGATCACTTAGCTGATTTGAATGAACCTTGATGAAAGTGGTCATTAATGATTCTATATTTCTCATATTTAATCATTCAAATTATGTAATTAGTTAATGAAATTATTATATTTAAAAATGTACTGTATTGTTATGGAGAATTACTGTAATTATACATTGTGTTCTTGTAATACTTTCATGATTAAATTTTAATGAACAAATTCATAATTCAATTCCAGTTAATTGGAAGAAATTGCTGTTTGGCAATAAGCCCGCCAGTGTACAAACTATTTGTACAAGAAAATACAAATAAAGGATGTATTTTATTAAATACTTTTATAAAATGAATGTATTAAATTTTATTTTTGGACTAATTAATAAACATTTTCAAAAGAGAAATAATTGCACATTATGTTTATTCTGGCACCTTTGTGTTCATTAGTATTATTATTTGAATCTATATGGAGGGTTGCCAGGTATGTGAATTTTGGCGAAAATTATACATCTCAAATTTATTTGATCTATACAACTTGAAATAATCTATAAAATACTTCACAAGTTTCTATAGAGCACTCCTCTTTGATAGAATAATATATTATGCAATAAATCTATCAGTTGGGTTATTGCACTCCTGAGACTAGTGGTGTAGTTTATTTTAATTGGTATAAGCAAAGGAATATTATGCAATATTTTTTTAACTATAAGTTTTTAAACAGTAATTATTATCGCTTTTGAATCAGATTTCAATTTGAGTAGCCTTGCTCTTGAAACTCGAATCCGATCCCAATTTTAAATTTTTGTTTCGAACCTATCTACCTGTCACCTGCGTACATTCAAATTACCAACTATTACAATTAAAAGACACCTACCTACCGCATTATTCTCCATTACAAAGGTAGGATCTTAGCAAATCGGATCGGATTTGCAGTGAAGAGTAAGGCCGGAGATAAGGTACAATGAAATATTTTAAGCTGTATAAAAGTGTATATAATTTAAATTAATTGATTTTAATGATATGACATACTTATTTTATTTTGCAAATGCTGTAATTGAATTTATGTTTTTAGTTTTGTATTACGAAAAGGCAAAATCTGTTTAATTGTTCCTTTTCTTCTTAATGAACAGTAAAACTTGTTTTCTTAATTAACAATCAAATATTAATTTAATTTAAAAATAGTATCTAAACAGCACCAAGGAAATGCTAAATTTTGAGATAAACTTTATTTAATATTTTTAATTATCATAACATGAGTAGTCGGTATTTTATTTGAAGAAATACTTAAAGTATGAAATATGAATAATGCCGTCAAATCAACAAACAGCAGTAAATGTTGAGTTAACTTATAAGAAAGCACCATTTAGGGAGTAGACTTAGGGAGTCATTTGGTCAACGATGTAATGTGATGTAGAACCTTACAAGTGTCAATTTTGTGTAATAGGAGACCAAAAATATTTATATACAAAATTGTAAATACATTTTTTTTAATATTATAATTTTTAAACAAATACTTATATTGGGATGTTATTTTACACATATACAAGAGTCGAAATTTGAAACATTCTCATCTATTCAATAATTTGTATCTTATGATTCTTTTCAAAGGATGGTTCTTATATAAAAAATATATAAAAGTAATTTTTCATAAATAGAAAATTTTATTTTGTGATAATAGATAAAAAATGGATACGATCTTGGTAGAATATTTAAAAAAATGTAAGTATATCTATTTTTATGAAAGTACATAATATGTAAATTCATTATGGCCTATTGTGTCATTAGAGAATCTATGGTTTTAAATAAGCTTAAAAAATGGATTTTTTATTGCATTTTATAACATTTATATTTCTAATAATAAAAAATATTGATATTATCTGATTCCCTGGTAGTTAAAAGATTTATAAATAATAAAAGTGATGGCAAAAAGCAATGATTCTTATTCACTGGCAAAAATGTACCTATTAATATTTCACACTGATATAATATTTGATATTATTAACAGAGTATCAATGGCGATAAATAGACATATTATTTTGAACTGACAGAATTGTTTCAATCAGAAATGTATGAAATATCTACAAGTACATATCAGAGCTTAAAAAAACAAGACATTTTGTATTTGGCTCACATACTACATAAACAAATTTTGAAATAGAGTAATTATAATATTGAAATTCACTAATAAATTCATAGACAATCGGTGAAGAACCACAATATCAACCTATATATAATTATTTATTAAATTTCACAAAATAAATAATATTATACGATAGTAGAACTGATCTCAAAACTATCCTTTACAATGTGTTAGGAAATAATAACATGAATATTATACCAAATTTATACACACCAAAATAATTATGTGCAATGTTATCTGTACCAAGAGAAAAATCACAATAAATAAACTGTCTAACCTCTAAAATGTTTTTGATTTTGTATAAGGTGATTATCATTGGGTATGAATGAAATTTCCTTAGCATATCCTCTGGGTAATTTATAAATCCATTATAAGGTAAGTTCTCTCTAAAGCTTGTATGACATCAGTCAACATAATCTAAGTCATTAGAATATAAGCTGAAAAAAATACTTCTATAGTTATCGGCCAAACATCTAAAAAGTCACATGGCAATGCAGAAGACATATTTGGGTTTTTCTTGGATGGTTTGATTAATGAGTGAGCGCAAACGGTCTGGATAATCGGCGAAATCAAAACCTTTGTGACTACCCATATCATAGATATACTTATCATATGGAGTTCTATAACATCTTAAAATATTATACAACTCCATATAATAATTATACCCATAATATGGGTAATCGTGAGGGTTTTGATTTTGCCGGTCATCCAGACTTGCCCCCCTGGCCAACAAAATTTAAAGATGTTTGGAGATAACTATATTTGTGACAATAAAAAGATATTGATATATCATAGTGATCGTTTATAAAAATGATAAACAAGCATTTTTTTCTTGCTTTTGTAGTGTCAGTACTGTGACTTGCTAACTTCTGAAAAATAAAATACCTAAATGACTTGTTTCTACAATTGCCGTAAAATATATTGTTTTGATAAAATTCAATGATGTTTTTGCCATGGACATATTACCGGTACCAAATTTTAGACAAGGCATCATAGTGAGCAACTTAAGAGGGATAAAAATAAAGATAGGCAACATTCAAATGCTGAGACTCATTGTGGTGGCAATCATTCTGGATTCTTATAATAATAATAAACACTTCCTTGCACCCTGCGCAAGTTGCGAGTTTATTGCCGTATGGCAAATTCTTCCAACTTCTTCTAAAGTTTAAGATTTTATTAGCTATAGGCAGCCCTTGTATACATCCATGAAACTAATTGGGTAACGAAAAAAAAAAGAATTACGAAAATATTCAATGAAATTTTATTAAGAAACATGACACAACACAAAATGATAATACAAAATATTTATAGTCAAATACAATAAATATTATATATTTGTTTTTTAACCTCTTAAAACAACAATAGTAATTATGCAGGAATACAAAACACAAGTGAAAACTTACTATTGATAAAAATTACATGTGTAAGAGAAATGTGAACATGTTTCCTCATAAAATAACATTTATTATAAAAAAGAGACTGCAGGTAAACTCGCAATTCTAACTGCAATCCGCTATCTTGTTAGAATTTTATACATCATTCGTCATTGCGACATTTTGCTAAGGTACATTACATCTATCAATATAGTGAAACAAAAAAAAAACATATTTTATAATATGAAAACAACTTGATGCATCAAACAAATAAAATTACAGAAAATAAAATGTAAATAAAAAAATATAAGATGTATCATGGAAAATAAATATATACATATACGGGTGGCTCTTGATTTTTGTTCAATAATCAGTTCCTGAAAATGTTGAATGTAGGAAAGTAAATGAAAAAAATATTATATTTAAATGATTATTTTTAATTTGATGAGATTTATGAACACTTGGGTATTTTTGTAAACAAACAGGGCAAGTCCCGTTCTATGGTGGTAACCCACATTATAAATCAAGAAAGAGTATTCTATAAAGAAAAATTTGGAAATCCAATATCTAAATGGAGGATTTTCATTCTGCCGTTTGACCGGACTTGCCCCCCAGTTTGAAATAGTCCCTCCACTACTACAGAATAGTGAAATGTTATGGATTTCACAATTTTTAAGAATATATTTTATACAGATTTTATGACAGTCAAATATTGCAGCAATTATGTGTAGTTACTGCATTATCAACCAAAAACTTCATTTTAAAAATTGTCAAATATAGCCATTTGTATTAAAATAGAATGTTTGATATCAAGAGCATCTGAAAACTGTCTATTTCAAATAAATCTCAGAGAACCCTTAAGTCCATTTCTGAATATTCTAACCATTAAAAAAAACATTTTAATGTTTGATTAATAAATACATAAATGATGAAAAAAAAAATTCATTTATTTTTGTCAAAAATTAAACCATTTATTTTCGTTACAATTTTTTTTTTTTTTGAACGAGTTATTTGAATAATAGTTACGAACCAGCTATATGAATGATAATTGTGACGAATAAGCTATTTGATGGATATTTGTGACGAAAGCTATTTGAATGGTAATGAGCTATTTGATAAATAATGGTGAAAAAAAGGCTATTTTAATGATATCGGTGACGAAAGACCTGTTTGAATGATATGATGGTGTAAAAACCAAAGATAAATATTTTTCAAAAAAGGAACTATTTGGTGAAGAATGTCCGCTTAAAAGAAATACTTGGTGCTTGTATTCTCCACCTACTTTATTCGGGACATGGCATTATGTTACGTATTATACTGATTATAGTGTTGAAAATATTATCAATGCTCAAAATGAATGTTTTATTTTAATTAACTCTTCAATTCATATTGTAATATCATAAATATTAAATTGAAATAGAGACGAGAAAATAGGTTGTAAAAATCTTACAAACATTGAATATCACAAATTCAGTTAAGAGAAATAATTGAAAAGGTACGTAATAATGAAATATATCTGTACTTCAAAGGACAAATACAATATTGGTAAAATCAGGTAAAATAGCAGAGCCATGTGCCTGACTTGCATATGCTCTTTTAATTGGAATAAACCAACATTGCAATGAAGATCAATTAATGTTTAATACTGTCAATAGAGTTTAGAAAAACATATCCAATCGACATTCTTATGTATCACAAACTATCCGAATTTCTAATTGACTGGATTATTTTCTTATTTAATTAAAATTGACAGACCTAATCTTATAGAAAATAAAATCAACATTACCTAAAAAATTACTTTGAAACCGATAAACGCAAAGCAAGAATCAAATTGCCATAAAATTATCCAATGGATGAGAAAACAATGTTTACCTGGTTTACCAAAATTGAGGTACACGACCAATACATCGAATAACCGCAGAATCATATAATATTAATAAATGAATGTAATATTTTACAGTTAGCAATACGAACAAGTTACGTCTGTGGAAATTTATTTAGCTTGAAAATTTTAGTATGAATTATGTCTCATTTTAAATAGTAAAATGTCATGTTTACTTATTTTTTACTTGAAGTCAACAATTTAATCCATCATACCTTTATGAATTAATCAATATAACTGTAGGTCTTCTAGGCTAACCTGTTTCAGTGCTAGTAGAATATAAATTCTTAACAAAGATATTGATTGATCAAAATAAATATAAGAATTGAAATGAAAATATGTGACCATTCATTTAGACAGATAAAATATGAAAATACTTTTGTTTAAAGTTGAAACACACATTGAAAATGTATTAAAGCATGACTTACATTTTATGATTCATACATATTTAATTGGTGTAATGTATGTAATGGATCCAAGATACAATATTAAAATACATACCTCTATCTGATTAGATAGTTAGGTCAGATTCAAATTCACCCAATAGGTTGTTGTAAAATATGAGGTGCTTGGAAGTATTTCAATCTTGAAATATCTAATTGAATTGCTGCCAGTTTTACCTATGGACATGCTATGATTTTTAGTAATAATTACTGCTTTGATTGAAATTGTATTAAAATTAGAAATAAAAATCAGGTGTATAAGAAACATGATAATAATATACCTATTTTTACTATGGCATGTTTGTCAAAAACTAATTTATAATATTGATTATAAAAATCAAAATATAAACAAAATTGTTTTTGAAATTACATAACTGATGACTGATTATGGAAAATGACCATTTTTAGACACACCACATTAAATAAATTGTATTTTTACTTGTGTACATTGACTGTTACGGTTATAAATTAAGGAAAGTAATTTATATCGTCAAAGAACTTTGTAATTTTTTTAAATCATTTATTATCCAAATTAATACATAATACAACTACCGAGAAAATAAAATTAAAATCATTTATTTAGCATCTATGCCTGTAACGAATTTGTGAATATAACTATAATTTTATGTACAAAAATGATAAGAAACTTCAATGAAATAATAATTTGTTTATATGTTTTTAAATTTATAAAACAATATTTGTATTATGAATACAGTGTTTAATATGAATGAAAAAACAGATTGAATATACAATAAATACACGTTCAATTTGTTATTTTGTTTAAAATAAAAGTTCATTTTCAATAAATATCATAAAATTATATGCAAGTATTGTTACGGAAAAAAATAATTTTAATGTTAACTAACATATAATAAAACAACTCAACTTCATATTGCCTATAATGTACTTTTTATTGTGACATTGAAAATAGGTTAATAAAATACAAATGACTCTATAATTTAAAATAAAGGCAAAATATACAGACCTAAATGAAACATTTCAATCTTTTTCCATTACTAATATTGCCATCTAATCAATTGTCCCTTGAAACACATCATTTTAAATTGTCGCAAATTATAAAAACACTAAATATTTTTTTTAAATTACAGAAAATATTAAAATAATTTTCAAATCTAATCTCATTCAAAGTTGAACTATGAATTGTATATGTACATCTAATATTCTCAGACTAAATTCAAAATATACAAGAAACATGTATCAAGACATCAGTCTATTGTCAATCCATAAATTAATGTGAATTACATATTTGTTTAAAATCATGAAATAATTTGAATGATAAATTGGGATATGATAATTGAGTGATGAAAAGAACAATTAGAGTACATAATACGCAATTGAAAGAATGTACATATATATAACTGGACAGAGTCGTGTTGTGAAACAAGATATCTAGTTATTAAGTTTCTATAACTTATAATTTCTTATCCCTATGAAAAAACAACACCGCACATACACAATCACTACATCTTTTTGTCCCCCACTGAATCACTTCCTTTCTATCTTTTGCAATATTTATATAATATATAATTCCAACACATAGTCATGAAGATTCCTATTTAAAATAACTAACCATCATATTTTTTATCTACTAAATGTCCGTTTCATTTTAAAATTTCATAAAGACAAGGCCCACTGTGAGCCCGTTCCAAAACGAGATTATGTTTTCATTAAATGATAAATTACTTCATTTATGTTTTTATTTACTTAAAGCTAAGTTCTTAACCAAATATGTATGTAAATGACTTATAATCTAGTGCACTTAGCAATAAAATTATGATAATTTTGTTAAAATTTCGTTACAATGAATGGTTATATTTCCTCATTCATTTATAAATCTAAGAACAATATTTTACAAGTGACAAATTATTTTAATTTTTGCAAATACTTATTTGTTATGTTGTAACATTAATGTTAACCCTAGTCCAAAACTAATCATTTATCTGTGTAATACATTGTAGGTATCAATTATTTATCAAACCCTCGTAATTGAAATATTACATTTCAAATATTGAATTTGATCATGAGCTTACCTACAAGTTTCAATAAGAATTGTTTTTTTTTGTGTGAGCTGCTCGTATTTTTTCCCATAATTATATAATATTTCTTAAAATTAATCAAATTGGTTCTGGCTGTACTAAAATATTACTAAAAAATTATTACTAATACAGCACTTAGTTAAATAAACTCTGGTTACAACAATTAAGTGTGTTCATTAGTGAAAAATCCTATTTTTACTTTATACCATTAGCTATTCACTAAATCAATATTACAAATTCACACACAAATAATATATAATTCTCACATTACTTCATTCACACACAACCGGGGACAAATAATATAAGAAATTAACTGTTTTATGATAAGAATAAGGGAACCACTATTATTATTAAACATATGTTTGAATAAGTAACAAATCATTTTTTTAACATTATTTTTCTTTATTCATCTTAATAAAAAAAAGTTTTGAAGACCACACTCGCTCATTAAAAATTTATATATCTTTTTACTTTTTATAATAATTTGTCACAAACATTAGAATGAAAGAAAAAACCGTTAAGTATTTTACATTTATTTCTATCGAGGACTTACTTATGTACTGTATTAACATTGTTTTCATAACTTAAGGCATATGTGGGAATCACCAATTTCTCAATATGAGGATTCTTAAAAAAATATCAATCCACTATTGATATATTATAATTCCGAATATTGACTGAAAATGTATTAATGAGATATGTTTATAAAAAAGTGGACAGCAAATAACGAGCGAGATATGAAATTAAAATATAAAGAGCTAGTGGAAAGAGCGCTAATGATCATACATTATTAAAATATAAAGAGTTAGTGGAAAGAGCGCTAATGATCATACATTATTAAAAATATTTTTTCCTATTATGAACTTTATTCCCTTATTATCTATAATTATTAATCTGAAATATTTGTACCAATATTGCAATCATCAGTAAAATTTTAAATTCATGACAATACACTCTACATTCAACGGGAACGACGAGAATCATACATTAAAATGCGCATTCTCATATTTTCAAACCAACTGGACTCAATCAAATCTAACCCAAAAACTAATATCGTACGTACGGGTGTTGAAACAATATTTTTAATATCATTCCCAAAAGAATAATTTCCTAAAATGATTCAGACTTAATCACTTACAAGTCTTTGAATCTTATTTTATTACATATCATCATATAACACAATCTGTTAATTTTGTTTCAAAAACAAAAGCATTTTTAACACAGGGTAAAATAAAAACAATTAAATAAAAACAAACAAAAAATATTGAGATACTGCATACATCATTAAGATACTGCATATATTGAGATACAGTGTATATCATTAAGATACTGCATCTATCATTGAAGTACTGCATGTATTATTGAGATACTGTGTATTTCATTAAGATTCTGCATCTATCATTGAAGTACTGCATATACTGCATATATCATTAAGATACTGCATCTATCATTGAAGTACTGCATATATATCATTGAGACGCTATTTCTTTCAAATACTGCGTAAATCAGTGAAATGCTCTGAATATAATTAAAATACTACGTATATCATTGAGACTGAGTTCTTTTCTGAAACAATGAGAGAACACTCCTCGACTAATATTACGAATAGTGAATTGATTAGTTACGTCAAATAATGTAAACAAAATAATGCATCAATAACAGACATGAGAAGCACATATTTAGCACAATTCAAATTTACTCACAACACTTTCAGCACTCACGCATAATTTATTTACAACATATTATTATTATTTTAATTATTTGATAATACAATATAACATCTCTTCAGTAAATCCAAAACATTGATATTACCTTTGATTACATTTAATATTTGTTAATTTACACTGACAATCCGAAAACCACAAGAATCATATTTAAAAATTTAAAACTACATATCTGTCAGAAAAAGAAAAATCATTTAAAGAACCATCGGTTTTATAATTTGACAACATTTAGGAGATAATATATTTGATTTAAATCAGTAAAAACAGCATTTATATTGTCAATGCTGTTTCACTAAATATATCAAATCATCTTTCACTAAATATATCAAATGTATATATAATATATCAAATTACGTTATAATTGTTGAACACAAAAACTAAAATTACTGCGTTTATTTAGTAGTTTAAAAAATTTGTAATATTTCTAATGACATTAAATAATATATTATTATACACTGACAGGATTATAAAAATTATTTCAATGGTAAGACATTTAGATTTAAGTAATTTCGTGGTAATTCAATAATGGCATTCAGTGATCTTAGATTTATAATTTTAATAAAGATATACAAAAAGATAATATTTTATTTTATTTTTAAATAAAATGAATAATACATTAATAACGCCGAGGTCCCATTATAATATTAATGATGCATTAAACAGAGCCAAATATTAAAAACAAACATTTATTCATATTTTTAAAGTCAGATTGTAAAAAATGAATGGATAACAATTTCATGACACATTAATAAATACATAAAACGTAGCATTATAAATTATCCTAGCCATAAACCATTCCATTAAAAATATATATTTTTTAAACCAGTTATAAGAAAATACATTCACATAAATAAAAAGAATGTAGAAAAGGAAAACTGATATTACAATAATCAATTTATGTTGCCATGTGAAATTCACTCATAAATCTGATTTTTCTTAGATTTTTTACTCTCAGAATAATTTATCAAACGCCACATACAAACAAATAATCTTTCTTAGAGATAGAGATATTTGATAGACTGATACAAGTTCAATGTTATTTTGAATTTTCAATGGTGTCCATTTACAAAATATCTAATAAATTCAATTTGTTTTATGGTTATGACAAAGTATAACACTAGTTTGATATAAATTTATTAGTAATGACAGTGAGCTACCACAGTAAGGATACATCTTCTTATTATAAACAAATTGTTGAGTCTAACGAACACACAGTGACACACGCATGTAGTGTTAGTTTTATTTCTTTGATGGAGGTTTTCTAGGCGTCCTGGTAGCTTTGCCTGTCGACGTGGAAGGAGTGGATGCTAATTGAGCAGCCTTTGCAGCTGCTGCAGCTATAATAAAAAAAAATCAAACATTACAAAAAATATAAACATTTTTTTTTAGATGGCAATACATTTGAATGAGTTTTAAATTAGTTAATATTATAATAATTCTCAAGACCGTTCTCCAAATGTGTCATCTCAAGACCATCTTGAGATAATGCTCCAAGATCCGTATAAGAAATAAAATATGTACGCCATACTATTCAAGAAAGCAGACTCGGACAAAATTTGGATGCAGTTTTTACTTTTTATTTTTTCTCGTGAATGGCAATAACTTCAACGCTGTTATGCTGGTAGCACCGAGATGGAAAAGCTATTTATAGATATTCTGACAATTTGTTGTCTTGGTAATCTTCAAAAGTGTAGAGAACTTTATGCTTCATAATATGATACCTAATTAAATAGTGAAAATGTCGACCATTTCATTCGGAAGAGGAAAAAAAATCTTCTTAAATTAGTTGTCATATAGCATATTATGGGAATGTGTGTGCCTACAGTTAATATATCCAGGAAAGGCAGCCATTTCAAAATAAGATTCAGCATAACATCTACTAGATGTGCCAGAAATTTTATTTTTTTACAATATTTCATTAGCATAATTAATTCATGAATGATTGAATGTAAATTACTCCCAGGATGTTTTAAATAAGATGCTCGATCAATCTCCATCTTGAAGCTTAGATCTTCCAATAACTGTGTTTCCACCTTCATAGAACCCGGGTCTTTTAAGATCCGAATTAATATTTTCTTGAGCAGATTGCAAACCCTCCCAAATGCTACATAGTGTGCTTCTTTGGAAGAGTATAATTGACCCAAATACTAAAAGCTGGTATCCCCTGAGTAGAGTAGGTATCATGTTAAAAAAAACTTGAAATTTGCTATCTAAAAAATGTTCTAACCTTTGGCAGGTGTAGTCTTAGTAGTTTTTGCTTTAGAAGTGCTCGGCGTTACGTTATTAGTCTTGGCGGGAGTGCTCTTGGCCTGTCCTTTCTTGGGTGTCACTTTGCTGGTTGTTGGCGTTGCTTTAGCCGGAGTTGTTGCCGTCTAATGGACATTTGTTAAGTGAAAGGTGCAATACATAGAAAACAAATGGAAATTAACAATACCCACCAAATAATATGCCAAAAAATAGGCATATTAAAAAATGTTTGAGTAAATGGGTGAGTTACACAAATTATTCATTATCAAATATATATTTTTCACTTTGTGGTACATATGAATGATTCTACACCTACTATTATAGGGCGACAGGAAAATTATTCGAAAAACAATTATTCGATTGCTCAATTTTACGAAAATCAATTTTACGAATGGCAATTATTCGAATCACATTTTTTCGAAAAACAATTTTCCGAACACACAATTATCAGAAATTACAATTGTTCAAATTTTTATGACGTCATGTTGGTAGTATTGTGAGAGGAATAAACCATAGATTTTTATTATAATATACTAGATATCGTAGTTAGCAAATTTTGTATGAATCGAAGTGAGGCATTTTTCCGGGGGATTTTTGACGTTTTAGTACATCGTTTTTCTATAGAGAATAACGACTAATGTGAATTGTTTTCGGATTTATTTGTCGTAAAAAACAATTTGTTTATTTAGATTTAGAGAAAAGTTATTTAGGATGTGTTGTAATGTAAGGAAAACTGAAATATGTTGCCAAATAAAACGTCAAACGCGCGATATTCCATGACTCAATTTTTGCACTGAGTACCATCTACATAGTATATTATGTATAATAAAAATCTATGGAATAAACAACATGGCGACGAACCGCGCTGTCAAACATCAGTTATTAAAAATGTGGAAATATACGTACCCAACAATAATACAGCAAGTAATAATAGTCTTCATCAAATATATTTTACTGGCAACAAATATGTCAAAGGAAGCAACATAATGACACAAAAATATATTAAATTCGGTCAATTGGTTTTCCAACAAATGTTAGATCGAATAATTTGCATTCGGATAATTGTCATTCTGATAACTGATTTTCAAAAAATTGTTATTCGTACAATTGTGTTTCGTAGAATTTTCATGTATCTAATCCTGTTATAGTTATCCCCAAACATCTGGAGATTTTTGTTTTACATGCACAAGTGATCTAACAAACCAAGCAAAAAAATCCATATTTGTCTTTAGCAATAACACTATACTTTTCTTGAACCACATGAATTTATAAAATATGTAACTGGTTTCGGAGACAACCACTTCTTCTTCTTAACCAGGATTATACTAAACTAACATAATGAAGTTTGAAATAATAAGTCTGATGAATGAGGGTTAACAATAAAACAGGGGGGTTACTCATGACACATTCTTAATACGATCTTAGCTTGCCTTAATCTTAAAAATGTATAAATCAGTACTCGATCATAATCCAATATTAATCTTTCTTTACATTTAATCATTAAATTTTTTTGATATCTACGTTTAGTCTGAAATTGTCATGAATTTTTGTGTAAATATATAGAATTATTTCATTAATTTAATCTCAAAGATTGCTAAAGTCTGAAGCTAATCTTAATTTTACTGTAATCAACTTCATGAGTTGAAAAAAATTATGAAATAAAATTTAAATAATATTACAATGCATTTTGTTTAAAATTAAAATTCATTACCAACACATACAACTTCATAAGAATTATCCCCGAAAACAAAAAAATCTTAGCACCCACATAGCATACAAAAGTAAAGCTATAAATAAATCATTTTTGCTTTAAAATTAAATAACAAACATGATAGCACATAACGTAAACAAAAAATGTTAATTTGCTTGGTGATATTTGTAAAAAAATAATATGAAACAAAAAAAAGCTAACACAAAAACGATAATGAATTAAACACAATAAAACCTTGCTGATGTATTTTTGATATTTAAAAAATATATTCAATGTCGCAATAATACAAAAAGATGCAGAACATTTCATTTTTGTATGATTAAACATATAATCTGTTATTGATTTTACTAAACAATTATTACTTGATAATAAGTAAGAATTTTTTAATTTCGACATTCGGAAAAACATCTTGAAAAGATTTTAGTATGTTTCTAAAAATGGGATGAATAGTTGATGAAAAGGACTGAAAAAATTATATTATTGCATTACAATAATTATAATTCAAGTATTGTAATACCTCGTTAATTATAACAATCAGATTTTATTTAAATCATAACCTCTACACCTATACGATAAACTCAATTAATACAACTTAACTAGTGATACAAGACTAGATATATCAACATTAAAATATATGTTAAGCAAATTTTGTAAAAGCAAGCGTAAACTAACATACGATAAAGATAAAATATCAATTTCAATTAAGTTAAAAATAAAATTATAGCCGTATAATAAATCTAAATGCAAGCCAGTTGAAGTACATATTGCCATAAAGGGAAGTGTCCGAATATGAAGATTTAGAGAAATTGTTCAGCAGACAAATTGGAACACAATGTGAATTGGGAAGAGACAGAATTTTTTCATAAACATTAATTAAAAATGATTTAGATGGGTCGATGGCAGAGCGGTTAGTGCGCTGGGCTAGTAATCCAGTGGTCGCGAGTTCGAATCCTGCCTCGACCGATTTCGTTCACCTATAGCACAAGCATTTATTTGCTTATTTTAGGGAACGTAGGAAGATGTATATGTACTTGTTTAACAAGGACATATTCATTTTTTTATTAAAAAAAAAAAAAAAAAAACTATTCAATGTACGATTCTATGTACTAGTTTACAATTTATCAAAAATTAAATACTGCCATTCTCTTGTTTTGGTACAAGATAGCATGTCACAAAACTTCTTTTTTTTAAATAGTAGGTAAATATATAAGTGAACGTGAAGTGCCCATGAAACATTATTTCAATTACATTTTATAATTTTGTATGTAAATCCATTAATTATTAATCCCAAAAATAATATTGACTGTGTAAAGTTATGTACAAAAACAATAAATTCTTTGAAAAGTTTTAACTACAAAACAATTTTTTATTTTTTTTTAACTTTAATTTTAAATTGATTTATGAGCATGCATCAAGAAATTAACCCATATTTTCAAGCATTAACAGAAAAAGACACCTGTCTCAATTCAAAATGGCAAGCGATGAATCAACTTTACTTAAATTGTTTTTATGTGAGAGGCGGTTTTTAAAATTTTGCGGGTTCTATATAGTATACAATAATCCTCCTTACAAAATATTGAATAAATGTTCACAGAAATTGTATCATAAATGTGATAAAAACAATTTATATATTGTTTTGCGGCTATCCACTCGTTTATGAATGATCCTAGTAAAAACAATTTAATAAATACTGATATTAAAATAAATAAAACATGTTATAAATCAAAATTGATTCATTTTGCTCTCTTATTAAGACACAAAATCGTTTCGCATTTAAAAAAACTAATTTGATGCAAAGTTTTATTCAAAAATTAAAAGATTTCTAGCTTTATAACTGTTTAAAATTTGTTAAATTAACATGAAAGTTGGTAATTAACGAGGTTTTACTATACTAACGAAAAACAAAAAACTACTTAACATTCGGAGAGCCAAAATTGATGATTATTTTTTTTTCGTGTGCAAAAAATTTGAAAGCAAAGTAAAACAAATACCATTTTACAAAACTTAATACATTAGCAATTTTGACACTGATACGTGAGAAAAAGCATACATAAGAATAAGCAAACATGTGAATTTGAATTATTAATAGTATGAAAGCAATCATCTCATAAAAAAAAATATTAAATGAGTTGATAAAAAAGCCGTCCATAACCCACTTTTCTTAACAAGCTTTTTAATAAAGAAAATTATATTTAAATGATGATTCAAGCCGCTCAGTTTTTTTATGCCACCAAACTCAGAACTATTACTAAATTTGGTTAATCGATATATAATTCTTGATAAAACTCCATATTCAATAAATATGTAAAATACATCTATAATTGAAGATATAGTAACAGACATTCCATTCTGCATTGATACACAAACAAAATTTAATCTCCCCATAACCTCGTAATACTTCATCTACATTTTTCAAGAAAGAAATCTGCTGTTGAGATTATATCTTAAACAGACATAGCTCGGGTTACAACCATCTCATAAGATAACAAATCAAAGACTTTCTCTACTGGTGTCAAATCACGACGATTGAGTATAATATAGCTTTAGTCTGACTCACTATTATTTAGAATTTTTAATGAATAATTTTTAATTTATCTTGTTTCTTCGGCAACTAACAGCTACTATCATCATCATCAGCCATTATTCGTCCAGTGTTGGACATAGGCCTCCCCTTTCAGCCTCCATGCTTCCCTATCCCTCGCCACCCTGTGCCATTGACCTCCTGCCACTCGTTTGATGTCGTCAGACCATCTTGTTTGCGGTCTGCCCGGGTTTCTGCGTCCAGTTATCGGTCGCCACTGCAGGGTGCGTTTGGTCCATCGATCATCTGCTGTCCTTACTACATGGCCAGCCCGATTCCATTTTAAGGAAGCTACCTTGTATGCAACATCGGTAACTTTTGTCCTTTCTCTGATCCATTCGTTACGTTTTCGATCACGAAGACTAATGTTTAGCATCCTCCTCTCCATTGCTCGTTGCGTTACTCGGAGTTTCTGTACTGTACGTTTTGTAAAAATAACAGTTTCAAAACCATTTGTCAGTACTGGGAGGATGCACATATCAAATACTTTTTTCTTCAAGTGGTTTGCAAATCGTTTGGATCTGAGAATATACGACAGTTTACCGAATGCAGCCCATGCAAGGCCCCGCCTGCGTTCGATCTCTGCTTCCTGATTGTCTCCACCTAGCTTTACATTATGTCCGAGGTAAATGTATGAATCTACTCTTTCAATATGCCTTCCCTCTATCATCACTGGTCGAGGTTGTTCTGCAGTGCACATAATTTTTGTTTTAGAGTAATTCATTTTTAGGCCCACATGACGCGAAAGATTATTGACATCGTTGAGCATCAATTCAAGTTCTTCTTCATTGTTTGCAAAGAGAACGATATCATCTGCAAATCTCAAGTTGGTCAAGGATTCGCCGTCTATATTTATTCCTCGGTTCTCCCATTTAAGCTTCTTAAAGATATCTTCAAGTGCGGTAGTGAATAGTTTAGGGGAAATTGTGTCTCCTTGTCTGACTCCCCTTTTAATGGCTATCTTTCGGGTTGGTTCATGCAGATTTATTGTAGAGGTCGCGTTGGAATATATATTTTTAAAGCTGTGAATATCGGTGGTCTATCCTGCAGTTATTTAGACATTCTATTATCGCCCATGTCTCTACTGAATCAAAAGCCTTTTCGAAATCAATAAAGGCTAGGGCCAATGGCAAGTTGTATTCACTGTGCTTCTGTATAATATTTTTCAGCGTTTGCAGATGATCGTTGGTTCCATATCCTGTACGGAATCCTGCCTGTTCTCTAGGTTGGTATCTATCTAATTTAGTGGTTAAGCGGTTACAGATAATTCTTGTGAGTAGTTTATATAGATGTGAGAGGAGGCTTATTGGTCTGTAGTTTTCTAATTTTTTATCATCTCCCTTTTTATGCAATAATACAATGTTTGCATTGTTCCACTCTGGTGGAATGTTTTCATCTTCTAAACATTTATTAAGCAAGATGACAATTCTATGTAACAGGTTGTCGCCTCCTAGTTTTAGAGCTTCTATTATTATTCCGTCTTCACCTGGTGCTTTACCATTCTTCAGCTACTATGTCACACATCAATTTAAACAGCTACTATGTCACACATCAATTTAAACGCACCCAATAACAAGTTGCAAGATATTAATCGTCTCACAGATCCAGGCTGAAAACACAATTAAAAACTGTGTCTCCACTGGGAATTGAAATATATGGGATAGTTGTTGACCGCATTGGCAGTCATTTGATTTGAGTACGGGCATCCTAGATTCGATTTCCATACGAAGAGAAGTTTATTAAAAATATTTTTCACGTGTCTTATAAAACAAGTGTTCCAATTTAGATATCTAGGCTGTGATCTATATACTCAGCTCTCATGACCTTCCAAAGACTCAGCTGTGGCAGGCTGCCTACGAGATGTCATATGGAGGAATAAAGACATGCAAACCAGCAGCAAGGTGCGCATCTAAATGACCTGTGTGGGTGGCCTATCCTCACATATGGCATTGAGACAAAAGCGGACACTGTCAAGATCAAAATTATGTTGAGGACTGCGGAGATGAGAACTCTACATGCCATTGCTAGAAGGACCTTGTATGATGGAATAAGAAACACGATGTGAGGTCCAAGATGTGGTCAGATGGGGAAGATGTCGATAATACTGATATCAGCATGTGCAGATGATGAGTCATATGAAAATCCTACACATAGCTTTACATCAAATACCAAACAGACAGCGTCAACCAGGAAGACCACTGAAACGATGGAGAGAAAGCTGGAGTTTGACATCTCAGAAGAGCCGTCCTGTAGTAACAAACTCATGAGTCTACAGCAAGATGAAGAAGATTTTTCACATAATTCTTGTGACTGGGCTGGAAACCAGTTGGAATAAATTTCCATCCATCATAAAATTCATCACTTGTACAGCGTAAGACAATTTTAATAATAATATAGCGTGATAAAACAGTCTGGTTAACTAGTATTATTTGCATTATTCACACAACATCGCTTGTGCGGTAGGCAAAAGAACCAAATTACTGCTTTTTTTATATTTTTACAAACATTCACTGCCTCACTTACATTCACGCACCTGATAATGTTTTCCTTCTTTAAGGATAGCATTCACATGACTCCGACCTTTTGTTCTATTCGGATTTGAAATAGTATAACCTTCCAAAGAAGATCTGCATCTCGTCTCTTAGGCCTGACTTGACAATTTACTCTCTTTCATTGAAAAGAGTTATTAATGTGGAGCTGACTGTTCCATATTGTATTGCTTTTCGCCGACAATCTGAAGATATACAAAGTAGTGGAATGTCTTGCGGACTGTCACATTTTACAAAATAGTTTAGATAGATTAACGGAATGGTGTTATCGTAACTCTCTGCACTTAAACATAGACAAATGCCAGGTCATCAATTTTAACAGGAAAAAGAAGAATATTATTTCTTTCATTTACAGAATAGATGGTAGGGACCTTGGAACTGTCCATCACATCAGGGACCTGGGGATAGGTTTTTGTAGAAGTCTTTCTTTCAACATGCATATTGAAGAGATAGTGGGAAAGGCGATGAGGACCTCAGGCTTTTTATTGCATCTGAAAACAGACCTTCGAAGTTTGCAGTCGTTCAGATCGCTTTATGTATCACTGGTTAGACCTCAACTTGAGTACAACACAGTGATATGGTCACCTTATTGTGCTATTCACTCCATAGCGATTGAACGAGTGCAACGCAAGTTCTTGCGCTTTTTAAATTATAAATTAGGTCGTTTCATAGAAAATATTGATTGTCCCATCTTGATGCGTGGCTTTCAGTTACATTCGTTGGCCGATCGACGTAGGTTATTGGACGTCTCATTTTTGCACAAGTTAGTGAACGGAGCAACGGACTGCATTGAGCTTGTAAGTGCAATCAACTTTCATGTTCCGAATAGATGGACTAGACAAGCTGTGCTTTTCCATGAGGGAGCCGGTTCCACTAACTATATATTTAACTTTCCAATACCGAGATTGCATAGGCTAGGAAATGAACTGTGTGTTGATGCAGATATTTTCGGGGATAGCTTGCCGTTATTCAAAAAAACTATTTATAGGTCTTTCTAAAATTCAAATTCAATAGCAAACTTTGCAGTTCTTTTTTATCCATTTCTACGTTTGTTTTTTTTTTTTCTTTTCTTTATTCTTTGTTTTTTGTAATTATCCTGTTATTAATATGTTATTATAATTGATGCATGTGTTTATTTCTCTGTGTAAAAACATTATTTTAAATTTTGTTTTGTCAATTTATTGTTGTTTCTGTATTTTTTATATATTCGACCAGTATTTGTTAATTTTTAAATGAAATTTCTTGTTAATTCTGTTTTTTTTTTTAATATATAATGTTGTTAATTTTAAAATATTGTAATTCTATGTAACATGTAAATGGCTTATGCCGTGTATTGTATTAAATAAATAAACAAGTACAAGGAACTGGTAGACAAAACATTTCAAAATGGCTTTAGCACAAATATATATGCTGTAGAGGTGGGGGCGAGAGGCCTGCCTGCAAAATCTATATATTCCTACTTTAAAGACCTGGGTCTCCCAAGTGGTAAAATAAAAGAACTTTTGGATAGGGTGGTAAAAGCATTATCCGCATTCTATTGGATTTGGTTGCGCAGGGGAGTGGAGTATTGGTCGGAGATTGGTGGGTGAGTGGTGATCGTGACTTGAGTCATAAAGGGGCCCCTTAATCCCACATACATGGTCGCAAGCCCATGTGGCTCACCTGTTCTGAATGGTACTCTGGTCGCCTGTGCTCGTGGGCCTGAATTCATGAATCCAGTGAAACCACGATTGCCTTTCTCTTTTGTATCTTGTTTATATATAATTTCTATGTTTTTATAAGATTAGGAAAAGATAAATTTGTGCAAGAAAAATATTATCATACATATTCATAGAAGAAATAATCCCAAGAGTTATAATTAGTTTAAAAATAGACATGCAACAGAAGGTAGATAACATTATTTCTCAAATGTCTAAAATTGTTAAAACAAAAACACTAGATGAAAGTGTAAGAAGCATAGAAAAAATAATAATTGTTGCCACATACCAAAAGAAAGATGTTAGGTAAGAAATATATAAAAGTTAGTATAATATATTAAAATTAGAGCGTGCATATTAGTAAGTTCAGGCACTAACAATGTTCAATTAATTATCAATACTATATCAATTGATATTCAAGGAATCTTTTATGAAACGATTAAACAATTAAACTGTAGTATTGAATATTACATGAACAATCTAATCAAGACACTTTCATTGTTTTATTATTTGACATTACGGAAAACTTTTTAACAAGATCCTTTTTTAATATGCCATCGGCATATATCATCGTTGACTTATTAAATATCAACAAAATAAAAATTCACAAACCACTTTTATGTTATTATTATCAATCAAAGTTATATGTGTAAGGATGATTATTGACAAAGACAAATCAATGTAATGGATAATATAAAGCTATTGTGGATTTTATTTAAACACCGAATACTAAAAATATTTATAATGCAGCTTCAATTGCTCTGGATATTTTTTCAACATGCTTTGATGCACTGGAATATTATCAAATACAATCTGTATGATAATTTCATACTTAAATAAATCTCTCACACATAGTTCAGCATTGAGATTCACCACCCATTCTGAATGTTGACTTTTTAAGTGAATTGAGACTGGAGTGTGGGGATACACGCATGTGTCGCGTTTCCTTTCATAAGGAAATGTACACCTGTTGCTGGTTACCCCATATTGTGGTATGTGCCGCGATGGAATGAATGGAAATAAAACTTGATGAAATTTTACAATTTATTATTTTAGGTAATGATATCCCAACGTTAAGATGAATCATCAATAAATTAAAAGAGTATTATATGAGCACACCACCCTAATGAACAAATAATAACGCAAAATTCTGAGATGAAATATAACGACTCCCGAAAGTGGCTCCCCGAATGTTTTGTCCCATAAGTATGAGACAAAAATAAATAAATCAATGAAAATGAAATATGAGTAAATGATTGATACGTACATTCCTATAAATCCGATGTATCAAGCCTACCTTGCTAGTAGAAGCAGCAGGGGTGGGGGGTTGGGATTTTTGCTTGGGCGTTTTGCCCTTTGCTTTCTTTGCCGGACTCTTCTTGGGAGTCGGAGCGCTCCTCTTGGATTTTCCCGCCGCCTTAGAAGGTGTAAGACCCTCAGCCTTAGCCTCTTCTGCCTTAGATACCTTGGCCGGGGTCTCCGGTTGGTGGGATTTGGAGTGAGTACGTTTTCGGGATGGACTCGATTGTTTCTGTTTTTTCTTGTCCAACTGGGATTCGTCTTTGTACAGTGAAAGGTCCACTGAAAATTCAAATTTATAACATTATTATTACAAAATTTCAATTATGTAACTAAAACCAAAATTAGTTCAAATCTAACATTATACTCGGGGCAACGTATGATGGCCATTTGGACTTTCATGGAATTATGTAATTATTGACAGCTAAGCATGGCGGAACAAATACTGTACTTCCAAGGGGCCACCCATACCTTTAAGTCCATACAAATATGCACCTAAATGCAATCAAAATACTATGGTATTGAATTTGGTCAAAAATTAGTACTTTGTTTATCTAATGACAATTTTTTAAATGGCAATGTTGAAGTTAGCAAAATGACCCTCGAATTACAGATGGAGTCAAATATTATTTTTAAATTGTATCAATTTCCATTTCTTATGATACATTAACAAAAGCATTATATTAGAATAAAATACTTTCTACAAAAATGTCTCATATACTTTAATACTTTGGTTATGAAAAAAATAAAAGATCACTCATTAATAACAACAAAAAAAAATTAATTAAAAACATATTTCTATGCTTATTTTGTGCAAACATTTTGTAATTTCGCAAAAGTAACAAAACATTTCGTAAACATCTTGTTTGTGATCTCAAACTATTTTTCTTTCCAAAAATTTATAAGTTTTTTAAAATTATTTATCCCAAATTGGTCCATGATGTAAAGCAATAATAATAAATTTGAGGAGGAAGTTGCTTACGTCCATCAGGATGTTCCTCTGTGACACTGGTGTCTGGTGTAGGCTCCCCTCTCTCAGCAGCCAACGCCCTTCCAAGGATACTCTGCGTGCGAGCCAACTCTGCCGCACCGAGCCTCAAGCCAGCAGCTCCACTGCGTTGAAGGGACAGGGTGGTCAGGACACATTCCATGTCTGAAATATATTATACATAAAGTCAAGCAGCAGCTTTGTTTATAAGTTCACATTTATCCAACTGTCGATTCGTTCATGAGAATTCAATTCTCTGAATGAATCGACATTATTAAGCCAAGATGCGTGTACGAAGGAACATTTTGTATGGCGTAGTGGACTTTTTGCATGCTAATAACACCAACTAGAGGCCTCGCAGCATATATGTTCCCATACATGGATTTACTCAGAATTCAGAGTAGAACATTTTATGTGAGTTTTGTGTGTCTGTGTGTGTGTGTCTGTCCCTCCCCCCCTTATAACTTTTGATCTGCTCAATTTACAGAGCCCAAAATTTCAGAATATATAAACAGTTATAGGCCTACAAAACTTTTATACTCGGAATTGTGAATTTTGTCAGGGGTTTTCAACTTTTGAAATTTTGATTTATTTTTCCATGTATCTCAGAAACCATAAAAGCTAGAACGCTGAAAATTGGTATAAACATAGACAAATACAAAATCTCAAATTGGTTTTTTTTTTAATTCCAAGGTTTCTCAAACATTTTTATTAAGAAAAATTTTTTTTTATGATAAATTTATGAGTTTAACTGCCTATATTTCCAATTTTTTTAAAAATATCGAAAAAAAACCGAAACACCCCAACTAGAAAATTTAATTTTCTATAAAAAATATTACAATTATATTAGCACATCTCAAATTTTTTTTAACAATTTTTATAAAAATTGAATTTAGTGACGACATTGCTTCATACAATTTGTATGGCAGTAGCCTACACAAAATATCTAAGAAGACTTAATAGTTTGATACTAATTTCCAAACATACATACATATCATCATGCTGTTTTCATATTCTGGTTAGGAAAAACAGACTGTCCATACTATCCTATCCTGACATACATACCTACATGTTTTATATAGAAAATATTCATATTCTGGGTAGGATAAAAGGACTGACCTCCATACTATCCTATCTTGACATACATACCTAGGTACATGTGTTGTATAGAAAACCAAATATCTTAAAATATTAAATAATTTGTATTTATGGGTTTACAGTTTGGTACTTATTCTTCAACTATACATACTATCGCTATCGACAGTTGGATCTCATGTGTTACATGCAACTAGTATATATCCACCTCACTAGATATAGCCCGTACTGTGGTGGAATTTAATGAAAGCATATGAGTTAGATAAATCTTAAATATTTCTACTGCATCCTCAAATTTCCTCGTTGGTACGATAAGTATTTCTTTTTCTTAGGTACTAAATGCTATTTTACTGAATTTACTTAAGAGGCTTCATGATAGTCAGTTTTGTTAGAAGTGAATGCATTTATTGACCACTGTGGCTAGGTTGTAATCAGTGGCGGCTCCCCCAAAGGGGCTCTCGGGCTGAGCCCTCCCAAAAAATTTGTTCCATAGATTCCAAAAATATTTGCTAAATTAATTCTGGAAATTCATTATTTTTAATAAAAATAAATGTGTTTCCACCTTACGGTTGTAATAGTAAAATACTGCAATACTCGTAGTTCGTTTCATACAGCGAGATTCTATGAAAAATTTTGTTCCGCGGGCACAATGTACTTGCGCCCGAAGAACTGTATGTAAACTCATATAATTGATTCCAAAGCCGTAGTACAATATGATGCGAAATGTATGGAGCTCTCGGGCACGTTCCTATATATGTTCATGAATTTACCGGAATATATCTCTTTCCAGTAAGTTGTAGATGAATTAGTGTATTTATGAACACAGCTAATATTAGCGTCTGCGCACTTCACAATAAGCGGTCAGCTGGAGTGCTGAAGGCCGTTGATGACAGCGCGCCATTTTGTATGTTGTGTTGTGGTTGTGTTTGCAGAGTGATGAAATAGGTTAATTTAATATATTTAATGATAATTTTTGACAATAGTACACGGTGAATAGTATACATAATTTAATTTCGCGTTACTTTAATTACGATGATCGTGTGAGTGTGAAAAACTAAGGGCCTCCCAGCCAATCATCTCATTATCTCAAATTAGTTCTTGTAAATCACGTAAATATATTCGAAGTTTTAAGATGAATTTGTAATAAAAAACGTCATGGCTTTGCAGATGTAGTGAAAAGAATGCGTATTGCGGGTGTATTGAATGTTGTTTTCCGTGTTTACTTTTTGACAATAATTCTGATGTAGGTATTAATTCTGACTGACAAAAACAACTAAATCCAACATGTATGATATATGATCCACCCGACCCCCTTTCTTTCAGGTATTGTAATTGCAGCTTAACAGGAGAATGATGATAAACACTGATCATGCATATGCATGAAAATAATATTTTTTCACCTCTGTCGAAATTTCACAAGTGTACTGAAAATTTTCTCCTTTTAAATACACATTTCCTTTCAAGAAAAAAATTGAGCCCCTCTAATATTTTAGGTCGCCAGCCGCCACTGGTTGTAATATCAACTTAAATGTGCTTATCTGCCTATTTGCACGCTCAATGTGGTACAAAATGAATGATTCTACACCTACAATTATAGTTATCACCAAACATCTTGAGATTTTTGGTTTACGTGCACAAGTGACCTAACCAAACAAGCAAAAAAAAACCCAAATTTGTCTTTAGCAATAAATATACTTTTACTTTTCTTGAACCACTTCAATTTGTTAAATATGTAACGAAGAGCGTCGCCAGCCCAAGGCCCAGGGGGGGGGCAATTTGACCCATTCATAGGCCGTATACCCTATATTATGGAGGATGAGAAAAATATGAATTGTTACATTTTTTTAATCTGCCCCCCTTGGCGACGCCCTTGTATGTAACCGGTTTTGGTGACATCCACTTCTTAACCAGGATCAATATCCATTATTCAAACCCATTTGGTCAGGTTCATTTAGTCTTTTATAATAATAGCGACTCACATGAGTTGCTTTATAAAAAAACAATATTATCCAATTGCTTTCGTCATTTCAGGTTAGAATTTTTCAAATAAATTATATTTCGTAACATATTGAGGTACCTACAATTTTTAATACCTATCATTTTTTATGTGGAATTTTTTCGCAAATATAGTCATATACGCTTTTATCTGTGGTTTAATTTTCGGTTACTGGCGTGGTTGACGTATTGACTCAATAAACGTTAAATATAATAATATTGTAATTATCTTTCTTGGTTTTTGTATCACTAGTTGCATGTAACACATGAGATCCAACTGTCGACAGCGATAGTATGTATAGTTGAAGAATAAGTACCAAACCCATAAATACAAATTATTTATTATTTTATGATATTTAGTTTTCTATACAACACATGTACCTAGGTAGTCAAGATAGGATAGTATGGAGGTCAGTCTTTTTTTCCTACCCGGAATATGAAAACAGCATGATGGTATATGTATATTGTATGTTTAGAGATGAAGTATCAAACTATTAAGTCTTCTTTGATATTGTGTATAGGTGACTACCATACAAATTGTATGAAGCGATGTCGTCACTAAATTCAATTTTTATAAAAATTGTTAAAAAAAATTTGAGATGTACTGCTACAATGTTAATATTTTTTATATAAAATTAAATTATCTAGTTGGGGTGTTTCGGCTTTTTTCGATATTTAAAAAAAAAATGGAAATATAGGCAGTTAAACTCATAAATTTATCATAAAAAAAAATACTTTTCTTAATAAAAAATGTTTGAGAAACCCTGGAATTTTTTTGAAAAAACTAATTTGAGATTTTGTATTTGTCTATGTTTATACCTTGGAGGAATAATAGGATGGAGGCGCCTTCAGTACATTAAAAATGCAATCAAATTCCCTCATTTTGGAGTTTAGTCACAAGTTACAGTATTGACAACAAAATATGTTATCCGAGCAAACTAGCGCAAACTTCATTCTTATTGTTTGCAACGCAAAATATTTCGTAAACATCTCGTTTTTTAACCTAAAAGTATTATTGCTTCCAAAAATCGTTTTTTCTCTTTTTTCTTAACTAATTATTGGAAACAAAATGTGGTGAAATGTAGGAATAAAGGACACGGTATATCTTTTCACTCGTAAGCGTAAGTATTGAAACTAACCTACTATATTTAACGTAATATTGCGTATCCAACTGGCCACGGTTAAATTATAATTGTATAGTTATTTTTTTGAATGATTCGTTCTTAATGATTTAATATTTAGAACGATATAATTATTTGTAATAGTTTCTTAAAGTTTTAATTATTTTTAATTTCATTGGTTTTGTAAATTGTGGATACGACCGTAATCTGCCATTATATTGTAATATGTTTCGGGCACAATTTGAGAAAAAACATAATTTGTATTTACTGTTAATGCTTTTTCAATCATTTTGTCACATATTTGTAATGTTTGTATATTGTCACCAAATATTTTATTAATGATTTAAGATAATTGAGCATGTCAATCACATCACATATTTCCGCTGCGATATTAGCCGCCATATTTCATTCGACCGTAGAGTTGGGCATTGGACATGAATTTATTTTCAATATTTATTTTCTAATAATTTTTCTGCAAATTCAAAATTTTATTTGTTTATTTATTTAAATCCACATTAACATACAAAAATAACAACAATACAATAGTGCAACATATTACAATTAAATTATGAAAAATAGACAATTTAGAATATGTTGGCACTGACAAAATGAATACCTACAAGTTACTGGCGTTATTATTTTATATTTCTTGTGAAACGGGATTTCATATTATTAAAATAATCTTAAACGCATCTATCATCATTATCTGACATCTTTAAGTATTACACAATATTGTTAATGTTTTTATTTTATATTTATAATGTTTTTAATTTATTTATGTAAATGGACGTGAAAAACATGTGTATTTTTTACAGATTTCCAAAAAATCCAGCTCTTAGAGTTTTGTGGATTGCCGCTGTCAATCGTCCTCCAAATTGGCAACCATCTTCAAGCACAGTCATTTGTTCAAAGCATTTCAGAGATGATGAAATTGACCGAAGTGGTTATAAAAGAAAAATTAAGAATAATGTTGTCTCTTCAATTTTCTCTCAATTGGATACTGTTTGTCCTGAAGTAAGTTGATAGTTTTTTTTCTGACTTAGTACTTATCAAATTATGTGTTTATTAAATATTACTTATTTGTTCTGTTTCGGACTTTTTTGTAAATTTTATATACCTACAAGTTTTTAAATATCCTTACCTATAAACTTATTGAATCATTATTTTGATATACGTTATTAAATTTTATAAATACACTTGCGGACATTCTTAATTTACATTGATTTTTTTTTTTTTCAGATAACTTCACCCATCCTTCTTGAACCTTCGGTGCCTAGTTGTTCATCATCAAATCCAACATTGCCTGAAAATGATATTTCTATGCAGGACACTCCAAGAAAAATACGTTAAAGAGAGAGCTGTTCGTTCACATATACTTGATAAAAATCGAAAAAAGAAAATCAAGGCATTACAAAAAAAAGTATGGAGAAAATGTAAACAAGTCACTAATTTGAAAAATATAGAACCGATGGATTTTTTTAATAAAGCTTGGTATCTAAAAAAATATGCATTTTTTAATATATATCCCCTTTTCTGTAAATCATTTAAAGTTGCTAAGACCACCATAACATCTGATTTCCGCCAGGAGAAATTAATCAAAAATAATTAATCATATAAATCATGAAGATATGATACTAATAATTTTTGTATTTAAAAAAACATTTAAATTAGTAAACTATCAAGTTGTAAACACGACAAAATGACATCTAATTAATTTCAGAAAAAATTATCAATTATAATTTAGTATGTAATAATCATTGTCTTATCATACATTAATGTGTCAAACAATAAATGATGAATTTTTTTGCTCTACTGTAAAATTGCCGATTTTGACATAGTAAGGTTTCAAACGAATTCATGGACAGGCAGACTGACATGAATTTAGCCGTGCACAAACATGTGCAAAACCAATCTTACGAGGTCTACTTTATTTATATGCAGATGAATGATCCTAATTATTTAATAATCAAAGTTAAATATATGAGACATTTTTTGTAGAAAATGACATTTATTATAATATGCTTTATCATAATTGTAAATTATTGTTCATTTATCATAATTGTAAATTGAAAAAGATTTATGCTTGTTCATTTATCATATTTGTAAATTGAAAATTATTCAATTTTAAAATAATATTTGTCTGAATTGAGCCCATCTCTAACTTCAGGGTCATTTGCTTACTTCAATATTGCCACTAAAAAAAAATTGCCATTAGATAAAAAAAGTACTTATTTTATACTTATTGTTGTCAGTACTGTAACTTGTGACTAAACTCACAAATGAGGGAATTTGATTGCATTTTTACTGTAAAGATTATAAGGTATGGGCGGCCCCTTGGTTTATACCAATTTTCAGCGTTCTAGCTTTTATGGTTTCTGAGATATAGGGAAAAATAAAATAAAAATTCAAAAGTTGATAACCCCTGACTGAAACAAAAATTCAAAATTCCGAGTATAAAAGTTTTGTAGGCCTGTAACTGTTTATATATTCTGAAATTTTAGGCTCTGTAAATTGAGCGGATCAAAAGTTATAAGGGGGGGGACACACACACACACACACAGACATACACACACACACACAGACACACACACACACACACAGACACACGAAATGTTCTACTCCGAATTCTGAGTAAATCCGTGTATGGAACATATATGCTGCGAAGCCTCTAAGTTGGTGTTTTTTGACTTCAAAGTTGGAAAAGCCGTGAAAAAAGTAGACCTCTCCATACAATTCTCGCGTATTCTGGCTTGATACATTGTCGATATGTTAAGAGAACAAAGTTCTCCTGAACAAATCGACAGTTGGATTAAATTCAAATATTTATAGCTATTATGCACGTATACATGTGTAAATTGTGATTTGATTAAATAACTGTTCTTAATTTGGCATTTAGATGATAAAATGGTTACTTGAAAACTCAGCAATAGGTTTCATAAAATCGGCCATTTATGTCAATTTCTTCATGCATTTTTTGTGAAAAAAAAATTCTATGCATTTCCAGGGAAAATTACTATTTTTCCCATAATATTATGTATCTATAGGCAAAAAATCAATAAAATCAGTGACATAGGACACCTGTAAACAATTACCAAATCACCCGCTGTGAATAATGGAAATAGTGAATTCAGAACCAGTTTATGAAGGCTATCGAGGCAAGAGAGAAATTGATGAGAAAAGGCCATGGACAGGGTACAATGGACAAGATTCCTTGAGGAGGCCATAGGCCATCGTGGGCTTTGGAGCCACTGGTGATGAAGTAAAATTAAAGTGAGAATAAAGGTAAAAGTTAAAATTGTAAATGGCATATCGACCGCTTACCGCCAATACCTCCTATCTTAAATATGCAAAGTTTTACAGAACATTCTGAAAACACTGAAGCTCTAACTGCTATGAACATTGCTTTAAAAAATAGTTGTTTTTTACAATGTATAACTCTATATTCGTTTTGGGTGTTAATTAACACTTCTGTGTAAGATAGAAGTTGAAGGTACAAATTTAATTGAAATTTGAGTTAGGAGGTATTGGCGGTAAGTGGTCGATATTGTGGTTTGTTATATGAAACTTTTTCAATTAGAATTATGAAAAAATGCGTATATTTTCACATTCTATTTAATTCTTTTGCATACGCGACTCCCATTCACCGGTATTGCTCAATGCTGAGCAACGTCAGACTGAATCCTCATCGTCGGAACCATTCTGACGATGCTCAACATTGCGATACCGGTGTATGGGAGGCGCATTTGCAAAAAAATTAAATAGAATGTAAAATTATTTTTCATAATTCTAATTGGCTATAGAGTTCTATCACGAAGTGACAGTTTCAATGAATTGAATTGGAAACCAGACTTAGTATCAAGAACTAAAGTAAAGTGTTGCTGCATATTAACATCTACTGTAGAATTACGATGTTAAATATGAATTTCCAATGAAATATCTCATGTGTAAAATGTGAATTAAAATGCTACAGAGCATAGAGAAATGTATTATTTGTGGCTTAATGTATGAGATATGTGAGTGAAAGAGATAGCATGTCTGTGTGTGTATATAGTGTTTGAATGGGCGCATGGCGCGGCATTCTGCATTTCGCCGTTTATAGTAATACCTCCGTATAATATTGTAGTATTGACCTTGAATTGTATATTGTCTATTGAACGTGTTGTAAATCTTTTACTTGCACAATCATCAGAGTTCCACCCCAGAAATATCAAGTGTACAAGGACACTGTAAGATATGAAACAGTTTTTTGCTTTTCCTATAACATCACTTTTATCTGCATAATAAAAGTTTGCGAAACAGAATATCTCAGTTTATATTGATAAGATCAATAACAACTTAAAGGAGTGTTCACCTGTCACATCATAAAAATCTGGTTTGTAAATTTCGCCAGAGGGATCCGCTGTCTTTTCCTGTGAAAGCCATCTAATCTTTATCTTCCTCGTGGTTCGGTAGACATTCTGCATCGTTTGACATACATAGAATCCTCCCTCTGCATTTCTGACTGCTAAGAATTCATTTCTAAAAACAAAATATATAATATCTATAGAACAGGTAAAATTTTATGTATCAACAATCCAGATTTGACATATCATTTACACTGTATATGTGGATTATTAATATTCAATTATTTCATTCACAAAGCACTCGAGCTCCCTTGGAAACGATGCTATCAACAACGTCGGCAAATCTTTCCAATACCAGACTACAAATATAGATTGAATGGACACAGAAACAAACGATTAGCAATAAAAAAAATTGTTGAATATAAATACATTCAATAATTTTTAGACGGGTCGGTGGCAGAACGGTTAGCGCGTTGGGTTAGTATTCCAGTAGTCGCGAATTCAAATCCGGCCCCGAACGATTTCGTTCGCCTATTGCACAAGTATTTATGCTTATTTTAGGGAACGTAGGAACATGTATATGTACTTGTTTAATAAGGACATATTCATTTTTTTTTTAAAACAAAACAAACATATTTTATTAGTTATATTTTTTTAGTAAAAAGCAACAAATGAAAATGATTTATTTAACATGATCACAAATGAATTTCATCTTTTCATACAAATTTAGACTTTCTCCTTTTACAGACAAATTATATGGACCCATTCATTTATAAGGAACTTGAAAAAAGTTGATGAGTGGTTTTACTATAGTATAGATGGCGATGACAAGAGATAGATAGAATGAATATTCTGAAGATGATCAGCAAGGGAACGAGTCAGTGACATAAAATATATATAAGTGAAACTTAAAACTGACTTGATAATCAATTTGCTATGGAGTTTCATAAAGAATCGTCCGATGAGAAGTCAAATAAAATTATATTTAGGACACTCAATAAAAAAATATTAATTAAAATCAGTAAAGTTAGGTTACTTTATATTTACACTCGTGACCTAACGATTTTTTTTTATACGGCGCTGGCCGATTTACTTATGATATTAATAACAATTAAGCACTACAAATAATAACACTCAATTATTATTATTACCATTATACACTTCCTCAAAAGAATTAGCAGATCAATACGTAAATTGTAAATTTTTTAAAAGAGCAAAAAAAATGCAACAAACGCATCATCAAGCTTTCAATTGGGAATAGTTCACCCATCCAGATACTTAACATATCAAAGGATTAGGCTCTGAAGAGGTCTCTATACTACCTAACAACCCTACTGATTCCCGAATATTAACGTTTAAAAAATCTTTAACGATTCTACATGTATTCATTATTAAGTTTTTTGATAAATCTATAATTTCTAAATTACGGATTAACAATTTTGGAATAATGCCAGTGGCTGAAATAATGAACGGTAATATTATTATTTTACGAGAATGCCAAAGTCTTTTAATCACGTTACCTAAAGCGGTGTATTTTCTAATTTTTTCATCAAAAGTTTTTATAATATTACTAGAATTTGGAATAGCCACGTCGCAAATATATGTTATTTTTTTAATTTTATCATGTATTATTAAATCGGGTCTTTTATATTGAATTGACCGGTCAGTTAATATTGTTTTATCGTAATAAATTATTATTATTACTATTTTTAATCATATTATACATACCATCACACCATGCACCTAGCGGAGCAGGCATAGAGCACCGAATGACACATTTTTCTATCCTGACACACATTCGTCACCTAGTCAACATTCACGCATTGTCTCATACACATTCGCCTGTTGTTCCCGCTTCTTACATTTCCGTCTTTCAGAATAACGTTCGCATGGTCGTGCCATCACATTCTAGGGCGACCTTAACGTCTTCTTCGTCAGACGATCCACATTCGTTCTTCCAATGTGGCCAAACCATCTCAATGTGTTCACTTTCATTTGATTAATGACATCTTTCTTCATCTTACATTCTTTCCTTATGTCCTCATTTCTTACCCTGTCATACATTGTTCTGTTACAAATTCTTGTTTGCGATCTCATTTCAGCAACATTTACTATGTTTTCAATTTCATAAAAAATATAAAATTGAAAACCATGTATGTATAAAATTGAAAACACTTTTTTTTATATTTCCACTTAATTTTAAATTTACTACAATAAGTTTTGTGTAATGCAAATTTAGTAACAAAATAATAAGTTAAATGGGTATTTATAAAATATTTACAGAATCATTCATAAATCTCATTAATCTAAGCAAGTAAAATGTTTGTTTATGTGCAATTTTATAAAGTGGATAAAAATATTAGTAAATGTTTTAGTGCAGGATGATATTAGTTAGTTTCATTTTAGACCTTGATAATGCCGAGTCACCTCAGCGAAAACGTTCCGTCATTGTAATTGAATTTTGTGGAAAAATACTTTGTTATATTTGTTCATTAATTTTAAAAAATATTAGGTTAAAGTATGGTAAGCCCCTATAATTAACTAGTACTGTAAAAAAATAATTTTATCATTGTGACCTTATTCTTGAAAAATAGAATCCAAATCCAATTTCAGTCTACGCTTAGAACCTATTATAATAAGAAATTTGAAATAAGACTCCAGTGTCTCAAGTAAGGCCTCAATTTTCGGAGTTCTGTCATGAATTTTTTCAGAGCTCATCAATGGTGGTGCATATAGACAGTACAACTTATTCTGTATACATAAATGTATATTATTCTCCTACTACAGGCCAATTTAATAAATCAATGAACACAGAAAGAGGAGTCGATTACTCACTTATAAAAAACTATAAGTTTCTCATCATTGTTTTTAGTCGGAGTGGTCCTGCCTGCCTGTGTAACTGATAGTTTGGTCAGCATTGCCAATTCAGGAGTCGGCACTTGATATGGTTGAACCTGAAAATTAAACAAGTAAATCAAAATAAAATAACTGAGGACACAATGTTCAAACATTTCTTCGAGTTGAAATGAAGAATTAAAAAAAAAAATTAGATTGTTTACATTCATACTGCCGATGTCAAACAAATGTCAAACGCAGTTGTTTTATACAGCAAACAAATTTATGGTACTTAGGTCCGAATGCAGAGTCCTACCTAAATACTAAATTCTAAATAATAACTATGATTTCATTGCACAGTCGCTCACTTAAGTTAGGAGATCACGTGGCTTCCTAACAGGAGGATGCTACGACGTTTTTCTATGAGAATTGCATTGCAGAGACATATGTAAATAGTTAACGCATGCGCGTCGGCGTAAACTAACATTTACGAATTGTCAAAAAGTAAGGTTGATAGCGAGGAACCTTACGAATGGTTTAATACTAAAATACGAGATTTTTTCCGTGGATGATGATTTTATCGGCTTCGTTGAATATGTATTTGATAATTTTGTCAAATTAAATACCAAACAGAGTATTCAGCGATCCATACGAGTAGCTGAAAATTCAGTGGGATTTCAAAAAAATCCTGACATGGAGCTGTCAGTGTGAAGTTGGTTACATATTATGTTTGTGTTGTTATATGAAAAAACAAACGTCAGAAAAGAGATAGATAGCTTTCTAAGCCCATAGAAAGCTATCTATTTCTTTTTTTCATATACAATAATGTGAAATTCTACGCCATCGACCTTAAGTTTGGCATAGTATTTAGTAATTAGTTAGGGATGTCTCTGCAATGCAATTGCTAACTTAAGAATACTAAATACTCCAGTCAGGTTAGGAGTTAGTATTTAGGTATCTAGGACTGTGCATTCGGGTCCTAAACAATCACTAAAATTGTATGACATACAAAATTGTTCAATTTTATCAAAATATCAAATGAATCAAGCTGGACGGCAGTTTTGGCAAGCATTGTCATCGGTGATACGCAAATTCTGAAAGTTTCAGAGCTCTAACTGGTCGGGTAGTTAGTTTAAAATCGAAATTCCAGTATGGACGAGTGAAATTAAAAAAAAAAGTGTGTAAAAAAAATCCTAAGAATCTTTACAAGAGAATACTTGAAAATACTTTCTACGTTTCTGTGATTAATAATACATAGAAAAATACAATACAAGTAGACAACATTCAGGGATTGTCAATATTAACAAAAATCATAAACCTTAAGAAAAAATAGAAAATAGATTAATAGGGACTAGAAATAGAGCAATAATAAACATTATGTATCTAGTTTTATGGCGTCTGCAGATACCATACATTACTCAAGGTATTTTTATTTAAATTGACTTCTTTTTGAGTGCGTAATTAGCATTTTGTACAAGTAGGTACCTACTTAATATTATGGTAGCATTCATATTTTGTAAAGTGTAACTATTTTTCAACTTTTGTACAAGTAATTTGGTAACATTAATATTTTGTAAATTGTCTATTTTTCAACTTTTGTACAAGTAATTTGGTGACATTCATATTTTGTAAATTGTAACTATTTTTCAACTTTTGTACTTAATTATGCACACAGATATCAGTATTAATTCAAGTGAACTTCTTTAGCGTCATGTCCCTCACGGGTTAAGTAGAGAAAACCGAAGGCCATATTTTTTAATCTTTTATGTATACATTGCCTCATCAACAATCATGCGTCATTTCATACATACTCGTCTATTGTTCAAACTTGCGACCACTCGATTACACACCCAGCACGCTAAATGCTCTACCACCATCCATCGTTATCTTGCATTCTTACCTTGTATCCTCATTTCGTACCCTATCATACATCATCCTATTACAAATTCTTCTTAGCAATCTCATTTCAACAGAACAAAATATAGGATATGCCATACGTAGGAACATCAAGACAAAACTAAAATAACACAACAAATGGTAGCTGTGGCTCGAAAATTATGAAATCATGTTTCTTTTAAAATTCACTCATGGAATATTTATTCATACTTACATACCATCACGCCAAGTCCCCCAAGCAGTAGGTTGAGAGAACTGAACTCCACACTTTTCTATCTTGGAACACATTCATCACATCGTCAAGATTCATGCATCGTCTCATACATGTTCGTCTGTTGTTCACACTTCCAACATTTCCGTCTTTCAAAAAATTGTTCACCAGGAAGCACCAGCCTCGCATTTCATTCCTGTCCGCAATGTATTCAGGCTTTCCTCATTCATTCTCTCCGTGTGTCCAAACCATTTCAATGTGTTCACTTTCATTCTATTGATGACTATAATTTATTCAAAATGTGAAATATCAATAAACGACTAACATCAGCAATAAAATGGTATAACTGCTTTATAAAAAAACATGGTAGATAAACCTACAATAAAATGGTATAACTGCTTTATAAAAAAACATTGTAGATAAACCTACAATAAAATGGTATAACTGCTTTATAAGAAAACATGGTAAATAAACCTACAATAAAATGGTATAACTGCTTTATAAAAAAAAACATGGTAGATAAACCTACAATAATTATTCAGCTAAAAGAAGTTAAAGATATCATAGCATTGATGGACTTACCTTGGTCCGATTCCTTTTGCCAAGTCTGGAGTCAGGTGTTAAGTCGTCTTCTATAGAAGAAGGTATATCCTCAGTGAGCCCTCCTCCATCCTTAATCTTCTCTCTCCGAACCGGTGTTCTTTTGGGAGGGCTGGGACTAGTGTCACTACTGCCAGCTTGCAGTGGCATCTTCACATCTTTCTTTCTCTTCCTCGATAATGTCGGTGTCACTGTGGCTAATTTTAGTGTAGACTTGGGTTTTACTTCTGTCTTTTTATTTATCGGAGTCAAAGGAACAGTTAGAGGGTTTGAATCTTTAGTCGGTGAAGCTTCAGAAGGTGTCTCGGACGGTTTCGGAGGCTCCTCAGCTGCGGGCTTAGTTTCTTCAGGTTTAGATTCCGAAACACTTGGTTCGTCCACTTTTTGCACTGGTTTTGTATTTTCGTTGGCAATCTTCTTCTCATCTTCTACTGGTGACTCCTCTGGTTTAGAAGTTTCCGCTGTGCTACTATCAGCTTTCACAGGGGACACAGCATCAACGGGCAGTTCAGCCTTCTCACCGTCGGCCTGTTTCGCTGGCGATTTAGGTTTTTCATTTTCTGGCTCAGATGCACATTGAGAACTAGCTTTTGAAGCTTCTTTAGATTCAGGCTCCTTTTTCTTGTCAGAAACTGACTCTTCTGTGGGTAAACAGGCATTAGATTCTGAGGGTAACGAAGATTTGTCCGGACAAAGGGTCTCAGAATTTAAAGATACATCTTTCAAATTTACTTTGGGTATATCCGCATTGGCTTTCTCCGTTTCTCCCGTACTTACTTTCTCTTCTACTGGGAAGGTAGAAGATTCTTGCGGTTTATCTGCAGTGGAAGAAGGTTGAGGTTGGGAAATAGGTTCAGAATTACATTGTGGCTTATCAAGGGTGACTTCTCCAGTTCCATTTGACTGAGTTTGCACTTGTGTAGGTTTCCCCACTTCTGCTTCCTTTTCAGGGCTTCTGGTGAGAGGAGTTGGTTGACTGGCATTCTGGACCTTGTCCTGTACTAAGCTCAATGGTGATGTATGGTTACCCCCTTTAGAGGGTGAAACAGCATTCAATGCTCCCGGTGAATGTGTTGAATTTTGAGTGGGGTGAGCATTTCCAACATGCCCCATATTTGCAGAAATATGTGACATATTTTGTCCGATCATTTGATTGTGTCCCTGAGAATGGTTTAAACTATTACCCCCTTGTCCGGCGCCGCCCTGGGGCATCGCAGGCTTTAGTGCAGAACTCATTATCGCGTCTATTCGATTGCTAGTTCGCTAATTGTTGCCAAAACTGCAATAATCGTCTAAAACAAATCAAAAACAAATACAACTTGTATTAAATGAAATGTAAACGTAAACAAAACACTTCAAGATGATTCTGGCATCTTGATACTTTCCCTCCATAACAAAAAAATAACAATCGAGTAAAATTATTAGATAAACTCTTATAATTCAAAAAGTAACATTCGTAATCATTGTAAGCGTTTAGAAATGAATATACAACGACAGATTATGCGAATGTGACATTCACGAATACGTAAATAACGAGTACAGCCGCGGTTATCTGGACAAGCGGGCTGCCGCAAGAAATAATGCCTTCTCATAGGAAACAAACTTAGTTAAGTACAGATAGTAAATACAAATTTAATACGAAGATATATGTTTACTTACGTAATTATTAAATAAAATAATTTCCAACGTTTATATGCTTGTATATATGATCCATAATTTCGTATAAATTAGGAAAATTAAAATTTTCGCTTGACGGCGAACTACAGTTTAGATGGCGTCTGTGTAATACGCATGCGTCAGTTTCAGTGTGACCGTTTTCCAAACTACCGAAAATACCGCAGTTGTGGCGAAAATATACTAAACCCAATGTGAACAAATACTACATCCATACATACATACATACCATCACGCCATGTCCCTTGCGGGGTAGGCAGAGAGAACCGAACGCCACATTTTTCTATCCTGGCATGCATCCCTCGCTTCGTCCACATTCATGCATCGTCTCATACATGCTCGTCTATTGCTCACACTTCTAACATTTCCGTCTTTCAAAATTTCGTTCACATGGTCGTGCCATCCCTTTCTTGAGCGTCCCCGACCTCTCATTCCATTCCTTTCCGCTCTGTATATTTTCTTTGTCAGGCGCTCCTCATTCATTCTCCCCATGTGACCAAACCATCTCAATGTGTTCACTTTCATTCTAGAAATGACATCTTTCTTCATCTTACATTCTTTCCTTATGTCCTCATTTCTTACCCGGTCATACATCGTTCTATTACAAATCCTTCTTAACGATCTCATTTCAACTGCATTTATTCTACTTTCATGCGTCTTCTGCCATGTCCAGGTTTCACTTGCATACGTCAAGGTTGGCACTACGACGGCGTTATGAATGGCAACTTTGGCATCCTTTGATATGTTGCGATCATTCATAATTGGTCTTAGTGCTCCATTCACTCTGTTTCCTGCCATAACTCTTCTTTCGATCTCTTTATCGAGTCGTCCATTCCGTTGAAATATGCTTCCCAAGTACACATATTCGTCGACTTGCTCGAGCCATTCGTTCTCTACTCTTATTTTACACGCTGTTATGCTTTCACTCTTTTCAAAGACCATTGTCTTTGATTTGCTGGCATTCATCCTAAGTCCATTCTCTATACATCCTTCATATACCTGACTTACAAGACACTGTAACTCTTCCATACTTTCTGCTAATAGAACTTAATCGTCTGCATACATCAAATCTCGCACCATTACAGTACTCAATTCCAGACTCTTGCTTTCATCCTTAAGGGCTCTTATGCAGAAATCAATGTACAAGTTAAAGAGCCATGGAGATAGCACGCACCCTTGTCTAACGCCATTATTTATAGAGAACCACGTTGTCACTGTGTCGTTGACACGAACACATGCTTCGCTGTTCTCATATAATGACGCGATTGCGCGTATCAGTTTACTCTTCACTCCATACACTGCTAGTATATCCTATAATTTTTCTCTAACAACTTTATCATACGCCTTTTCTAGGTCTATGAAGGCACAGAAAATTTTCTGATTTTTATCCAGAACCTTTTCTGTGACCGTGCGCAGAGAAAAAATTTGGTCTATACATCCTCTGCCGCCCACAAACGCACCTTGGACATCCCATATCTTGCTTTCTGTAATCTTTCGCACTCTTTGATCCAGGATCCTTGCATACATCTTACCAACTGAGCTTAATAAACTTATGGCTCTATAGTTTTTGCAGTCGAGCTTCGATCCTTTACCTTTATACAAAGGTACCACGACTGCATTTCTCCAGTCTGAGGGAGTGTGTCCTTCTTCCCAACATTTGTTGAAAAGAGAGAGACACCACTCCAACGTCTGTTCGCCGCCATATTTTATAAGTTCAGCTGATACACTGTCATATCCGGCAGCTTTCCCCGCTTTCGCGTGTTTTACTGCTTCAAATACTTCTTCTCGCGTTATTTCATCCTTATCACTTTCGCTTACTTGCCATGTTCTCTGACTCACGTCCCCACTTACTCCGCTATCATACAGTTCCTTTAAATATTCTTTACATCGTTCTTTCACGCCGTCTTCGTCCATAATTATTTTTCCATCTTTATCATTTATTTCTTTCGAAGCTTTCACAGTTCCATTTTTTCTTTTCGCTACGCCTTTCCAGAACATTTTCATGTTTCCAGGAAAGTCGTTGGCTATTTTCAGGCTTTCTTTCTCTTTTATACCATCTTTTTCCCTTTTTACTGTGTCTTTGACTACCTTTTTACATACTTTATAATTCTCTTTTGCTCTTTCTTCATTATTCGATCCTTTCGCGGCTATTAATGCCATCCATATGCTTTCTTCTTTTCACCCACAACAATCTTTACTCTCTCATTCCACCATGCATCGCCTTTCATTCCACCTCTTTTAGCAATACCTTTTTCGCTGTCTTACATACGGTCTCTTTCAGTGTCGTCCATGCTTCCTCGATATTTTCACTCCTGTGTATTGCTCTAAGAAGTTCGCTTTCCGTATCTTTCGCATAGTGTTTTCTTACACTCTCATCTTGCAGCCTTTCTACTTTGGTTCGCTTCGGTGGTTCACTTCGGTGGGTTTTAGAGCGCCAGCCAGTAAACAGAACAATTCTTGATATCACCAAGTAGTGATCTGTCTCCAGATCCGCGCCCCTGTACACTCTAGTGTCCACTGTCGCTTTCCTTAGTGCGGCGTCCACACATACATAGTCTATTATCGACCTTTCATTCCCCCTTTCCCATGTATACTGATGAACTCTTTTGTGGCTGAATACTGAATTCGCCACAAATAAATTCCCTTCCGTGCACACTTCCAGTAGTCTCTTACCATTGTCATTCACTCTGCTATCACCGTGGGGTCCAAGGACAGACTCATAATCTTTCCTACGGACTCCAACCCATCCATTTAGATCTCCAGCCAGAATCACTCTTTCACTATCTTTTTTCTCATTTATTATTTCGGTCACACTGTTCCAAAAGTCATCCTTCTCACTTTCACTGTCGGAGTTTCCAGGCGCATATCCTACTATTAGGAATACGCTTGTAATTCCGATCTTCAGCCTTACCCACATCAGTCTAGGACTTTCAAGCTTGTACTCTTTCATACATCTCCCCATACGTTTCGCTAGAATCACACCGACTCCTTTGCATGCAAATTCGTCTCTTGTCACTCCCGACCAAAGCTCTATCGTTCCATCATTCCTAACATTCATCCCTCTACCTTTCTTTTTTGTCTCACTTACACACATTATGTCAATTTCTTTTCCTTTCATTATATCACACAATTCATTCATCTTTCTGTCCATCCCTCCTCTGATATTCCAGACTCCCACTCTACATTCGGTTCTCCTCTTTTCGCCTACCCCCTGGACCGTAACATGACGAGTGGCGGGCTTCATCGATGCTGAACAAATACTATTTTTAAGAATATTTGGGAACTTACTTAGAAAACGCACATTTTATTATATTATATTTTGATATTTCCAAGGGGCCGCCCTTACGTAAAATTTCATAAAAAAACCAAATTTTAAATTTCCTGAGCTTGGGGTCACTTTAAAATATTTGACAGTTAAAAAAATTGAGAAGCACTATTCAGATATCCTTCAAAAGCTAATTGGATCTAAGCGAGTATTAGATATACATATTTGCAAAATTTGAAAAGAATCGAATTAGTACTTTAGTCTATAATCGATAAAGTTAAAATTAACACGCCGTACATAGCACACTGCACCAATATTGTGATGAAACTTTCAGAATACCATCTCAGCATGATACTAGTTGATAATCTGCAAAAAAAAATAGCCTTAAAAATTGCGAAATCATAACTCCCTAATCCCTTTGGGTTAGTGAGGAGTGAAAAATGGTTAAATCAATAGGTATTGTTTTAAATCCATGAAGCTATAATACAAGTTAAATCCATGGATGTATATAAGGTAACGGATGGACCTTTCGAACCAATATGTATTAAGACATTTGAGTCCAATAGGGGGTGTGGAGAAACCCCCTGGCGGCCATCTTGCTCGAACCAAATGTAGCACATGGATGTACACTAACTGGATGGATAGAGGCATTCGTAATATTTTTGAAGCCGCGCGTTATTTCAACCAGTCTGTCGTTTGGCGTCTAGCTGTCAGGGTGTCCTTTGCATACCTAATTTATTATTATTAAAATCATTTTTGTGTTGAAACAGTGTATTATTTGTTCTATGAAATATTAAATAAAAACAAAAATGGTGATGTGTGCTGCTTTTGGTCGCAAAAGTCGATCGAGTAGATTTAAATCATCCCAAGAAATAGGATTGTCACATTTTAGGTAAGTGGATTTGTGTTGCATATAATATTAATGGTCTTTTAGATTTTTTTATCATTATTTTCACCGTTAATATGTTCTTTGAAGTTGTTGTTTAATTATATGTATGTATATAGGTACATTAGAAATTGGGCTGTAGGTATTCTACAGACAAAAATAATGTCCCTAAAGTAACTTGTGTTTTTTTAACCTTTGTCGGCCTTCATGGCCCAGTTGGTTCGATATCTGAGCTAAAGGTCCCGGGTTCGATTCCCGGTGGAGACACATAAATATCACAAATCTCCAGAATGTGGTAACTTGGTATTGGGTACGTGTTGAATTAATATTTGACATAGCACCAACCTGTTAGTTGCCCTAGAAGCAATACAAAATTAAAATAACACGTGTATTTTCTTGGAGCACACGTGTTTTTTCAAAGATAAAACGCATTTTTTAATTTAATCTCATTTGAAAATATAAATCGTAGGTACCGCATTTTTATCGCTGACAGCGTTAACATGTAGAACTCCATTAAAAAATCAATAAAATAATCTATTTTCACCAGTTATTATTTTTCATACAATTTGGCCATTATATAATGTTATATTGTATTCGGATAATTTCTAAAAGTTCATAATAATTTTTATTGCTTTGCTTTATTTAGATTTTATAATTTTATTGTTGTTAAACATTGTATACATTTTATAATTTTTTTATATTCCTTTGTTTTGAGTATGTAGGTACAGTAAAGTCTTGAAAATATGCAGTTTTCTATATACATAGTATATTTATTTTCCAACTGTCGATTTGTTCAGGAGAACTTTGTTCTCTTAACATATCGACAATGTTTCAAGCCAGGATACGCGAGAATTGTAAGCAGAGGTCTACTTTTTCCACGGCTTTTCCAACTTTGAAGTCAAAAAACACCAACTTAGAGGTTTCGCAGCATATATGTTCCATACACTTTCTAAAAAAACGATTTCTAAAATTCTTAAATTTCAAATCATATAACATATACAGTTCGTATGATGAAATTGAGAAACATTTCCGAATGAAAAAAATCGTACACAGGAGAGAAGTTGCGGATCAAATGTTTCTCTTTAAAATTATTAATTCAAAAGTTGACTGTCCTGATTTATTAAATAAAATTAATTTCCATGCGCCGTTGCGAAATGGCAGATTGAACTACTTGTTTTACGTTCCTCGAAGTAACACTAATTCTAATCAAAATGAGTTTATCAAAAGGGCTTGTAACTTCTATAATGTCAACCTCTCAGCCAGTATCACACATTCTGATATATTCACCGCTAGTAATAACGCATACAAAAATTCTCTCTATAAGTGCATAGCATGAGCTCGTATGTTGAATTTTTTTTTGTTAGTTATTTGTGTTTTTTCTAATATTATCTTTTGTATACTTTTATTTACATTTTGAGTTGTTGTTTGTAACAAAAATATAACAATTTAACTGTCACAATCCTTTTTTTTCCTCTTCCCTTCCTTTCCCGTCACAGGCAAACATACATCTTAGTTATATTTAAATTTATGATGCTTAAAATGTTTCATATTTAATATCTGTGGACATATGTAATTGGTCTGTTTGTTTTTATTTTATACTGTATTATTCCATTTTAGTATTTTAAGACTGTATTTGTCCCTAAATAAATAAATAAATACACGGATTTACTCAGAATTCGGAGTAGAACATTTCGTGTGTGTGTGTGTGTGTGTGTGTGTGTGTGTGTGTGTGTGTGTGTGTCTGTGTGTGTGCCCCTTATAACTTTTGATCCGCTCAATTTACAGAGCCCAAAATTTCAGAATATATAAACAATTATAGGCCTACAAAACTTTAATACTCAGAATTTCGAATTTTTGTTTCAGTCAGGGGTTGTCAACTTTTGAATTTTCACTTTATTTTTCCATATATCTCAGAAACCATAAAAGCTAGAACGCTGAAAATTGGTATAAATATAGACAAATACAAAAGCTCAAATCATTTTTTTCAAAAAAATTCCAGAGTTTCTCAAACATTTTTTATTACGAAAAATATTTTTTTTATGATAAATTTATGAGTTTAACTGCCTATATTTCCAATTTTTTTAAAAATATCGAAAAAAGCCAAAACACCCCAACTAGATAATTTAATTTTCTATAAAAAATATACACTTTGTATAGCACATCTCAAACTTTTTTAACAATTTTTATAAAAATTGAATTTAGTGACGACATCGCTTCACACAATTTGTATGGCAGTCGCCTATATACAATATGTAAGAAGACTTAATAGTTTGATAGGTACTTAATCTCCAAACATACATACAGAACCATCATGCTGTTTTCATATTCCGGGTAGGAAAACAGGACTGACCTCCATACTGTCCTATCTTGACATACATACCAACATGTGTTAAAATATTCAATAATTTGTATTTATGGGTTTATAGTTTGATTCTTATTCTTCCACTATACATACTATCGCTATCGACAGTTGGATCTCATGTGTTATATGCAACTAGTCTATAGTGAAATAATGGTTTTATTTACTCCAGTTTACACCAATCTTGTGCTTCATTTACTAAAATAAATTATATATATGAAGATAATCAGCACTTCCTTGAAATCGCCCTGCAGCTTCAAAAATTTGATCAATGTTTTACTTTAGTTACATCCATGTTCACTATGAAACTTGGTTCGAGCGAAATGGCGGCGATCCCCCCCGCGGTTACAACAATTTTACTTATGCTTCCATCCAGTTACATCCATGGTTAAATCCATGAAATTAAATCAGTACTTCAGAATAATACGAAAACCATTTTATTTATGGCAATAATTGCACTACCTTGAAGTTTGTACGTGTATACGAAGACAAGAGAGTAGTGAAATTCGTAGCTATCTTCAGTTCATATTTGTTCTTCCCAATTCTCGGCTGTCATTCCAGAACACGTGCCGGCAAATTCAATACTATTCCCGAATCCTGTCTGGTCGTCAAAATTGTCGAGTCGTGATTTATTTAAATATTTTATAATATGGTTAGCATCCCCTTATTTTGTACATTCATATTTGTTTTTATCATATATGTGTTACTTTAATATTGTATAATTGTATATACATATTTTTATTTTTTTACTTCTCACGTGTTTTGACAGGACTTCAAGGTGCTTTCGAGACCGGCTGAAGAATTTGGGAACGATGAAACCTTAGAAAATTTGTGGGCTTCTAAAGCTATCGAGCATGGAGATATTTATTTTAACGTAAGTTCATCTTTTAACTTCCAATTGGATATAATTGTGCAAACACGAGGCGATCTCTATGTACCTATATTAAAGTTGTTTTGGTATATTTGATATGTAGTATTGTTTTTATCGAGACTTTTTTGTTATTTTAATTATTGGCGTCATTTTTTTAAACACTAAAAAGAAAATAGAATAATCATTTCTTGCTTCCATAAATTATTTACGATTATTTTCAACAATACCAAAAGTTATTATTGAGTTTTGGTTTTATAATATTGCCTTTATAATATTGTTTTCCTCAATCTTCATGATTCTAGAATCATAATATGTTCATTGATTTAATGCATGGTTAACATTCTTGACTTATGTATTTTTCAAAATATTTTTTTCTAGTTAGATTCTCATGTGAACCACATGTTTTTTATTTGAAAAATGTACTTTCTTTCAACACCCATTGAAGTAATATTGAAAAAAAATAATATTTTGTGTTTTCAAAATTGGTATATAACAAAAAAAAATGCATGCGTGTTAATTTTTTCAAATCACAGCTATATGAGGGAAAGATAAAAAAAGTAGCAAAAATCGAAAAAAAAAATATTTTTCACATAAGAATCTCTTTTATGGACTGTTTCATCACCCCTGGGTCATTTTTCAGGGGGGATTTATGACATTTAGGTTCCAGACCACATCGTTTTTCTATAGAAAATAATGACTAATGTGAATTGTTTTCGGATTTATTTGCCTAAACACATTTTAATTATTAATAATTTAGAGAAAATTTATCTAGGATGTGTTGAAATGTAAGGAAAACTGAAATATGTTGCCAACCAAAACTTCAAATGTGCGATATTCCATGACTCACTTTTTGCACAGAGTACTACATCTAGTATCTTATAATAAAAATCTATGTTGAAAACATGTGAAATTATAAAGTTACCACCAATTTTCATTACAAATTTATCCTATAGAACAGAGTATATAATACTTACGGATATGAGTTTAGTGCTCAAAAGCAATGCCAACATTAAGAAAAAAAAAACAAATTGTCCTCCGCTATTTGACAGGACCCAGGGATGGGAAAACTTAATTAAATGCTGTTTATTATTTTATAAATCATATACGGCATATTTTCCAGATGTTTATTTATTTATTATTTTATATTTCATACATCAAAATACACACAAAAACACATTAATAAAATAATTTACAAAGAAATTGTTAGATTACATATTTATAATAAATTCTTATTGTTAAGTAATTAAATAAGACACTGCTCTATGTTATTCTTTAGAAAATAATTATTTTTAATTTTCTGTCAAAATTACCTTGGAATTAGAAAAAATATTAACTGACTGATAAATTCTGCAGACCCCATATATAATAATACATGATAAAATAAAATAACATACATTTGATACCTGGCCTTTCCAAATTCTAGTAATATTATAAAATCTCTTTGATTGTTCTTGCCACCGCAAGGCTGGAAGCCTCTCACAATTTCAAGCACCTTATCGTGTCTGTATGAGAACCTTACCTGCTGTAGTGCTACCCTGCAGCCGGCCAAGATATGCCTAGCCGTGCATGCGATTTCAACTGTTTGTCAATTGGGTCTGGAAGCGTACCCTGTATTGAGTTTAGATAAAACTTCAACATCTCAGATGACCATCCATGTATCATCTGTTTCCATCAAACAAACAAAAATGTATTTGACACATGTAATTGACATTAGATTTAGATATTTGATGTATCATATATATTATTAATTCATGTAATCAAACTATCTAATGTTTGTGTTAATTAAAAAATTAAATAAAAATCCCAGTGCTGGAGGAATACAAAATTCCACCAAGGACAACTAATCGTTTTGAACTTGCAAGTTCAACGCATGAAGTTCGTATTCATTGTTTGCATCTTGAGCAACAAAGTCTTTCATTTGCTCTTTTTCTGTCGCGTTCCTTCCCATCCCCAGACCCGAGCGGTTTTTACTACAACTTGCGATAAATTTACTATGGAAATCAACCCTAAGTTTCAGATTACTCATTTATTTTTCTTCTTGAGTAATCTCTAATATGGTTTGGTCTTTAAGAGTTTTTCAGGATAGTGTGTCTAGTGATTTTTAGTTTTTCATACATAACTGAGGGTTTTTTTTTAAATTCATGCCAAAGTTATTTTTCGTTCTGAATAGGGTGCTAGGTGTCACAAGGCCTAGCCAGAGACAACCATGTTTTTAGTTTTCCTGTTACTCTGGCATCCATTGTAGACAAATTTTCTTTCTGGAATTCATAGAAAAAGTATTTCAGCCACATAACAGAAATCGTAAACATAGATCACACATATACACGGGTGGTTGACTGGTAGAGATTGCCTGCGGGCAATAAGTCCGCCACATTGTATAAATCAATAAAAGACTTTTATTATTATTATTATATGAATTATTATTATTATTCTTTGCTTATTACTTTTATTATTATTATTCTTTGACTAAAGGATGATGCATTCAATCTAGAAATGACAACACAAGATGTAAAAATTACACAAAACAAAGCAGTTACATGAATGAATTGAAGTTTTAAAGATTAGGTTCATATTAGTTAGTTTTCTTGGCTGTCTTTAGTTTTTTAGTTTCTCAATGTTAGTATTTCAATTAGGCACTATTCTCATACAAAATTTCGTTGTATGGAAGTTGTGCCCCACTGCTATAGAACTTTATCCTAATATGGTGAAATAGCCTATAAATTTTTTAATATAATTAAATAAAATCTCTTAGTTTTTAACCACGTTGAGTATATTTATGTCAACTAGTTTCGGAGACGTAACTGTTCCTTCATCCGGACAAACTTATACTAAACTTAGATACTATGTACATAATGTGACCCGTGTGCCTAAATTATGTATCGGTAAGTTGATGGACGGAGCTTACATTATTGAAAGCAGAGGTTGTCAAAGGGAAAATATTAAATAATGGAGTATAATATTCACAATCTTCACAATTTAATCTATAGATACCCGAATTACTTAATACCGTGTCATTATCTTTATTACTTTAAAAAAAAAATCCTAGGTTATTACCAGTATAAAAGGCTGGTTTTAAATCTGGTGGTAAGTCTTTTATTAGCACTGAATTTATTTTATCATTTATAAAAAGCATTCTCCGCCATTTTTGATCATTTGTGTTTATACATTCTTTACCGCTGTACAAGTAATTGATTATATTATGTCTCTTTTGTATTTTATTTTTTATATTACTTATTATATTTAAGTCATAACCATTATTAATCGCGATGTTTTTAATCGTATTTAATTCTATATTGTAATTTTCTACTGTCATTGGAACAATTTGTAACCGATGTAACATTGCATAGAAGGCAGACAACTTGTGATAGAGGATGATTTGATGAATTATGTATAACTGTGTCTGTGTATGTAGGTTTACGATAAATACTGAAGTCGATTGCGTTATTTTTTAAAGAAAGAGTTAAATCTAAGAAGTTCAAAGTGGAGTTATTGTCTATTTCAAGAGTAAATTGTCTCCGAAACTAGTTGATATATAAATATACTCAACCTGGTTAAAAACTAAGAGATTTTATTTAATTATATTAGTTAGAATGTGCCACAAAGCAATAGCAGCAAAGTATAAAGATATAAATTTTTTTAATTTGCCAGCTTTATACAGAATTTTTACCTTTTATTGGCAAGTATTTTTTTTATGAAGTGGGTATTAGCAAATACATTCATACCCTTTCCTTAATCTATATTCGAACAGCGTGAATAGAAATAATTTTTCTAAATATATTTATTTAAATTGAATACCATTTTGATGTAGGGTAATTTTGTGTCAAATTAATTTACTGTTTTGTTTTATATTAATAGTTACGCTGAATTGTAGACAGTGAATCTCTGAATCTTATAATCATAGCAGCTTTCTTAATCACGCTATACACATGTTATTTTATTAACCTATAAGGATCGAAGCGGGGGATCCGAATCCCCCAAAAATGACATTTAGGTCGATAACTCCAAAGAGTATATAATACCTACGGATAGATAACTCGGTATCTATTTGGCCAATTGAATCCATACTTGGTGTAATCTTTAAAAATATGATTAAATAATGTGTAATATTTAAATTTTGTCATTATTATAAAAAAAAAATCTTATTTTTTTGAAATGTTTTTGATGGGTAAGGTGCCTGTGTATTTTTATAATAAAATATTATAAATAAGAATAGGTACTATTTTGAAGAACATAATTATTTTTTTTAGTAACTTCTCACAAATATTGTGCATGTTATTTTGAAGGGAATTTTTTGCATGTTTTATGAAGAAATAAAGATTCATTCGTAGACATAAAACTCAATATTTTCATAAAATAAGCTATATTTTTATTTTTTTAATGCCAAATCATTTTGAATATTTAGTCAAAAAATCATATCTCAAGAATTAAAAAAATAAAAATGAGCGCAACTATTTAAGAAGCACTGGTCAATTTTTTCAGTGTGACAGTCGATTCATTGGGCATTCATTTAACAGATGATTATGGTACTAGGTAGGCGTCATTGTGGAGAGCTCCGTATTATTATTACATTTTATATTTCAATGGGCATTCATTTAACAGATGATTATGGTACTAGATAGGCGTCATTGTGGAGAGCTCCGTATTATTATTACATTTTATATTTCAATGGGCATTCATTTAACAGATGATTATGGTACTAGATAGGCGTCATTGTGGAGAGCTCCGTATTATTATTACATTTTATATTTCAATGGGCATTCATTTAACAGATGATTATGGTACTAGATAGGCGTCATTGTGGAGAGCTCCGTATTATTATTACATTTTATATTTCAATGGGCATTCATTTAACAGATGATTATGGTACTAGATAGGCGTCATTGTGGAGAGCTCCGTATTATTATTACATTTTATATTTCAATGGGCATTCATTTAACAGATGATTATGGTACTAGATAGGCGTCATTGTGGAGAGCTCCTTATTATTATTACATTTTATATTTCAATGGGCATTCATTTAACAGATGATTATGGTACTAGGTAGGCGTCATTGTGGAGAGCTCCGTATTATTATTACATTTTATATTTCAATGGGCATTCATTTAACAGATGATTATGGTACTAGATAGGCGTCATTGTGGAGAGCTCCTTATTATTATTACATTTTATATTTCAATGAACATGATCGAAAAACCCCGCTTCGGACCATGCGAAATTTTTCGATACTTCGGGTGAGAAAGGTTAAAGGGATAGAACTTTTCATGATCTACGTTATAAGATTTATTTCATATTAAAATTGTTTACAAAATTTAAATCTAACACATTGATATATTTCAGGGGTGGCCAACCGGTCAATCGCGATCGACCGGTCGATCGCGACTATTAGTCCAGTCGATCGTGGCAAGGCAAAAATATAAACATACATAAATACGTAGAACAGACTGCGCAACGTAATCACAAACTGCTGCACGCATCACGTTACTTCACGATTCTAGATTTCTGGGCATTGGTTTCCAACGAGAAATATCCATTTTTGAAGAAATGTGTTGAACAATTGCATTTGTGTTTTGGTTCAACATATTTATGTGAGTCAGCATTTTCCTACTTAAAACAAACAAAAAATAAACACCGTTCTCGCTTGACAGATGTTCATACACTGGATTCTTTAAGGTTGGCAATTTCCAACCACAAACCTGATTTTGCTAATCTAGCGGGAGATGCTCAGACGCAGTGCTCACACTAATATACATAGGTAGTTACTAAGAATAATTTTCAGTTTTATGTTTTCCCCTCTTAAAAAATACTACTTAATTGTGTACTGAACTATGCTGTAGATCCACAGGGCTTCCTCAGTAAACAGTAGATCTTGGATCTATTCTAGTTGGCTACCCCTGATATATTTTATCTTGTCAATACCTAATTATACTTTTTTTATTATTGAAAACCAATGTGCATATTACATAATACAAACAATAAATTAATATAAGAAAAAAAATACAATTCAAAATAATGAAGAGGCTATAGAAGGTACTTATATAGTGCCCCCAAGTCAAATTGAAAACGTTGTTCGTTATCGCCAAGCGCTAATTTATTTTGTATGGGATTTGACGTTTGATGTTTGTTATTGTAGAAAAAATTTCTACAACAAACGTCAAATCACATACAAAAAAAATAGCGCTTGGCGATAACGAACAGCGTTTTCAATTTGACTTAGGGCCAGTATGTTTTGAAAGTAATTTCCCCAGTACCCTCAAAAGATACATCTTTGAAATAAAGAACAGTTTATATTTACATCCTTATTCTATTGCATGAGTTTTTTGTAATTTGAATTTGATACTTTTCATGTAAAATTAGTTTTAGTAAAACCCTTTTTTATTAAGATTTTTACTTTAATCGAAAGAGAATACAGTAGAATAGTTTATACAGTAGAATGAAACATGTCTTCTTTTTAATATTTCGAACAAAACACTTTTTTGAATGATTTGTGCAGATTTATCACAAATAAATATTACAAAAATTACAAAAGAAAAAATCCTTAATTGTAGGGAATATCCAGTTTTTAATGCGTAATAACACCAAATGCAATTATACTAGCATAGCCAAGATGTGAACTTGAAATATTCTCTAATGCCACATGTACAGAGAAAAATTTGAATATAATAAATATCTTTTATAAATTATAGAAAATTTCGATGATCTGTAAATTCATTAAATTGTTTTTTTTTAGATATTGTGTGCCGTGGATCCTAAAATACTCAGGTTAACCCCAAATGATGATATTATTTACTCTCACTTTCGACAAGACTTTCCTGACCTAAATGTTGAATGTATTAAAGAAGACGATCTGAAGAGTGGTCCAGGGAAAGCCAGATGGAGACCGTTTTGTGAAAAATTCAAAAATATAGTTGAAGATTACAGTTTTGGAACATTGATGAGAGCGAATGCCAAAGATGAATATACGGAAAAAAATACACTCTTGGTACCGAGAATCCAGTTCTACGCCATAGAAATAGCTCGGAATCGGGAAGGAGTTAACGACAGTATTCGGAAAAATTTCAAAGTAAGTGTGAAGAAACCTCAAACCTCAAGCAGTACAAATGGAGAGAATGTAGAAAACGCAGAAGAAGATACAGAAGAAGATACAGAAGACGAGGAGAAAGAAACGAAAGAGGCGTGACTGAACAATATAACATGTATAATATGAAATTTTGAATATTTAGAATTAATGTTTAGGATTATATATTAGTTGTTTTTACTGTAAAGAAACGAGGTGAAGGAATGATAACATTTATTTATATATATATTTTTTGTTGTAAATGATAAATGGAGACGTTTGTCTATGGTATATTTTGTTGCTAAATGTTTAATTTATTTGCTTACAAGATTTTTTAAATACAATATAGACGACAGCAATGCATTCAATATACATTTGCCAAAATTTTTAGTTTGTTTTTATACTCGAGATTTAAGGTTTTGAACAATAAACTTAGAAAAAAAAAATACATTAATTTATATTATTTTATAATTACAAAAAGTAAACTGGTATTTGTCTTGTAATATTGAAACCATGATAGTATGTGTGCACAAACATTTTTAGAATAAAGGTTAAAAAATAGTGTGTTCATAAAATATCATTAATACAACAATACTCTGTTTATTAAATTAATGTTTATTTAATTTTGAATTAAATGTTTATTATAAGATTATTTAATTTTGACTTGAATATTATAAAATTTAAGCAAAAATTTTATTTCAAATGAATTTTTTAACTATGTATAATCTCATACAGATATTTTAGTGACATAGAAAGTCTGAAGTTATAACTAACCGCTAAAAAATACCAATGTGACAGGCTAAAAAAGTATTTTTTTTTTCATTTCTAAATAAGCAGCACATTTTCATTTTATTAATTGAAAAAAAAAACAAATTTATATAGAAAATAGAGAAAAATTTGGAGTACCATATTGTGTTAACTTTGGTCGCATTACATTGTGAAAATTTTATTTGATGTTTACAATTACATTAAGCTATCGTAAACATATTTTCCAACTGTCGATTTGTTCAAGAGAACTTATTTCTCTTAACATATCGACAAAGTATCAAGCCAAGGTACGTGAGATTTGTATGCAGGGTCTATATTTTTCACAGTTTTTTCAACTTTGAAGTCAAAAAACACATTCAGAGTAGAACATTTAGTGTTTCTCCCCCCCTTATAACTTTCTAAAGAGCCTAAAAATTCCGAATATATAGATAGTTATACGCCTACAAAACTTTTATACTCAGAATTTTTGTTTCAGTCAGGGCTTATCAACTTTTGAATTTTTACATTATTTTACCATATATCTAAAAAGCCATAAAAGCTAGAATGCTGAAAATCTGTATAAATATAGAAAAATACAAAATATCAAAGTTTCTCAAGCATTTTTTACTAAGAATTTTTTTTATGATAAATTTATATGTTTAACTGCCTATATTTACAAAGTTTTTGAAAATATTGAAACACTGTAACTAGATAATTTTCTGTAAAAAAAATATGAGCATTGTAGTAGCGCATTTTTATAAAAATTGAATTTAATCGTTTTATATAATTTGTAAGGCAGTATACACTGCACAATATCTCACTCAATAGTTTGATACCTACTTAATATCCAAACATACATACCATCATGCTGTTTTCATATTCTGGGTAGGAAAAACAGACTGACCTCCATGCTATCCTATCCTGACACACATACCTACGGGTTTTATATAGAAAACAAAATATCTTAAAATATTTATTAATTTGTATTCTTCAATTATACATATTATCGCCATCGACAGTTGGATCTCATGTGTTACATGCATCTAGTTATAAATTAACAATATTCAGATTACCGAGTATTAAAAATTTGGAATTAGTTTAGGTATTTAAATATTAAAATTTATTAAAATGTGTTGCTGTGTATGTATATAATATTATTGTTGCCGTACAGTTTAAAAGACATTCAAATAAAGTGATGGTATCCAGCTAGTATTTAAATAAAAATAAGTTAGATGATTGTTGATCTCACACATGTATTTTTTTCAACGAGAGAAAAAACCATCTTGAAATGGTATTTATTTCTTGACATCGAGTTCAATTGGAAGTTGATTTCTTTTTATTTTATGCATTTATTTATTTTTCTAATGTTGATTCAACTATTTCTACATGGACCTCTTGTTCTTTGTCAATTTTATGTAATGTACACATGAAGGACCAGAGTGGTCTTTTATTTATTTGTGAGAGAAATAGTTTATTAACATTGATTCAGTTCCGATACAATATGAAAGAGACATTATCTCGTTTAAGTAAAACTGTTTGTGCATACTAACCAATTATTGAGAATGTAAAATATCACAAGAATTGAATAAATATTACAAATGACTATTTCTTTTATTTCATTTTAAAAAAAATAAGAACCAAAGGTATATTAATTCATTGAAAACAATAAAATAAGCAACAATCATTATCAGTAAACATCTTGAAAAATAACTGTGCTGTGCCAAACCCAAGTTTTGGGCTTTTTGCTTGGCTGGTAGATGTGCAAACCGTCACCCATTCTGCCAAAAATTGTCGATATTTATTTATTTAATATTGCTTCTCGGGCAACTAACAGGTACTATGTCAAATATTAATTTAACACGCACCCAATAACAAGTTGCCACATTCTGAAGACTTATGGTATTAATTGTCTCACAGATCCAGACTGAAAACACAATTAAAAACTGTGTCTCCACCGGGACCTTTGGTTCGGCAGTCAGATATCTAACCAACTGAGCCACGAAGGCCGACATATGATACGGCCGATATATTACTAATAAATATACATACCATAACTTTATGCTCCAGTATTTTTAAAACAGAAAAAACTTTTTTTAATATGAGTTAAATAAATTGCATAAAAAAAATGTTCATTTATGGTGATGAACCGATTTTCAAAATACTACAAGAAATCCAATGAAATTTTACCAAATAAGCGGTAATTAAAAATTATGCAATACGTTTGGATGTTTCATTGAAATCTAATGCCGGCAAACGACACAATTTTGAACAATTTTATAAAATCAAAGTATTCCAACTGTCGATTTGTTCAAGAGAACTTTGTTCTCTTAACATATCGACAATGTTTCGAGACAGGATATGTGAGATTTGTATGTTGGGTCTATATTTTTCATGGCTTTTCCAACTTTGAAGTCAAAAAACACCAACTAAGAGGCTTCGCAGCATATAATAATAATAATAAATTTTTTATTCCAGTCTGTGAGCAGGGGGTGCAATGCTACACAAACCATATTTTTACATATAAAATATACATTATATGTTCCATATACGGATTTACTGAGAATTCGGAGTAGAACATTTTGTGTGTGTCCGTCCCCCCCTATTTGCTTTTGATCCGCTCAATTTACAGAGCTGAAAATTTCAGAATATATAAACAGTAATAGGCCTACAAAACTTTTAAACTCAGAATTTTGAATTTTTGTTTCAGTCAGGGGTTATCAACTTTTGAATTTTTACTTTATTTTTTCATATATCTCAGAAACCTTAAGCTAGAACGCTGAACATTGGTATGAATATAGACAAATACAAAATCTCAAATTTAATTTTTCAAAAAAATTACAGAGTTTCTCAAACATTTTTTATTAAGAAAAATATTTTTTTAGATAAATTTATGTGTTTAACTGCCTATATTTCCAAAGTTTTTAAAAATATCGAAAAAAGCCGAAACACCCCAACTAGATAATTCAATTTTCTTTTTGGTACGTATTCTTCAATTATACATACTATCGCCATCGACAGTTGGATTTCATGTAACTAGTCTATAAAAAAACATTTGCAATATACTTAATAAAAATATGTTTATACAATTAAATAAAACATCCAAGAAATTGATGTCTGCAGATGGCCAATTTTATTGATGGTATTATTATTGTGAAATACATATTTTAGATAGTAGTTTTAATTAGTATTAATTTATTACATTTTTACTTTCCATGATTTCACAATTAAGCATATTTTTTTACATCAATTTCTCAACTGGTATTATGTAAGAGTGCGCAGTATGAGTATCTTGACAATGTTTGTGCGTATGCTGTTATCCAACTGTCGATTTGTTCAGGAGAACTATGTTCTCTTAACAACATATCGACAATGTTTCAAGCCAGGATACGCGAGAATTGTATGCAGAGGTCTACTTTTTTCACGGCTTTTCCAACTTTGAAGTCAAAAAACACCAACTTAGAGGCTTCGCAGCATATATATATATATTTTATTTTAACATGTCTACGTAGGGGACGCCAGCTATTAGGATTTGGGTCCATTTTACTCTTCCAGTAAAAAGAAGCGCAATATGTAGCGTTGGGAGGGGTTTGCAATCTAGGAATGAGTTTATTAATTCGGATTTTAAAAAGACCCGGATTGTACGAAGATGGAAACACAGAATTCGGAAGATCGTTCCACAGTCGGGCTGCTGTATTAATAAAGGAGTTCGAGAAGCGACTTGTTCGTATATGTTGAAGGTCCACTGTGAATGGATGCTGCGATTGAGTGAAGCGAGTGGGTGGAGGAGGGACCAAAGATGCAAGTTCTTCTGAGCAATTCCCGTGGTAGTATCTATAGAATAAACTTAAAATACCGACTCTGCGTCTGTGTTGTAGTGATTGCAATCCATCAGTCAGTGATGGATCATCAATCAGACGTATAGCACGCCTTTGGACAGCGTCGAGGGTATTCAGTAGGTATTGGGGGACGCCACTCCAGAGGTGACTGCCATATTCAATAAATGTTCCATACACGGATTTACTCAGAATTCGGAGTAGAACATTTCGTGTCTGTGTGTGTCCCCCCCCCCCTTATAACTTTTGATCTGCTCAATTTACAGAGCCCAAAATTTCAGAATATATAAACAGTTATAGGCTTACAAAACTTTTATACTCAGAATTTCGAATTTTTGTTTTAGTCAGGGGTTATCAACTTTTGAATTTTTACTTTATTTTTCCATATATCTCAGAAACCATAAAAGCTAGAACGCTGAAAATTGGTACAAATATAGACAAATACAAAATCTCAAATTAGTTTATTCAAAAAAATTCCAGGGTTTCTCAAACATTTTTTATTAAGAAAAATATTTTTTTATGATAAATATATGAGTTTAACTGTCCATATTTCCAAAAATTTTACAATTATCGAAAAAAGCCGAAACACCCCAACTAGATAATTTAATTTTCTATAAAAAATATTTAAATTGTAGTAGATCTAAAATTTTTTTTAACCTTTTTTTTAAAAATGGAATTTAGTGACGACATCGCTTCATACATTTTGAATGGCAGTCGCCTATACACAATATGTAAGAAGACTTAATAGTTTCCCATACGCAAAGAAAGAAGTTTGATACTTCATCTCCAAACATACATACATACCATCATGCTATTTTCATATTCTGGGTAGGAAAAAAGGATCTTCCTCCATACTATCCTATCTTGACATACATACCTACATATGTTGTATAGAAAACAAAATATCTGAAAATATTCAATAATTTGTATTTATGGGTTTATAGTTTGGTACATATTCTTCAACTATACATACTATCGCTATCGACAGTTGGATCTAATGTGTTACATGCAACTAGTTATATAAACTTTTGTTCTCTGGGAAATTAATATTTGATTAGGAATCTAATAGAAATATACTTCATAAAAATGCATTTAGGGAATGTCAGAAGAAAAGTAGTACACTTACATATGTAGAGGACAGTTTAGTGTTGGTTACAACCTACTCGTTTTTTAAGTTTCAATTTACTTTTGTGTTGTTTGTTTCCAAAATATTTGATGTCGTTAAACAAATACACTCCGCTTACTCTCAAAGAATTGAAAAATTCTTGTGCTGAATGAGAGAATCATAATCTCACTAGGCTGTGCATAAAGTAATGAGGCTGAGCCTACAACGAGGTGGCAGAACTAACATTTACAATCTAGAGATGCACAGATAATAAATTTCTTCTTCATAAGGAATTGAGCATCTTGAGCAAATGCAAAAACAGTAGCATCCATCTCTTTCTAAAACAAAGGTAGCACTTTTGCTTGATTACCAATAATTGAAGAAAGTAGACACTTCTGCCTTTGTCTCAATACGTACTTTGGATTCACATGCTTATTTGCAAGTAGGCTTTTTCAAATCTTATAATAATGAATTTGATCAATAATAATAACACTTCCTTGCACCCTGCTCAAGTGGTGAGTTTATTCAAACTAACCAATGTTTCTAGCCCAGAGAAGCAACATTAGTGTGAGAAACAAATTTAAATAAATTTCTCCTCTTCTGGGGACCGAACTCAGGACGCCCTCACAGAAATCAAACGACTTACCAACTGTGCCACAGCAATGCATTTTGAAAATTCAATTTTTTTTCTCCTCCTGTCATCTACTTTCCATCCACCATTGGCATTTCAGTCCCTGGCCTCCTCCCTATCGACCATTCCACTCCATTATTCTGACATATTTCATATATTTTGGGTTTAAATATTTAAACTCGAAGCCAGGTTTTAATTGAGCTAAGTAGTAATTGCTTGTAGTCAAAACGGGGAATGCATTTGAAATAAAAGTCTGATGACATTTTTATGTAAATATATTTAATGGACTTAACATTAAGAGGGTCTGTTAGAGGATTGATTTACGAAGCTTCCATAGCTGTGGCTGCTGCGGCAGATTCCTCTGTATGTTTACCCTTGTCCTTGCCCTTGGCAGCCAGGCGACCCTTCGCTCTGCGATCGATGATCTTCTTTCTGTCCTTATCCATCTTTAACTTCACTATCACACACTGAAAAGAAAAAGGGGAACAATGTAATAAACCTCTTAAAAACTGAAATACATTGTAGGAAAAAAAAATACATTGTAGGAAAAAAAAACATTCTAATTATTACTTTTGACTATGTCTTATGTTTAATTATGAGGTTCATTATTGAAATAATTACATTTAAGTTCATCTCTTCTATCACGAATTTTTGTTGGATAAAATAACTAATAATAATGGAATGATAGGATTCATGGTTATCCTAATTTTTTGTTAAATAATAAATTAGATGTTTAAACATAAATAGATAGGTTTTGTTAGAACCACCCGGTATTGAGTTCATCTTGGGGAACAGCATAAAATAATAAATATAGCTAGGTGTACAATATACGATTTGTGGAACACTTTTTTCCATGTTTGATTAAGATAGGAAGCAATTACATTTACGAAATGGCAATGACTCCCCCGAAAATAAGTAACCCTAGTTATTATATTTCTCCTCTGACGGTCAGCTTATTTAAGTATTGTAAAAATCTATCCATTATGTATTAGGAAAGAGAGATAACAAGAGTAATCAGAGCCAACAATTATGACATAATAGATGTGAACAATGCTGAAATCAGAAGACCAGCAGAGAACCTACTGGATACTGATTATCAGACAAAGCTCTGAAACATCTATTCCATGAATGGATTGGGAAGATTCATCATTTTACTCTTGTTATTTTGTGGTTATATTATATTCTTAATCATATTTCAATTATAAATTAGCTATGTAGACGTGTCTAGTCTAGACACGCCAGTCGATGGAAGGACAGCGCTTCCGAAACATGTCACGAAGTGACTCAAAAACAAGTGGTTTTTATAGCTAATTTATAATTCAAATATGGTTAGTATTAACTACCACAAAATATCCGCCGAATCATTAAATGATATTATATTCAATGTTTAACCAAATTCAGTTAGCACTTCATGTAACGCTACTTGTTGTGTATTTCTCATGTACAATTTTTTTTGATGTTATGTGTTAATATAAAAATCAGTAAATATCTCATATGCTTGTCATGCAAGTAACAGATACTAGGCCCCCAAGTCAAATTGAAAACGCTGTTCGTTTTCGCCAAGCGCTATTTTTTTTTGTATGGGATTTGACGTTTGTTGTAGAAATTTTTTCTACAATAACCAACAACAAACGTCAAATCCCATACAAAAAAAATTAGCGCTTGGCGAAAACGAACAGCGTTTTCAATTTGACTTGGGGGCCTTGTCAAATATTTATTTTAATTTGTGAAAAAATAATGCTGTATGTTAAATAATTAACATTAACGTGCTACAATCGATGATAATTTCAAGTATTTGAATTTTTTATTTTATAGGGCAACTCACAGGTACTATGTCAAATATTAATTTAACATGCACCCAATAACAAGTGGCCACATTCTGGAGACTTACGATAAGTATTGTGATTTTTGTTTTATTTTGTATTGCTTCTCGGGTAACTAATAGGTTACAAGTAACTCAAATACTCTGTTCCCATCAGGTGCCCCGCACAAATTGTTAAAAAAAACTGTGTCTAGACCAGAAATCAAACCCGGGATCAGATACCTAATCAATTGAGCTATGAAGACCGACAAACCCGGGATCAGATACCTAATCAACTGAGCTATGAAGACCGACAAACTCGGGATCAGATACCTAATCAACTGAGCTATGAAGACCGACAACATGTTTTAGCGGAGAAGGGGGTGGTTTCAATTTTATTACAAGATTGTGAATAAAGAATATTAATATAAAAAAACATGAAATGGCTCTTCTGCAGGCCAAGTCAGTAAAAAAAGTCGAGATCCGATAACGTCTCACCGCTTTTCTCGCCTATGTTTACGCCCGTGTCGACAATTCAGTCACTAAGCACTGTCGAGTTTGTAAATGCACTTATTGGTATTTCTCGCCGTTGGGCTAGCTTGCGGTACATTTTTAAATTATCATTTAGGGCAACACACAATATGTTCCCCATGATTAGAATAAATGTCATATTTGTTTAAATAAATTTGTTAAATGTTATATTGTAATATTTTTAGCACTACAGCAAGTTATAATACGATTAAATTAAGTTTCTAATGTATTTATTGAATGTTTTGAAAATAATTTTAGAAGTTGTATTTAATTATATTTCGATCAATTTACCGAGTGTGATGACAGCAGCGTTTTATTTTTTTACTAAAATTATGCCGTTTTTTTTTTTCAAGTGTCAAAATACATATGTGACAAAATAGCTTACAAGAATACTTTCTCAAAATCAAAAATTGTTTTATATATATATATATATATATATACGGAAAACATATACGGACGCAGTGTTCTCAAAATTAATACGAAATCCGGTATTGTTCCATAAAAAATGACGTTTAATTCAACACGGCGGTGTTCAATCTCGTCTTGATGTCGACCCAATCTCGCCGTGGGTGACAACGATTCGACCCGTTATCTGCTTATTGACTACCAAACCTGTCAAAATATCGACTAGTCGATAATATCGATATTTTTCGGTCGAGATCTACTTTCAGACTTAGCCTGCTGAACAATTAAGTAAAAATGCAATTAATTTCTGTTTTGCATCCAGTTGTAAATCAATTTCTATTTTGTAACGCACATACATAGACATAACGAAATAAAGTTGCAATTGGTTATTATATGTGTAACTCAATTAGTGGCAACCACTAGATATGCACCGCATAAATGTTTGTTCATAAAGTATCTGACAGTCTGACAATGGTGCTTATTCTGAAACGACAAAACCGATTGACATCTGGGATTATCACAATACAAAAATGGCGGCTATCATCTTTTTTGACAGTGGGTTATTCTGAACGCACATCTGTTGGAATTGTTGACTGAATTTCATACTGTTGATTTTGAAACAAGCGGTCAAAGCCTGATGTTTAGATTACAGATTGACTCGGTTTGACTTTTTCTTCGACAAATATTTAGATATTTGCTTAAAATGGCACAAGAAAATGCAGCATTGGCTTTAGTTGAATATTTAGAGGAAAATGACAGATTGTAAGTAGGATTTTTATTCATTAACAGCATATTTGTAAAACTTTTCAAAATGAAGTATCAATGTTTTAACTTTGTTTTATGGTTTTGTTCTAGGTATGCATTTATAGAAGGAATTTGAGAGACGTGACAAACCCATTCGATATTCCTGAAATTAGATTTATTGAAGTATACAGAGTTGACTGAAATATAGCGAGATTTTTAATCAACATTTTAGACATTATTAATGAGTAGATGGTAGTTATTTATAAATTTTGTATGAATCGAATGCGAGTCATTTTTCAGGGGGCTTTTTGACGTTTTGGTTCCAGACCACATCGTTTTTCTATAATATAGAAAATAACGACTAATGTGAATTGTTTTCGGATTAATTTGTATAAAAAACATTTTAATTATTAATAATATAGAGAACATTTATCTAGGATGTGTTGAAATGCAAGGAAAACTGAAATATGTTGCCAACCAAAACGTCAAACTCGCGATATTCCATGACTCACTTTTTGCACAGAGTACTACATCTAGGTATATTATAATAAAAATCTATGGAATTACCAAAACGTGTACTATTGCGTGACGATTGATTTGACAAACAAAAACAACTATTGTGATTGGATTCATGTCAGTACAATCGTAGCCATTTCAGAATAACCACCAATAACTCGTCCGTGGCAAATATATATGACACCTGCTTGCAACAAATATATTTATTTGTCTTAAATCAGCTAAACTTTGAATAAACCTTGGTTATTGCGAATGACGTTTTGCGCCAAACTTTTATTCAAATATCAAGCCGAATAAATTTGCTATTTCATTGTTATTTTCACAAGTACATAGGTTATATATAGTTTGAATAAATTTACTGTCGATGGCCGGGAACTGATTAATGTGTTCGTCATACGCCACTAACTCACTATTTAGTCAATTTCGACACATTGTATACACATAACGGTACTAAGACATGCCATTCATTTAATTGCTGTTGTTAACGCATCCCAGAGAGATCATCAGGTCTTCCCACACTGGGTTAAATTTTAATAATCATTAAAGATTTCAATCAAATCTCATATTAACGTGATGCACCTGGGTTCTATGAAAATTATTATCCGAGCAGTCTGTCAACTGATGCTTCTATACTATTAAAAATGTGGCTGGCTTTCCGATGCGGGGGATAAGTTATGTTTTCTACAAACTGTTTTTAACTGCTTGAACGGAATGGAAGACCCGATAAAGATATTGAAAGAAGACTTATGGCAGGGAATAGAATAAACGGAGCACTCAGACCAGTAATGTCCGATCCAAGCATCTCAAAGGAAGCCAAAATTGCAGTACACAATGCAATTGTGGTGCCTACTTTGACGTATGCTAGTGAAACATGGACCTGGCAAAAGACACATGAAAGTAGAATAAATGCTGTAGAAATGAGATCACTAAGAAGAGTATGTAATAGAACGATATATGATAGAATAAAAAATGAGGACATAAGGAGAGAATGCAAGATAAAGAAGGATATTATATGTAAAATGAAAGTGAAGGTTTGGACATATAGAAAGAATGAACGACTGACCAAAAAAATATACATGGGTGCAAGAGATAGCAGAGGTCGCCCCAGAAAGGGATGGCATGACCATGTGAATGATATTTTGAAAGAAGGAAACATAAAAAGTTTGAAGAATCGACGAGCATGTATGAGACGATGCATGGATGTAAAGGAAGCCAGAAATGTGTGCAAAAATAGAGAAGTATGACGCTCGATTCTCTCTGCTTACCCCGTAAGGGACATGGCGTGATGGTATGTATTTATTTAACTGTTGTGTTATACGTTTATAAACATTTATTTTAATAAACCTTTTGACAACTCTTTTATTTTACATCCATCAATATCTCGGGTTAAGAAAGGACGGGAATAGATGATAAGAATAGGAATGAGTTTATCTTATACCGAAATGTAGTAGAATCAAGGTTGCATCAATTAAACCCGCTTGATACAAGAATGACAGTTGTTAACCACAAAAACATGGCAGGTGTGTATCATGTATTGATATAAAAAAAATTTCAACAAAACATGTCCAAATAAGTAGTCATCTACCTGGCATCCCCGAATAGCAACCATCGGTTAAGTCTTTTGGCGCAAGAAGTTATTATGAACCCACGGATACTAATTTGACTAATCGAGGGTTAAGATGAATTATGTACTACTTTCGTGCAAGCGGGCCCGAGAGTAATAAATTGTTCTTAAAAATGAAGAAAAAATAAATTGTAATGTTATTAATACTATATTGGTATTTTTGATGCTCTCTACTTACTGGGGCGCAATAAAATCCTTTAATCCATTTGAAACTAACAATTTGTATAGGATTGCAACTATATTACACTATATCTGTATACATAAATATTTTTTGTATACTTTTTTATAAATGCTCTGACGAGCGTAGGAACTAAATAATAAAAGCATGTACCTTTGAAGGGTGGATTCCAACATAAACGCTGGCACCGTTAGCCTTCTCTCTCTGGATGCGTTCAATGTAGATGACAAACTTCTTGCGGTAAACTTGTACCACTTTACCAACTTGCTGGCCTTTGTAGTGACCACGGACAACCTGTAATGTCAAAATTATATTTTTTATAATTTCATAATAGAAACATAAAAAAGAGATATTATAAAAACAACATTGCATTATCAGAGCCAACTTCTAACCATGTTGTAGATCGCATCATGTTAAACTGCAAAATTTTGAAGAAAACCTCCAAACATGCAATTATAACATGAATATAATCTACAGTCTAAGAATGGTTTATAGGATCATCATTTAATGTAATGATTTGTTTGAAACAGTTTAGTAATGAATGAAATAAAAAATATCTTTAAATAGTATTAACAAATATACTTGGGTGACTGCTGCCAACGTACCTATTTTTTTCAATTTGAAATTGCATCATTACTACAAAACGAATTATTTTGAAAAAATAACCTAGTTAGTTAGGATAAAAATATACCTTAACTTTTTAATTATGTTCTGTATATATCCTTGTAGGAAAATAATAAGCATACCCCGATTTTTGACATTTATCTTAAATTTCTAAAAAAAAAAATAAAGTATAGAGCAATATATTTTTTTATAAATTAAAGAAGAACAAAATATCTTGAAAAATATGATGTGACGTTGCATTAATGCATCAGGTTAAGGAAATAAACCAAAATAACTTTTATTTCGCAATGGCGCTGATGGAAAATAAATGTTTTTTAGGTTTATTTACTAAACCTGAAGCATTAATGCAACGTCACATCATATTTTTTTTCTAGATATTTTTGTCTTCTTTAATTTAAAAAAAAAATATATTGAACTACGCCTTATAGTTTATTAAAAATATAAGATAAACGTTGAAAATCGGGGTATGTCATTATTTTTCTAGAGGAATTTATACAGAACATTATCAAAAAGTTAAGGTATATTTTTATTTATTAATACCCAAACTCTAAATTATTTTTTTCAAAACGATTTCATAAGAAATTATGATGGTATATCAAATTGAAAAATAGGTACGTTGGCAACAGTCCCCCCCTTAAGTATTTTTCCACAAAATTCTATTATAGTTTATTACATAAAGCGAGCGTTGCTTTGTCAGCCGTATAATATATTTAATAAGAAATTGAACTGTTGTCGCAATTACTTTGTAATGATAAAAGTATAAATACTTGTTAAATAATATGCAAGATCCTAGATCATGACTATATATTGTTTGTTTTTGATTTGGTTGTTATTTTGAATTAAGTTCATTTTAAACACAAGTTTTTAATGAATTGAATGATTATAATATGGAAAAATTTAACTATTTTAAGCATGGTCGTCATTGAAGTAATATTTCTTTTACTAATAATACCTTCTTTGCATACATAGTTATGTTTATTCATCAGCAAAACAATTTTGGTTTTCATTTATAATTAATTCATCACATGGTACATATATGAAAACCATCATGTGTTTGGATATATTTTTTTAATTGGTTGAAAGCTAACAAGTCGCAATACAACTATAGAAGTGCTTGCATGAATTATTTTTATGAGAGAATTCATGTTTTCTCATAGCGAGACATATAGAAACGAAGATATAAACAGCTAGCGTGTATGTTGCACAAAAATGTAGACTAAATGAATTTCAACACTATGTGCTATGCAATTTTCAAAACTTAACCTCAATAAGAGGAATACAATGCGGAGAAATGGGTTCTTTCAATGGAATGTTTTGACACAGATTATCTGAAGAATAAATTAACGTCGATATATAAATGCAGAAATTAAGTAAATTCTAAACTAAACAACTTTATATAGCAATAACTGGGTTGAGAAACATTGAAATTTATAAGAAATGTGCTATTTACACTAATTTATAATGACCGCTGTTTATGTTTTAACACACAATGTGGGGTTAAGTATATGAAATGTCAAATAAAGAATTACCACGTACCTGAACTTCATCGTCTTTGCGAATTGGCATTGACCTGACATTGTATTTTTGTCGAAGCTCTTTTGACAAAGGCGAAGACATAAGCTTTCGCCTGATGTGAGAAGGCGCTGTGAAATGTCGCTTCCTATTTTTCCTCCTGGAAGCTGTCACCAGTTTATTAAACTTCATTTTTCAGCTGTTTAAACCTGAAATATAAGTAAAACGACGAAACCTTAATGATATTATTTCACTACTCAAAACACGGCACATAACTGAGAAAATCATTCTACACATGGAACTGTCAACACAACAAAATACGACAGGTTATAAAATATAACCACGTAGTCTAGAAACGAAAATTTGAAATAATGTCGGCAAATCTTAGTTGAAATACATTAAAAATGATAGTTATGTGTAAAAATATTTGATTAATAAGCAGATGAAATAAGATTATAAATATTCACGTACCGACAGCCGAATATCAAAAACCGGAAAGGAATCGCCACAGATAAGGCAAATTGTCATAGACAAAAAGAAAAATGTTTGTATTATTATTTTTGCTTTAGAAGCATTCAAAGAGTATGCAGCGAATTATTACTTCACTTAGAAGCGAAATAAAATATAAAGAAATACAATATATCTTTTGTATACATTTCAAATATAAATTTAGTATGCATTTAGTAACAAGTTGCCACGTTTTGGAGTATGTTAAGCGTCTCATATATTCATACTGTATATTATTTCCAATACCACTAGAAATCGAGTTCCGTTGTATATAATATTTAAATATAGAAATAGTGCCGCAATGTATCAGGGTATAATTTCCAACATGGCCGACGTTTAAGCCAAATGATTTCGCGTCTGTACTGTAATTCTGGCATAGAAGTAAATAAGTTCTCGGTTAGTGTCGTCTCGTTGTGTAGCAGTGAGATGTTATTTATGTATAAATTTATTTGATAACAATGTAAACATTAAGATATATTGTCAGATACATTTTCGTGGTAATTTTTATTTAATTTATTGAATTGTTTTAGTGAATTTATATTTTGTTCTTGGTTAATTGTATGTGAATTGTATTTAAATGCGTGAAAAGCGATTTATCGTCAGTAATCGTTGCTGTCAAACTCCATACAAACTGTGTTGGCTATTTTTTCCTCCTACTTTTCGATATAAGAAGAAAACGAACGAATCCAGAGGGCTTTGATAGAGCAGAAATGGCAATGCCCAGTGTTCCAATGGACCTGGGTTCGAATTCTGCCTTGGTTGATTTAATGCTTTTATAGTAAGTTTACACAAGCTTTTGCTTATTTTAGTGTATGAGGAAGTATTTAGTACTTATATTTGATGGTCATTTTCAGAAATTTTTAGAAATTTAATTATTTCTTAAAATGAGTTTTCGTTGTATTTTATTCGTATGGGTGATATCTTTCTCCCAAGTCGCTTGAAGGACTAACTCCAGCCCCCCTAGACAACATGCCATTTAAGCTAAGCGTTATATCGCTGAGCGATAGTAAATGTATGGAATTGGTGGCTATGACATCACGTGACAGCCACCAATTTCATACATTTCTATCGCTTAGCGATATAACGCTTAGCTTTAATGACATGTTGTCTATTAGGCACCCAGGCCCCCAAGTCAAATTGAAAACGCTGTTCGTTATCGCCAAGCGCTAATTTTTTTTGTATGGGATTTGACGTTTGTTGTTTGTTATTGTAGAAAAAATTTCTACAACAAACGTCAAATCACATACAAAAAAAAAATAGCGCTTGGCGATAACGAACAGCGTTTTCAATTTGACTCAGGGCCAATGTCTTGTATGTCCGGAAATAAAATGTCCACACATAACCTCCTGTAATGTCCGGAAATAAAATATCCAAAAATTATAACTCGACGATAACTTACTGAAACCGTGGTTTGAACATATATAAATGTCAAGTGTCAGTGCATTAACGTCAGACGGCATGGTTATGTCACAACATGAAATGATAAACTTTGTCTGATAAAATAAAAATTGGAATGGCAATAAATTAGGACGTCACAAATTAAAATAAATAAAGTCAATAAAATAAAAAAATAAAAAAAAACACAGCCAAAATATTGTCACAAGGACAAAAAAGTCACATTGTTGGTTTCTGGGGCACACATAGTCTTTCCTTCAGAGCCATGAACGTGATGATGCAGCTTCAATGCCGGAACGGACCGTCATCGAAAGGCGAAGGGGGCAGGCGAAAGTATCCTTGGATCCCAGACATCGGCAGATGCCGGTTGGGTGGCTCTCGGGAGCGAAACGGCGGCGAGGCGAGTCTCAAGGAGATGCGGGCCGTTGCTCCAAGTTCAGCGCGACCCAACAGCGTTTGGAGCACTTTCCAAACTCGATCGAGGATGGTGGCTCTCTCGCCGAATGGTGCTACGCCGATCCATTTCGGCACTCCAGGTGTCGAGTCCATTACTCCTGATGTGAAGTGAGCCATATCATGGTTTTGGAGCTCTCCTGGCTATGAGGAATATGATGAACCATTCCTCGGCCGTTCGGTGAGCGCTGTCGGTGTCGACACGTCGGTATCGGTGTCGTCGTGTATATTTAGGACTGTCTTTTTACTCTCCACACTATGGAATAGTGGAGAGTCATGATTTCACATTTTTTAAGCGTATTTTTTTTACATCAATTTCTCAACAGGTATTATGTAGAGAGTGCACACTGCGAGTTTCGTCGTGATGTGTTTGTATGTATGGCGTACGGTGTATGGCGTACAGCGTTCGGCGTACGGAATTATCCTTTTTGTGTCCCCTCTACAGCCCAAACTATGCATTAGTCCGATCGACTTCATATTTACATCAAATGTGTAAAGTGCATAGATCTAGAGCTGATTAGTTTTCTATAGGCAACTTTTAATTTCTTCTCTATGCTTTCATCATTAACCTTGTTTTTTTGTGTCCTCTCTACAGTCCGACCGAATTCACCGAATTCATATTAACATCATATGTGTTAAGGCCTCGCTCACATTGGATGCGTTTTCGTACGAATTTCGCTCGTGCGTAAACGTACGTAAATGCACGAACGATCCCGATACTTGATGTACTATGAGAGTGCTCACACTGGATGCGAGTTGGTCGTACGTGGTCGTACTGTGGTCGTACGTATACGCACGTATTGTTACGACGTCTGAGTTCGATCATGGACATGCTCACATTGGGTGCGTTTTCGTACGAAATTCAGTCGTCCGGATACGCACGAAAACGTCGAAAACGCACGAATCATCCCGATCCTTTGAGCACTATGAGAGCGCTCACACTGGGTGCGAGTTAGTCGTACGTTGACGTGCGTATAGTCCCGACATACGAATTCGATCCATACTTGTTTGGATATTTTGCTCCGTTCGTACTTTGATTACACATAAATGGATACAGAAAATTTTGTTAATTTGGTTTTTAAACACAAAAGTTTATGGGATTTCTGATTACGTTATGCAATTTGATCCGAATTCAAATAACTAAATATTTTTATCTTTGTAAAATGTTATTTTACATTTCTCTTCATGTGTTGTTACCTGTTTTTTTTATAATTTGCTTACCCCAAGGTTTCAAGGTGCGTGCGTGCGTCCTTGCGTGCTTGCGTGCGTGCGTGTGTGCGTGCGTGCGCGCGTGTGTGTGTGTGTGTGTGTGTGTGTGTGTGTGTTCGTGTGCGTTTGCACGTGCTAGGGTGTGTGCGTGTACGTGTATGTGTGTACTTGTCTGCTGTTTTGTGTTATGTGAAGTGAATATGTTATTATAAAATGTTATTAACAAAATAATTTTGTCTATATTACAATTGTCGGCCTTCGTGGCTCAGTTGTTTGGGTATCTGATTGCTGATCCAAAGGTCCCGGGTTCGATTCCCGGTGGAGGCACAGTTTTGAATTGTGTTTTCAGTCTGGATCTATGAGACGATTAATATCGTAAGTCTCTAGAATGTGGCAATTTGTTATTAGGTGCGTGTTAAATAAATATTTGACATAGTACGTGTTAGTTGCCCGAGAAGAAATATTAAATAAATAAATGGGAATAAAATTAGATGGGTCGATGGCAGAGCGGTTAATGCGCTGGGCTAGTAATCCAGTGGTCGCGAGTTCGAATCCTGCCTCGACCGATTTCGTTCACCTATAGCACAAGCATTTATTTGCTTATTTTAGGGAACGTAGGAAGATGTATATGTACTTGTTTAACAAGGATATTTTTATCTAAAAAAAAAAAAAAATTGGCTAACCCACAGAGAGGCTGTGCCTTGTGGGATTTTTGTATACACGGTTGCTTGATATTATGTTTATGTGTATTGTACCAAATCTTAAATAAGTAAAATTGTACGACCAGCATCCTACGTCGACGTACGATCAAATTCGTATAAAAAATCGGAGAAAGCCGTATCCAGTGTGCGCACTTGACCAGTATCGTACGTATACGTACGATGCGAATTCGTATCCAATGTGAGCGAGCCAGTGCGCGCACTCGATTCGTACGACCAGCATCGTACGTTTACGTACGACCAAATTCGTATCCAATGTGAGTGGGCCCTTAAGTGCATAGATCTAGAGCTGATTAGTTTTCCATAGATATCCGTTAATTTCTTCTCTATGATTTAATCTGTCCAAATTTTCAAAATGCTCTCACGGTCTAGAAAATCGAGTTTATGTATACTGTTTGAAAATTCGGTACAACAAAAATACACTCATCAAAAATGCATTCAAGAATTGTCAAAATTAAAAGAAAAAAAAAACTATGGTTTGCCATATCATTATGAAATAAATTTCATATTTGTATGAAAAATGTATATAACAGAAGTAAAACAGCTTCTGTAAGTGAAAATTGAGTGATCAACTTCATATTGATATTGTATGTGTCTCTATAGACAAGTGTATTTTTTTATTTCCACCCCTGACTGGAACAAAAATCGAAATTTTGAGTATAAAAGTTTTGTAGGCCTAAAATTTTCGATACTTTTTGAAATTAAAGGCTCTGTGTATCAAGCGGATCCAAAAGTTATAAGGGGACACACACAGACACAAAAAACACATCAAATGTTCTACTCCAAATCCTGAACTCATCCATATTTGGAAAATATGGATGATTATGGATGGTATAAATGGTGCGAAGCCTGTAAGTATGTATTTTTTGCATGCAAAAAGTCCACTACGCCATATAAAATGTTCCTTCCTAGTACCTACGTCTTGGCTTAATACTGTAGATTCATTAAGAGAAATAAATTATCTCGAAGGAATCGACAGTTGGATAATGTTAAATTTTACTTGATATAATGATTTATACTTATTGTACATGTAAATAAAAAAATACCAATTTATGAATTTATACATATGTAAGTACCTATATTATGTAATTTATGAATTTATACATCCATATATTATCAGCGCGCTAATGTTCCGCGCTGATATGGATACATCATCGATTTATTGTATCCATAAATTTATTAATGATTAAATAAATTATTCATTTTCTTAATCTTGTTAATTTAAGTACCTACCCTTTAATTTATTTATTTATATTAAACGCTCTAAATGGGATTTTATTGTACCTATTCAATAGGAAAGTCGCAGTCACCTACCCCACTCCATAGGGAACGTTATAGAACTAAAGTGTTCTGTTCGTCCCCGGAGCGGCTGCTCGTCGGACGAAAGAAGAACTACCACCATGCATATTTCATACCACTGCCACTAAGAGTCCAACCACACTCGTGAAGTCCCGTGAATCATAGCAGGGGTTACCCTCAGTACCTATTCAGTTTGGAAATTTTAGTAAGCATAGCCTGAGCGACCAAAATTACGTACAAAATTGATGTTTGTCTTTATAGTTAGGTATTATTTTCGCCAAAGATCTTGAACGAGCTTCCGGTTGCGCAGAGCGAAAATTTGTGTATTTTTGCTTAGTTGGTTTACGTGCAAATCCCCCCCTTCTCGGCTAAAAGATCAAGATGTTTGGCTACAATTATACTCATCTATACTTTGCGTTTAAAATACTTTGGTACTTTACTGGAAAACTCATAGGACGAGATTGGTATCAAAACTCATAGGACGAGATTGGTATCAAAACTCATAGGACGAGATTGGTATCAAAACTCATAGGACGAGATTGGTATCAAAACTCATAGGACGAGATTGGTATCAAAACTCATAGGACGAGATTGGTATCAAAACGCTCCGTAGTATATTATTATGTGTAGAATTGTTTTACAGATGGAAAAATTCTGAAGATATACTTTAATGGTTTTTCTTTAAGTAACGTTTCGTATACCTATTATGTAAGTGCATCTATATGTGTAGGTATTATATCCTCGCGGCTTAAAGAATCTAGAAGGTATCATAAGAAAGAAAAAAACTGAAAGCAATAAAATGGCTAATGTGATTTCAATGATCACCGATTAAATAAAAATGTGAAAAGTACTCTGAGATGGTTCTAGAAGCCATTAGAGAGTGTTTCCATCTAACCTGAAACCGCTAATGGAATGTTAATGTGAGATGGGAAGCAAGGGGTTTTTGAAAATGTGTTCATTTATTATTATAATACAAACCTCAAATTTGTGAACAAAATGTTCCTTTAGGTACGGTTCACCATTCAGAGTACAATAAAACAGATTAACTCCGTAGGTGAGACTACAACATGATTCTTCAAAAATTTGTATCCACATCAAAGGACGAATTGAGAAGAAAGTGAATTTGGGTTAAGTGTAATGTAAAATATATTAGCCAGTAATGGTTTCTTTATAGCTTTTATAACAGTGTGTAATGAATACCTACGTGTGGATTTTATCAAAAATGAAACCATTAGAAAATGACGTGGCTATCTTTTGAAACCACGATACGATGGTTTTGGCTTGTGAAATTACAGAGGAAGGTTAAAATGTTTATACAAATACTAATATCCGTATTCACAGACGAATGTTGAGGAAGCCTCAGGCTTTCAAGATACCTTGAAGCCTTGAAAGCGATTTTGTTATTCAGAGTGAACGTAATTTGATTCTTTATAGAAACGGGTAAACAAAATATCGTTTTATGACGAAAATTGTCATCAGTACCTACTGCTTTCCTTGAAGTGTAGACTTACTTGAGGGCTCCTTAAGGGTACCTTGAATTTGTGAGGAATATTTGATTCTGAATACGGGTATAATACATAAAAAAATAGTGAAATCAAATAAAAAATTCTGTTTTTTCTTTATGTGTCGTGTCTGGTACCCCTGATGTTTATTATCACCTGGATGAAAGTCTCTCGGCCAGCTCCAAGTTTTCTAATAATTGTCAAGGTTTGAATGGCATTTAGATTTTTTTATTCCAGATGTGTGACAACAAAGACATGTAATCATTTCATTTCCAAGAGAACCTTTTAGATCAAATTCGTAATTCAGCATAATATATTATCTATTTTGTACACTTCATTTTGACATATGTACAAATTATAACAATTCTACAGGCAGATCCTTCAATAATATATTTAGTTTTTGAGCAAAGTTTATCTTAATTTTCTCTTTCCATTGATTGGTATTTAGCACCAATAACAAGATTAATGCTAGAAGTTAACATCAATATTTCTACATTTAGCCATAGTTATTATTGCTAAGTAAGATTTATTTTTGACGTTATTTCGAATTGAGATTTTCAGAGACTGAGTAATTATTTTTTTTTGTTCATAATTAATTAACAAAATACCTACTAACATATACTTAGATTTCCAAGTATCTTCAGATTAATTAATTTTCTAGCATGTTATTTATTTTCATATGTAAGATAACTTTTTTGTAAATAGACATTTTATTTTTTTACGCTTTTTTGTCACGCTATCGCTTTTTTATGACGAACCCTGCTTTTCACCCTATGTATGTTTTTACTCCTCACCACCCCAAGGGGATAGAGTGGGGAGTTAAAAATACGCAAATTCTTAAGGTATTTTTTTATTGCAGATTATAAACTAGTATCATGCTGAGATTGTATTCTGAAAGTTTCATCACAATGCATCTGTGTGTGCTGTGTACTATGTGTGTTTATTCTGCTTTATTGACTATGGACTAAAATACTCATTCGATTTTTTTTAAATTTTGCACATTTGTATATCTAATATTCACTTAGATCAGTGCTTCTCAATTTTTTAACTGTCAAATATTTCAAAGTGACCCTAAGCTCAGGAAATTTAAAATTTGATATTTTTATTTTCAAATTGCTAAAACGGCACATCATTTTCATAAAATGGCATTGAAGAATGGCATATAAGTTTTCATACCTAATAAAATATTCAATTCAATAATAATTTATCAAATTCATTTCATGAAAATGCTGAAAAATTTCCATTGAAAATTTGAATACTTTGTGGGGTGACTTGGTAGTGAGGAGTATAACGTTGCCCACAACCCACTTGTTTTTTCCATGTACCCAATACCCATGCTTAATTTTCTCATTTTCATTGTGTAAGTATGTAGATTTCTTTCAAATTCATATCTTTTCCAACTGTCGATTCATTCAGAGAATTGAATTCTCATGAAAATTTGAAAATTTGAAAATTCACGAGAATTCAATTCTCTGAATGAATCGACATTATTAAGCCAAGATGCGTGTACGAAGGAAAATTTTGTATGACGTAGTGGACTTTTTGCATGCTAATAACACCAACTAGAAGCCTCGCAGCATATATGTTCCCGTACATGGATTTACTCAGAATTCGGAGTAGAACATTTTATGTGAGTTTTGTGTGTGTGTCTCAATTTACAGAGCCCAAAATTTCAAAATATATAAACAGTAATAGGCCCACAATACATTTTTACTCAGAATTGTGAATTTTTGTTTCAGTCAGGGGTTATCAACTATTGTAATTTTGGTTTATTTTTCCATATATCTCAGAAACCATAAAAGCTTAAACGCTGAAAATTGGTATAAACATAGAAAAATACAAAATCTCAAATTAATTTTTTTAAAAAATTTCCAGGGTTTCTCAAACATTTTTTATTAAGAAAAATATTTTTTTTATGATAAATTTATGAGTTTAACTGCTTATATTTCCAAATATTTTAAAAATATCGAAAAAAGCCGAAACACCCCAACTAATAGATAATTTAGGTTTCCATAAAAAATATTAATATTGTAGAAGTAAATCTCATTTTTTTTAACAATTTTTATAAAAATTGAATTAAGTGACGATATCACTTCATACAATTTGTATGGTAGTCGCCTATACACAATATGTAAGAAGTTTGATACATAAATCTCCAAACATACATACATACCTAGTGATGAGCAAAAGTCTTGCAAGTCTTGCAGTCTTGGTCTTGGTCTTGCATTTTTTGCAAGACCAAGACCAAGACCACAAACTTCACTGCAAGAACAAGACCAAGACCAGGTACGCAAGACCAAGACCAAGAACAAGACCATGCTTGCAAGACCAAGAGTCTTGCAAGACTTAAATGCAAGACTCTTGCGGTCTTGCATTTTTTCAATATGTTGACATATTACTCATAGAAATTGCATTGGAACGACAGTAAATGACTTATCCAACTGTCGATTCGTTTAAGGGAATGAAATTCTCTTGAAGGAAGAGGCAGTTTAAATTCAAGATACGCGAGATTGTATGCAGGGTCTATATTTTTCACGGTGTTTCCAACTTTGAAGTCAAAAAACACCAACATAGAGGCTTCGCAGCATATATGTTCCGTAGACGGATTTACTCAGAATTCGGAGTAGAACATTTCGTGAGTCTGTGTGTGTGTATGTGTGTGTGTGTGTGTGTGTGTGTGTGTGTATGTGTGTGTGTGAGGGTGTGTGTGTGTGTGTCCGTCCCCCGTATTAACTTTTGATCCGCTCAATTCACAGAGCCGAAAATTTCAGAGTATATAAACAGTAATAGGCCTACAAAACTGTTTTACTCAGAATTTTGAATTTTTGTTTCAGTCAGGAGTTATCAACTTTTGAATTTTCACTTTATTTTTCCATATATCTCAGAAAGCATAAAAGCTAGAACGCTGAAAATTGGTATGAATATAGACAAATACAAAATCTCAAATTTAATTATTCAAAAAAATTACAGAGTTTCTTTTTTAATATATTTTTTATGACAAATTTATGTGTTTAACTGCCTATATTTCCATAATTTTTAAAAATATCGCAAAAAGCCGAAACACCTCATTAGCATTGTAGTATTACATCTCCATTTTTTTTTTAACAATTTTTATAAAAATTTACGACATCGCTTCATACAATTTGTATGGCAGTCGCCTATACACAATATTTAAGAAGACTTAATAGTTTGATACTTAAATCTCCAAACATACATACATACCATCATGCTGGTTTCATATTCCGGGTAGGAAAAAGGACTGACCTCCACACTATCCTTTATTGACATACATACCTACATGTGTTGTATGTAAAACAAAATATCTTAAAATATTCAATAATTTTGATTTTTGGGTTTATAGTTTGGTAGGTACTTATTCTTCAACTATACATAGGTACTATCGCTATCGACAGTTGGATCTCATGTGTTACATGCAACTAGTAGTATGGTTTAAAATAACATACAAAGATCGAATTTTATGACATCATTTTATAAAAATGGTATAAAAATAATTTATAATTTAAATAATTTTGTTTCATTGTTAAATGAATTCATAATAATAAATAGGTGTAGTTACCAAAATGTAATTTCTAGGTAGGTACTTCTTTAAGAATGAAATTTACATATCGGTTTAAAATACAAATATTTTTTATACTATGAACACGTGCGTGTATACACAGGAAGTCAACATCTCAGATTCAAATTGTCTCATATTACGTTTACGTGATGCAAAAATAACTCTTATCATTACTAGCGCAAATGTCATATTTGACCGCGGTGTGTAAAAGAATAAAATAATATTATTCTTCAAGACAATAATTTTGGCCGATGTAAACAAACGTACTCAGAGGCGTTGCAAGTGTAGGTACTTTACCTTGTGCATAAAGTAAATACAATTAATTATTTTATTTAATGTTTTCCAAATTTCGATTTGTTCAAGAGAATTTATTTCTATTAACAGACCGATAAAAGTTTCAATCGAAGATGTGCGAGATATGTATGCCAGATCTATATTTTTCATGGTTTTTTCAACTTTGAAAATACCATTCCTATGGAGCACGTTACAACTATTTAATTTTAATACGAATAATACTGCCGAAGGCCATTTACAATTACAATTATACACAATACAAATAAAAATATTCATCACAGTCAATTAGAAAAACATAATAATGTACCTATTTATTTTATCGATTGAATGAATATGCAAACAAAGCATTAAATATACATATAAGGGACACACACAGACACACTAAGCCTCTAAGTTGGTGTTTTTTGACTTCAAAGTTGAAAAAAACATGAAAGATATAGACCTGGCATAAAATTCTCTTAATACTGACGATTCATTAAGATAAATATATTCTCTTGAACGTGTCGACAGTTGGAATATTATGTATCTATGTATATATGGGTATGTATGTATGCATGTATATATTTTTAAGTGTTTAGATTTTCTTATTAGTATGAATACCTAAATTTTGTATTTTTGTAAAGTAATCCTTTCAGAATACAATCTCACCATGATACTAGTTAATAATCTGCAATAAAAAGAATACCCTTAAAAATTTCAAATTCATAACTCCGCACTATATCACCTTCGGGGGTAGTGGAGGATAAAAATATTTCAATATTTTCAAATGTTTGAATGTTAACTTTGTGGTTCATATTTAACAAATTTAATTTAAAGATATAACTTTGTATTAACCACGTTTTTTGGTTTCAACCAAAAATCTTTCAACCAAAAAACGTGGTTAATACAAAGTTATATCTTTAAATTTAATTTAAAAATATTTCACATCATACCATTGATTTTTTACGTTCATATTGCCAATGTCAAACGCAGTGGTTCAACCATGTTAAGTAAAAATACATAATATCTACTGTGAAACAATATTTAATAAACAGTAACGGTCTTACTTATTAGATTTCATTAATAGCTTACTTAACGCGCAACTAGATAAGCACGACTAAAATAGTTAAGATCGGTATTAATAAATCTTACTTATAAACGTATACTAAGATATGACTTACTAGTTCACTAAATTGTTTACGAACACCCTCATTTATTTTTTTCATATTGTCACATTGGCTTCACAGATGTCAAAAAATTGAAATTTGCATGTAATTTTTGGATAGCTGACATCGAAAAATGAAAACGAAAACCGCGTTGTGCCGTGTTGAGTCAAATTAAACACGATTGCGATGAAGAATAACTAGGAAAATCGTTATAAGTATTAAATTTTTCTGTCAATCTCAAATATGCGTCGGAACATATGTGAAAGATCCGCCATTTTGAAATATTTGTTATGACGCGTTAGTCAAGCGTTAAACAACCTCTCGACCTGTCTTAACTTGTCGTATATGAAATTAAGGCGTAATAAAGATAGTCACGGTTTATAAGTAAACTTTTACGTTAATCACGCTCTATTACCAAGTACCTACTATAGATAGTTTACGTTTATAAGTAAGACGGTATGTACTTAAGGCAAACAACACGTACTCTAATGATGTATTTGTAAAAGAATGTAATTTAACTAATATTATATAGGGCGCCCATAGAAGAGGGTACCTATGTATATACATACATAAGCAATATAGAGGTGTTACTATTGCCGTGCAGAGGGTGTCTTTATGAGGAGCTCGACTACTGGGATCGAACCAGTTGATCGGCTAAATACTTCTGCGTGTTCTTTAACCATGCACGACTGTAACCGACAATAGAATTGGGTATTTAAATAGACATATAAATAAGAACTCAAAGATTAAAACTTACTGGATTTATTCACAAAGTTATTAACACAATGATACTGGTATTACGCGAAGATTATAAATATTAAAACTCAATAAATTTAAACGACTACAGGAACGTGGCTGGGTCGTAACGAATTCCGGTCAGGGGAGAAGCTGGTAGGCAGGAACGAACTTGAATGCCGATAAACGGTCCGTCGCATCTATTATAGCTGGCGTGACGTCACCCATTGTGCGCGCGCCGATTTTCCGAAATGTGATAGGTCTTGCCATACACTCCCTCACCAGTCCGGAAGACGGTACAACTATGGCCTCTGAATCCCTGAGTCTCTGTAACATAAAAATAAAAAAATTCAAAGTATTTGTTTTTAAAGTATACATAACTCTTATTGTTCTAAGTGTATGCTAGACATCTTACATTATTGTTAAATTATGTCTGCATCATTAAGTTTATCAAAGCTAATTGTTCCATAATTACTGATAACTAATTCTGTTATCTAAAATACAAACAAATATTGGTTAAAAATACATTCATTCATAACTCTTATTGTTCTAAGTGTATGCTAGACATCTTACATTATTGTTAAATTATGTCTGCATCATTAAGTTTATCAAAGCTAATTGTTCCATAATTACTGATAACTAATTCTGTTATCTAAAATACAAACAAATATTGGTTAAAAATACAAACTTTACGATAACTTTACATTACTTATTGTGGACAAAATCATTCCTTAATTGAATGTATGTTTGTTCAAAATATTTTAAATAAACACTAAAACAAAACTATAATAATAAACTTTAAGTTTTAACGCTACTCTGAATATATTGAGTGCTTATGAAAATAATACAAAGTGCAGAAAAAGAAATAATAACTTTAAGTACATCGCTACTCTATTAATATTGAGTGCTTGTGCAATTGACATTACCTGAAAATAACAATATGTGCGTGAGTCAGTTCACTATTAAATAAGAATGCACTTTTGTTGGTATATGGAATGTGTCCTTATGGTATAATTTTGTTTACAAATAATACAATTAAATATGACACTTGATATAGATTAAATTTTTACATACTTAGGTATTTAAGGAGCTGTGCATTATTACATTCTTTTTTTATTTAAAAAAACTATAAATACACATTTTATTTTAAATTCTACTTCTTAATACTCATAATGAAAATAGAAACTTGTTACATAATATATATTCAAATTAGTTAATAAGCTATATAGAGTGGTAAGGCTAAATTATCATAAAATAGAACATTTTCACTCTTAAAAAGGATAAATAATCTTTGCAATGTCTATACATATCAAATATGTTTCTTTTATATTAGGAAAATTTTATATATTAATTATTTAATTTGAGTTACTGATTTCAAAGAAAATTGCTCCAAAACATTCTTAATAAATAGATAAATTGGACGTTTTGATAAACGTCACGTTTGTGCTTTTATGCTTACAAGCTACTTACATGAATCGTTTTTTTTACATAAGTATATACGTCATTTACAAATGAATAATTTTAGTTTCTGTAGCAAAATCGTGCTGGAAAATGAACTCTTCTTCCTGCCTTAGTCACAGTGTGGGGTTGCCGGAGAGAAGATCTTAAACAAGTGGCATCATGATTCTGCGATGGTGTCATCTGGCTTTGCTGTGTGAGCGTTGTTTGATGATTACTCGTCTCTGTAGAGGGGTTGAGGTCATCGTTTATGAAGAATGCTGGCTTCAATCGATCCATTGAGATTTTCTTCGGTTTTTCGTTAATAATGATTATTGCAGTTTTTTCATCCATCTCTTGCACCTTGTAGGGTCCGTCATAGGGTCGTTGAAGAGGTCTGCGGACTGCGTCATTTCGCAAGAAAACGTACTGGGCATCTTTCATTTGTCTGTGTATGAACGTCTTCGTCTTGTTGTTATTGGAGTTTGGGATGGGACGAAGTTCTGACATCATCTTCTGCAACTTGTGTCCATACGTGTCAGGTTCCTCTGTGGGTGAGCTTTCAAAAAAATCACCAGGCAGCCTGAGGGTGGTTCCATAGGTCATCTGTGCCGGTGTAAATTCTGAGCCTTCTTTGATTGCTGAACGAAGACCAAGCAGTACCAGTGGTAGGGCGTTCGTCCAGGAGGTATTGTTAATCGTCATCAATGATGTCTTTAAGGTACGATGCCATCTCTCTATAATTCCGTTGCACTGAGGATGGTAAGCAGTAGTTCTCTGATGTCTTACGCCAAGTTTGCTGGTTAACTTGTTGAATAAGTTGCTTTCGAATTGACGACCCTGATCTGTAGTGATTGAAGAGGGTACGCCGAAACGGGCGATCCAATTTAGCATCAAAGCGTCAGCGACGGTTTCTGCTGTCATGTCTTTAAGGGGAACTGCTTCTGGCCATCTGGTGTATCTATCTATGATTGTTAGCAGGTATGTGTATTCTTTTGAAGGAGGAATGGGGCCAACCAGGTCCAAATGAATATTTTTGAATCTCCCATCTGGTGCTTTAAACTGCTGTAACGGTGTAATGGTGTGACGGTGTACTTTAGATGCTTGGCAGTCAATACAATTTCTTATTACATCTTTTACAGTCTTTTCCATGCCAGGCCAAACATATCTCTGCTTCAATATTTTAAATGTTGCGTTGCTGCCGGGATGACTTACTTTATGGAGTGTTAAAATGACTTCCTTTCTCATTGACTCGGGAACAAATGGTCGTATTACGTTCGTCGAGAAATCGCACCATAACATTTTATTGGTGCCAGGTACCAAAATTTTCTTTAATTGCAGTGATGATTTTTCATGCATTTCCATCATTACACTTTCCTTCTCCTGCTCTTGCGCCATTCGCTGATAATCAATATGTGATGTGATTTGTATTTCAGCAACTCGAGATAATGTGTCTGCGACTATATTGTCCTCGCCGGGAATGTGTTTAATGCTTGTAGAAAATTGGCTGATAAAGTCGAGTTGTCTTTCCTGTCTTGGTGAGTTTACTTTATTTTTTGTGAAGGCGAATATTAGTGGCTTGTGATCTGTGAAGATAGTGAAGTTTCTACCCTCTAATTGTTGTCTGAAATATTTCACTGCTTCGTAAATAGCTGTCAGCTCTCTGTCATAAGTACTATATTTTAACTGTGGATTATTGAATTTTCTTGAGAAAAAAGATATGGGTTGCCATGCTCCATTTTTCATTTGCTGCAAGGAGGCACCCATTGCTGTATCGGAGGCGTCGACCATAATTGATATTTCGGCTGTGGGGTCAATATGTACTAAAAGCGACGCTTGTACCAGGTCGTTTTTACATTTTTCAAAGGCCTTGGTTAACTCTTCTGTCCATTGAATTTTCCTTTTGTCGTTTTTTGTATAACCTTTTAACTGATCAAAAAGTATCTTTTGGGTCCCAGCTGCGTTTTGTAGGTACTTCCTGTAAAAATTTATCATCCCCAAAAATCTTCGAAGACCTTTTGCGTTGGTTGGAGGTTCAATTTTGGTTATCGCTTCAACTCTTTCCTTGATTGGGGAACTTCCATTCTTGTTAATCTTATAACCAAGGAATTCAATTTCTTCTTCTCCTAATTTACATTTGTTTAGGTTGATAATTAGACCATTTTTAGATAGCCTTTCGAACAATAAGTCTAGGTGTTTTTCGTGCTCTTCCATGTTTTTGGAGGCAACCAGGATGTCGTCAATATAAGTGAATACGAATTCCAAATCTCTGGTAATATTATGAAGGTACCTTTGGAAACTCTGAGCTGCGTTAGAAAGTCCGAATTGCATTACTAGAAATTCAAATAATCCAAATGGGGTTATGATAGCGGTCTTTGGAATGTCTTCTTCTTCTACTCGTACTTGGTGGTAAGCTCTGGTTAAATCTATTTTGCTGAAGATCTTCGCATCGTGAAGTTTATGTGCGAAATCTTGTAGTTGAGGTATTGGATACTTGTCAGGTTTGGTAATTGAATTCAGTCTGCGATAATCACCGCACGGACGCCAATTTCCATCCGATTTCCTGACCATATGTAGGGCGCTGGACCAGTTGCTTTTGGATGGTCGGCAAATGCCTTGTTCGACCATATAAGAGAATTCCTTTTTAGCAATCTCCAATTGCAGTGGATTGAGTCTCCTGACTTTGGCTGTGACTGGAGGTCCCTTCGTCTGGATGTGGTGAGTAACGTTGTGTTCTATGCGCTTTGGGTTCAAATCTGCGCGAGTGATATTTGGGTACTTCTCAATTATTTTGTAAAATTTTGATGTGGAATGAACCGTGGCAATATTCATTATACTGGTTTTGTAGACGATCCCTCTAGTTGACATTCCTGTAGCTTTGTCAATCAATGTTTTCCTTTTAATATCCACTAAAACGTCGTAATATTCCAAAAAATCAGCTCCTATTATGGGTTTTGTGACATCTGCGATGATAAACTTCCATTTGTGACTCCTTCGTAGTCCCAAATTCAGGTTGATTATTTTGTGCCCATAACTAGGTATTACAGTACCATTTGCTGCATAAAGTGGAGTGACGATGCTATCTGTTGAAATTATTGATTTGTCATTTCTGAAATATCTAGGTATTACTGAGATTTCAGCTCCAGTGTCTACGAGATATCTAATTCCTGTTACTAATTCTGTAATGAAGAGACGATGTTTCAACTGCGACTGGGACGTCTCGCACACCTGCCGCAATTTTAGTTTTCCTGATCGTTGAATTTACATGGTGCTATGCAGTTAAATGCTTTTGTTCCGAATTTTTGGTGTAGATGGCAAATGTCTTCTCTTCTATAATTGTTGTTTTGCTTCACGTTGTTGTTATTACTCTTTCTGTTGTCATAGTAATTTTTCTGATTCCTATTTTGGTGATTATTATTGTAGTTTTGGTATCGATTCCTGCTTGGAGAACGTGATCTTGAACGATTCCTCCAATTATTATTATGTTGAGGTCTTGACTGTGTTCTTGATTGTCTATGATCAATTTCCAATCTGACGATCTTGTCTGTCAATAGTTGAATTTGTTGCTGCATGCTGTGAAGTAAGCTGTTAGTGACTAAATCACTCTGGTGAGCTTGACTACTTGCTGATGTGGATGGTGAATTAATGGACTGAATTTCTGTTCTTTCGTTTACTTCCAAGATCCGATCGGCCGTTTGCGCGAGTATGCTGATGTCGTTTGTAATTATTGCCGAGATTATTTCCTGTACTCTATGTGGTAATCTTTCGATCCAAAGTCTTTTAAGAAGTGCATCATTCGCTAAGGTTGGTCCTGCAAGGCTCTGCATGTGACGAAGTAAATGTGAAGGCTTCCTATCACCAAGCTGTACTCCATGTAGAAGTTGAGAAAGTCTTTTCTCTTCAGATTCCTGAAGGCGGTTTAATAAGGTTTCTTTCAAATGTTGGTATTTATCCTTTGTTGGTGGGTATTGGATGACGTCAGCCACACATGAGATTGTATCGGGGTCCAGTACTCCCAAGATGTGTTGATATTTTGTTTCGTCTTTGGTGATCCTTGCAGAATTGAACTGGGCTTCCACCGTTATAAACCATAGGTAGATTTTGTCCTTCCATACTGTGGGTAATTTTATGTTCGCTGCGAAAATTTCGTTTCTTGATTCATCTGATGTTTGTTGATATGAAGCTCTGTCAAATGTATTCGTGTTGTCCTTGTTCTCCGTTGCCATGATTACAATTCAAATTAAAAGATGAGAATATTTTTTTAAAGTTACCACTGTTCAAAGCTTGCTTGACTTTTGAAACATAAATGTGAGAAAATTTAAAATTGTTATGCTTTGAATTTTTGGAAAAGAAAAAAAAAATTAATCCAATTTTGCTACTAAATGTTTTGTTTAAAATTTGATGCACTACCTATATTCTTTTTAAAATTATTAAAGTATAATTTTTAAAAAAAAAAAAAATGAATATCGATAAAACTTTTGTATAAATAAATAAAATTTTTGAATAACAATAAAATTTATTTGTAAAACTTAAGTATTTTGTTCAAATTATTCGCGAAAAAATATTTTTACGATTATTTTTTTAAAGTTGGAATTTTCTAAGTCCCATATGTATATTATTTATGATTAAATTAATAAATGGAAATTATCGTTTTTTATTATCTGTACACATAATTGATCTTAATTTCTTGCTATATTATTAAATGGTTACAGTCAAATAATAATAAAATATTTTAATAATCGTTCTGAAAATACAGTTCATTAATATTTGCACAACATTAAAAATATATACGGAGTATTGTACTGCGCTATTTCCGTTTAGCTTAACTGCGTATAATTAAAAGGGCGGGTTTTTTGTATCTTTTTTTCCACTGACAGTAGCTACTAGTATTTATTTTTGCGGCGTATATTATTTGGTGAGAATAATAATAATAATACTGCTCGCACTATGCGACGACGATTTGTCGCTAGGCGAATTCGACTATCGTCTATGTTTATATTATAAATTCAATTTTCAACACCAAAATAATTAGGTATTGTTCAAACTAAATAAAAATTTCACTTAATTTAATGTAAAATAAAAATGTTACAATGATTATTGATGTTTTTAATCAAATAAAAATTAAATTAAGTTAGTTTTACGATTTAAATTTGAATTTAGCAATTTTTATTTCAGTAGGTATTCAAAAAAACAAATTATACTTTACTGCAACGGCTTTTTTAAATGAATTTAAAATAAGAATGACACACTAAATAGAAACAATATTACTTAGCTTGTTGAATTTTTTTTTAATATTTTCTCTGGTTTTTGCTCCTTTTATTTCACATTTAGTTTTTCATCCAAGTTTGATTATCGTTTTGTTCCCTCTTTTTTTTTACAATAGTTACAGCTTTCAATCAAAATGATTGGGTTTTTGCTTTTTTTCTCCAATTCGATGTTTCATATGAAAGAAAAAACACAAGTAATTAGTACATATAATTACGATAGTGTAATTTGTAATTTGTGAGAACACTATTTTTTACAAAAAGAAACTGATTTTATGTTACAATTGGTCACAATGAAGATTTACAAGTTATTTAAAAATTGTAAGAATAAGAATGTTAAAATGATTTCTTTCAATTTTTTTTAAAAAAACACTGATTTTTCTTTTTTAAATTGTTAAAATGTTTGTGCGAACTGCACCAAATTCACACAATATTACTTCTTTTAGAATGTTAAAATATTACAATAAAATACGATTAAAATGCGATAAAATAAAATAATAGTTGTTCATACAACAATTTTTTTAAAAAAATAAATACCATAAGGTATGACATGTACTAAATTTTAATATTACGAAGATTTATTATAAAAAAAATTAACGCTTAATCACGGGGCCTTTTGCGTTGGAAAAATTTAAATTATTGTCAAAATTTACACATACCTTTCACGGTATTTGGCTGTCCGTGATGATCCAAATCCGTCCCTGCCACCGTTTCGAGAGAATAATTACACTTATTTATTGCCTACCCAATTCTACTGTCCGCGATGTATATAAAAACGAACGGAAAAAATAGAGCGTACTACTATGAGGAAAAAAAATAACTAATGACCATACCAATGTTATTTACCAATGTTATAAATGACTTTAAAGAAATGTATATGTAATTTGGAGGAATAATATGTAACAAAACAATTTTCTACTAAAATATGCTAAAAATTCAAACAAAAATACATTAAAATCGTCGTGAGTCACCAATGTTACTATTGCCGTGCAGAGGGTGTCTTTATGAGGAGCTCGACTACTGGGATCGAACCAGTTGATCGGCTAAATACTTCTGCGTGTTCTTTAACCATGCACGACTGTAACCGACAATAGAATTGGGTATTTAAATAGACATATAAATAAGAACTCAAAGATTAAAACTTACTGGATTTATTCACAAAGTTATTAACACAATGATACTGGTATTACGCGAAGATTATAAATATTAAAACTCAATAAATTTAAACGACTACAGGAACGTGGCTGGGTCGTAACGAATTCCGGTCAGGGGAGAAGCTGGTAGGCAGGAACGAACTTGAATGCCGATAAACGGTCCGTCGCATCTATTATAGCTGGCGTGACGTCACCGATTGTGCGCGCGCCGATTTTCCGAAATGTGATAGGTCTTGCCATAGAGGTATACTCTTTGTCAAAAAGAACCTCAATGACTTTCAAACTTAAAAATCTAATGAATTACGTATGATTGTTTGACCATTGGATGATCACTAGTAGGTACATACAAATTTAAGAAATCTTTGTATGAAGTTAGATTGAAAAAGCCAATTTTCTAAAAGCATAACATTTTTTCCACTTTTAATAATAGATGCACATTATTTTAATTAAACAATAAAAAAATGATTAATTAAATTTACCATACAAGGAAATAAAATATAATCAATTATTAATAAAAAAAAACACGGCACTCGGCTCTGAACGAGCGGTATGTATGTCAAAGAAAGGATTAGTACTTCTCTTGTGTTACGCCGCCGTTAGACAAACATAACATTTATGATTGTATCATAAAAGTATATGTTTGCATGATTTTGCACGAAATAAGACATTTTGAATCTGGCACGGTTCATATTTTAACATCCTGTGTAGGACGTAGGTATATGTTTCTGTGCGAGTTTTGACATGATATAATATTATACCTACATAAATATCTATCATTCAAGTAAGTTGGAAGGTATATTCATTATTTCACGAGTTGCATGTAACACATGAGACACAATTTAAGAGTACGTATCAAACTAAAAACACACATTAATAAATATTTTAATTTTTTTTTATTTTCCAACAACAACTGTCGATTTGTTTAAGGGAATTTATTCTCTTAACATATCAAGCGATGATACGCGAGATTTGTATGCCAGGTCTATATTTTTCGTGTTTTTTTCAACTTTGGAGTAAAAAAAGTCAACTTAGAGGCTACTCAGCATATATGTTATATAAATAGATTATTATTAGATGGGTCGATGGTAGAGCGGTTAGCGTGCTGGGCTAGTAATCCAGTGGTTGTCAGTTCGAATCCTGCCTTGAACGTTTTCTTTCACCTATAGCATAAGCATTTATGCTTATTTTAGGGAAAGTAGGAAGATACATATATATGTACTTGTTTAGCAAGGACATATTCATTTTGTATGTAACATTTTTTATAAAAATTGAATTTAGTGACGACATCTTTTCATACAATTTGTAAGGCATCTCAAAATTTAACAATTATTGTAATAAAAGTTTAGTGACGACATTTCATAAAAATTGTGTGGCAGTGACCTATACACAATACCTATATTATAAGGCAATGAAATATAATATCATTGATCTAAGGTGACTAAATAGTTTGATACTTAATCTTCAAAATAAATACATACCATCAAACTGTTTTCATATTCTGGGTAAGAAGGAAGGACTGACCTCTCCATACTACCCTATCTTGACATACATACCTACATGTTTTGTATAGAGTACAAAATATCTTAAAATATTCAATTGTTTGTATTTAGGGGTTTCTATTTCTGTGCGTATTCTTTAACTAAACATACTATCGCATGTCTGATAGTTTCCTTGTATTTATTTGTATATTATTATAATTTTAGGGAGAGGACTTATATAATTATTGGCATCAATGTTCATGACTAGAAAAATATGTTGTTAGATATTTTCATAAGAATAATCTTTGAAAGATTTATTATATTCAGACAATGATTTTAGTTTTGATTCACTTCAGCTTATACATCGACGTTATGGATCTTAAATTCTTCAACATGTTTGTATTTCATTTTTTATTTTTATAACTAGAATAACAACATTATATGAAAAGTTATAAAAATACAGAAATTTCAAGACGACATATAAACGATATTTCATAGTTTGGTGATTTTTTTTTTCCAAAAATTGTAATAATTTGATCTTAGATTATATATGTTTGATAGGTACCTAAAATTATATAACATGTTTACTTTAAGGAAAATTTAGGTTTTATTAAAAAAAATCGAATATGTACCTACTTTACCTACTCATGTAAGTGCAAGACTTGCAAGACTCTTGCTGCAAGACCAAGACCAAGACTATGTATGCAAGACCAAGACCAAGACCAAGACTATACTTGTAAACGCAAGACCAAGACCAAGACCGCGGGTGCAAGACCAAGACCAAGACCAAGACCACCCCGGTCTTGGTCTTGGTCTTGCATTTGCTCATCACTATAACATACCATCATGCGGTTTTCATATTCTGTGTAGGAAAAACAGACTGACCTCCATACTATCCTATCCTGACAAACATACCTACATGTTTTATATAGAAAAAAAAATATCTTCAAATATTTATTAATTTGTGTTGTGTACAGTTTGGTACGTATTCTTTGATTATGCATACTATCGCCATCGACAGTTGGATCTCATGTGTTACATGCAACTAGTAATATCCTTCATAGAACAGCAAATATAGGGTAAAGTAATTAGGGGGCTGAATAAATGAATTTCATATACTGTAATGAAATTTATTATATATAAGTAATTTAAACTATTTTGATTTCTAACAACATTATAATTATACACTAATAATTATACAATTAAATTTATTCGAACAATTCATAATTTTGTGCTTTAACCACTGTAAGTGGATAAATTATTACATCTTATTTATTTGTTAATCAAATATTTAAGTTTTCAGTGATCAAAATAAATCACAATGCACCATTAACGTAAAAATTACAAAAAAAACACGTGAATTATTTTCGTGAATATTAATTTATATTTTTATCTATTGAATCTAAATATTACAGTAATGTTACAGTAATATTACAGTAATGTATTATTTTCTTCTTAAAAATACTTGTATCGGTGTATTCATGCAATTTCAAACATAATTTAAAATTATATAGATCAGTATTAAAGAACAAAATGATTGTGAATTTTGTATTTACAACATATAATAATTATTGCATGACGATTGACATTTTGAAAGTTTGACATTCCAGATTTTTAGGGTCGCAATGTTTAATAAATTATGTGTACATAACCTATTGACGAATGAAGAACACGTAGTTCTACTCAATAGGCGTAATGACAGTATGAAAAAATCATTGAAATTATGATTTTATAAAATAAAATAGGTTATAAAGATTAGAAAAAATATAGGTATTTATTTTCATTTTAAAAGAGCGAATAATATAAATATTATCAAAATAAAAATACAAAATAAGTAAGTCCGCCATTTTATGAGAAACACCAATCAGAGTGCATGTCGTCACGGTATGGTCCTGTCAATTCTAGTGTTGTTCGAAATGGATTTTTTTGTTATTAAACGTTTTTTTTTTTTTTTCAATCCTCAAATACTTAGGGTCGGTTCTCTCAGCGGATGCCAGTGTGGATGCTGACGTCTCCCATAGGGTAAACGTGGCTTGGAGTAAATGGAGAACTCTCACGGGCGTGCTGTGTGATCCACGTATGCCAATCAAAACTAAGGGCAAGGTCTACAAGACAGCGGTGAGACCTGCAATGACATATGGTGCGGAGTGCTGGACAGTTAAAGGCACACATGAACAAAAACTACATGTCAATGAAATGAAAATGCTGAGGTGGGCAGGTGGGGTGACGAAGCTAGATAAAATTCGTAATGAATTAACCCAGATGAACCCACTGTCCTAAAAAAAGAACACTAGACATGTTTCATTAAATAAGCACTTTCAACATGTATACAATTATTTTTTTTTACTGGTAACATCATATTTGTGTTTTCTAAGGTTGGCTTCATCGTTTTTAACGTATTTCTTTTATCAGTTTTTTTGACAGCCCTAATTTTGAACACATCTTATTTGAACAATTATTTTAAAGATGAATTTTTATGACATTCCGTTAGAAAATTAAGTATAATATTTTAATTTTGTAATTGAATTTGACTTAAATATTGAATCTAACTTATAAAATTATCATTTTATAAAACCTTAAATTTAAATTTATTGTAACATATTTTATTTTAAAGATATTTTGATACATAGTAAGGTGTCCTTTTTTTAGTCCAGTGGGACTATGAGCATGCATCAATGTACTGCATTGTTACATAGTCTGTTAAACTGTTTTTGTTCATTATTTTACATCATAAAATATTTTCAATGTTACATAATATGTATTTTTCATCATCATCAGTCCTTGTTTGGGTCTACAGACACATTTTTTTCTGTCAATGTCAGTTCTAGGTCACTATACTAGATTCTTTTTCAATCAGTATTATGCAATTTTTTTGAACGGGCCTGTCAATGAACGAGGTTCTGAAATCATTCAAGGAAACCAAGATTAAATTGAAAATATGGAAGAAAGCTCCATTGATATACAGTTATTACCACCAACAAATGCATGTGATGAATTAACTGATGAAGATTCAGGTGATGAAGAATCTCCAGTATTGGATAACGTTCCAGGTAGTCACTTAAGAGCTCCCGCAGAGCTGCGTATATTACATAGGAATCCTCGAGATACTGACGAGTTGCCTAAGAATAAATCTAGGAATTATAAGTGGAAAAAGTAAGATATTTCGACAAATAATGTTGTAAGGAAACCTATGCATTCGGCGGTAAACAATTTAACACCCTTGGAACTTTTCTCTCTATTTTTTGATAATGAAATCATTACAATTGTTGCAGCGTGCACAAATAAATATGTAGAAAGCAGAAACAGAGAAAATGACATAAAAAACAAGAGAACCTGTGTTTTATAGGAATATTACTTTTTAGTGGATATGTCCATGTTCCTAGGAAAAAAACTATATTGGGATACTCAGCCAGATTGCCATAATGAACTTGTCGCAATGTCGATGATGAGTAGGAACAGATTTCAGCACATTATGTCTAATATACATGTCTGTAATAATAATGAACTTGATCATACTGATCGGTTTAGTAAAATCAGGTTTTTAGAACATGCACCTCATGAGAAAAACCATTTGATTGATGAATCAATGGTTCCTTATTATGGAAAGCACGGAGCAAAGCTATTTATAAAAAGGAAACCCATCAGGTATGGGTTCAAATTATGGACAGGAGCAACCAGTAGAGGATATATATTGTAAATATGGATCCCTTTCAAGGAGCTGCTCAGAATAATATAAGCGACCAACAAAAAAAAATCGGTGTAGGAGTATCTGTTGTTTTGTCATACAGCAAGATTTTAAGATCTCTGGGAGATTTTGGTTACCATTTTTATTTCGATAATTTCTTTACCAGCATTCTTCTTTTAGAGGATTTGAAATCTACTGAATTTTCAGCAACCGGTCGTTTGGTTTTGAATCTGCTACAATTATATGGGAGAAAGAGAATTCCACATCCAAGTCCAACATCTTTTCTTGAAAAGTAGATTCTAGATTTCAAGAAATACATCATGTTCTCATAAAGCAAGAGAAGCAAACTCGATGCCGACATTGTCATTGTCAACAAAGTGCAGAAAATATAATATCACGTTGCATTTGAAATGTTTCGAAATTTATAACAAGGAATAAAGTATATAATAGGTATATACCTATTATTAGCCGCCAAACATACGTTCATATTTTTTATTTCATATATATATTTTATTCGTTAAGCATTATGTAATAACCTTACATAATATTATAAAAGATTAAACCTAGAATAAGTACATAATTTGAAATTTGTATGAACGTTTTCATTTCCATACATTCTTACATGCCTGTAGTCCCACTGTCCTAAAAAAAGAACACCAATTTTCGCAAAAATGGCTTGATGTAATTTAATTTTGATTTCAAATATGATTTTTTGATGGTATTTATATTAAATCTTATGAATATCAACTGAATCAGACGAAAATTTTTTTTTGGGACTATCTGGGTTAATAAGAGGAAGCTTTGGAGTAGCCCCCATACCAGAAAAACGTACAGAAAGCCGACTCAGATGGTATGGACATGTAATGAGGAGGCAAAACGATCATGTGGTGCAAATTGCTCTAGCACTCCCAGAAAGCAGAAAAGGAAAGGGACGTCCAATATCCACGTGGTGGGGCAATATGAGGAAGCTCATGGATAAAGCCCACATCCCAACCCCGACAATACAGGACAGATCATCGTGGCGCCAAAGGATTAGGAGAGCCGACCCTACCTAAAGTGGGATAAGGCAAGGAAAAAGAAGAAGAAGAAACGTTTATTTTATGTAGAAATGTATATATAGTTGGAATCTCTGGATGTGTAAAAACATCGTGAGATAGTATCTAAAAATTAGTCATCATGCTTATTTATAAAGCAACTCGCTTGTCCGAGTCTCGATAACTATACTTATATATTAAACGAACCGAACCGAAAATAGGTATATTGTTCAAAGAGTATCTTTCTTCGTCCCTTTTTAGCACTTGTAAATAAAAATTAATTTTTCAGCGTAAAATTCTGTTTTTCCTGACAAAGGGGTATAGTACGAGCAAAATGTTATATTATGATTTCTCACAAAAAAAATGTGATAGGGACCCTAGAAATTTTCATAGGATTAGTGATAAAATTTCACAATATTACAATTTGCTCCTACGACCCCCATAAGAACATAAATAATGTCAAACTGTAATAATTAAAAATATATATATATGTAGGTTGCTTTTTACTGCATTCAACCAAAACTGAAGACAAAATAATTACTCAAGAAATGGAAACTGGGTTTGGTGTTCAGAGAATTGTCTCTCGGGATAGTAGAAACTCTGAATCAAATACTGAGTTTTAATGTTTAATCCAACATGAATATGATTTTTTTCTGGGACTTGACGTTTCGTGCAAAAAACTTTCTGCGTGAAATTATGTCAAATATAATGCGATTATTGAAAACATTTGGAGTAAAAAGATTCGTATTTTTGTATTTTGTTTCGATAATTATGTAGGTAACCGTTGCAACATAACAATTATTTCCTTTTAATTTAATTTTTGACTTTATCTCGTCGTTTCCCGTTACTTTTTTTCTGATTCCATTTTTTCCCGTTTCGAACATTTATTAAATTTTAATTCTTCAATCTTCGGCCGCATTTACGATTTCTTACACACGATTTTTTTATTCAATATTACGTGGGTACATTCTGCCCTGTATTGTTGCATTTTAAACTATTACGCAGTATCCTTTTTTAACTTCTCTTTTTTTAAGTTTTAAATAAAAGGAATATCATATTTTAGGTATAGTTAGCTGAGCAACGTTTTTGTAACGTCTTTCAATCTGATAATTTAAAAACCAAATAAAGATACAAAATAGTGATTGAATAAGGTGAAATGTAGGCACAAAAATTGAAGGTAATCTTAATACATGAATCTATATCCAATTATTTTGATACCAATACAAATTTATTTTAATAATATACATACACGAATACAAAATGAGATATAAATGTCAGACTTAAATTCTGACACATGGTATTTTCATGATCATATTACAACTAATATTATTAAACTTTATTTATTGAGCATTTAAATAGTAAATTTTAAATATAACATAATGGTTGTATTTATTCATTAATGATATTAACGTGATTTGTTGAACATGTTAAGAAAATATAAGTTCCAATAAAAATCAATCCAATAAATAACATTGGTATAAGTAAGTATATGTAAAATAAAATGGAATTGATCAATTGTTGTATGAAAATGATATAACATGTATAAAATAAGTACAGATTAATACTTTATGACTTGACTGTTCAATGAACAAAACAGATTTTCTCTTAATTTCCTAAAAATAAAATATGAAAGTCGTTCACCGTGAAATATTATTCACAGTATGCAATGTTGAATCATACTTACTTTAGAGGAAATTGACAACGGAGATTGTAAGATAGAGAAAAGAATCTTAAATCACGACTTATATTGAAAGAATATTATTTTAGAAAAATTGAGCCCTAAAAATAAAATGATATATTTCATCCCCTACCGGAAAATGTATGGGGTTACAATATAATTGCTTGGCGATAAAATCTATATAATATCACAAATATTTTTTTTTATTCCATAGATATTTTATTTGAAATATAAGTCTTGGAACACAATAAATATCATTTTTTATTACTATAATAATTCATCTCGTTAATGTGACATCCGTTTCACTAGAACTTCTCGAGCTTTCTTTTATGACCTCTAATTCTCTTATTGTCAACGATGGAGTTTTTGTAAATGTTTTGTGTCCGTGACCTTCAACTTCACATTCATTATCACCCGTCGAATGTCCGTCTGGCCTATGGCTATTGGTTATTTGAGAACTATTGTACGTTGGTCCAAAATATCCGGAACAATCTTCGGTGTGATCGATCACTATAGGAGAACCCGGACTGCAGTCATCCGATGCATACTTGCAATCTTCAGAATGGATTTTCTTGTTTGATTCAAACGAATCGTTGCCTTCAAATAGACCACGATTTCTGCGTACACAATTATTGGTGTTTTTGTCCACGGCGTTCTCATGTTCTACGGCGTCATCAAAATGCCAAATGAAGTTCTCATCAAACGCTTTTGCTTTCGAACGTCTGTCTAAACTATTTGTTTTACAATAAACGTATTTGTAATCCCAATCTCATGAATCATCCATGTGGCGGTTACATTTGTTGAAGCTCACCTCGTCGAGGCTCAGATTCGACCTCGCCTCGCAAAATCTAAGGTCTGAATGGTTTTCGAAAAGTTTAAGATCGGAATTTTTTAACCTACAATCGATGGGGTTGCCGTAGCTGTCGATTCTGAAGTCTGATCCCGTATTGTAGTTTTGGAACTCTCTCAGATGGTAGTTGTCGTATTGTCTTGGATGGTGGATCTCGTGGAACGATCTGATCGAGTCCGATTTGAAATTTTTGATTGAGCCGTTGCATTTCAAGGAAGATTCCCTCTTGGGTCCGTGGTATATTTTTTGCAGAGCGTGAAGGCTGGTGGATGAAACGGTCCTCTCGAGAATTTCTCCCCAGTATTTTTCTGATAGTCCCTCTAAATCTGGTTTATGGGGAGGCGCCGGAGGTTCTGAAGATAGTGAATTGCAACAGCCCGAAGACTTTTCCAAGGAAGGAGATGGTTCTCGTCTGCAGCAAAACTGTAAAAAAAATATTTACATTTTAATTGTTAAAATGATAAATTACTAAAGAAGTTATTTTCAGATTAACAAATAATAGTTTGAAGGCACGAAAGATGAGAACTTTTGAAATTTCGCACTTGCAAATTCAAATTCATAAACACCGATTATCTCTCTATTTATAAATATTATGTACAGGGATCTGAACACATGACTGAACAAATTGAAAGTTTGTGCTTATTAAGCATTTTCTTTGTAAAATTTACATTTAGGAAAAATAGCAATTTTGCAGAATAATATATAGTAAAAAAATATAATGTTACCCCCGATGAAACAAGTTCCGCGCTGATTCTGCGAAAATTATTGTTTAGCAGCCAATACAGAAATGGATTCCAAAAACTGTTGCTCAGAGCTAACCAAGTCACCATGAAGTCCAGCATCGGTGGAACCTGAAATTAAATATCAAACAATAAAAATAACATCATTAGCATTACGCTGAAAAAACGAAATACTTAAGATTTAGTGCAACGAATGCAGGACAACCTAAGATAAATATGAATATAAAAATCAAAACAATAAATTCAGATACCACTGTACCTAAGCTATTATTATTATTTCTCTTATTTCTGGCACTAGGTATAAAGAAACAATTCAATTGTTAAAATACGTCGAAACAAACAATTGATTTCGCATTATGAGATATCCTATGGAAACGTATTGATGCAGGAATTAATTTTAAGGCTATAATGTTACGTCCTTCGATATCTTTATTGAATAAAATTTAATGGAATATTTATCAAATTTAAGCAGACAGTGAAAACAAGACGAAGAAGGCAAGAGATAAAAAACTCTCATACTTTGAAGGTGTACGGCTTAGAAAAGCAAATTACACGATTGAGTTTCAGTGCTACGAGGATTCTTAGTAAAATGAGAAACGAACATCGCTCATTGTGACCAAACCCTCATAAAATTATCTTTAATTATCACATTCTGATTTACCACATATTAATCTTATATACCATTTTCGAGAGGTAACTAGACAGGTCGTAAGCCCTGTAGGTGCCTTGAGTTCCTGGTTCTTCTATAATATTCCAAATTCGTCTCTATTTAGATGTTGAAAAGTTTGTCTGAAAATATCATTTGACTCCCGACAGGGAAAAAATCTAGTGTTTGCGTATATGCAATTAAAAAAATATTCGATTTACATATGTAAACAACGTCACCTCATTTATATGGACTCTTGCCTTCATTGTTAACAAATAAACCAATTTCTCAACAGATGGTGTTACAAAAGGGTTTCTTCGTTACTTCATAGATGGCAATAGTAATAATGTCTTATTTTCAGGTGATTAGTTACTCATTAATCAAATATATAGAACTTTCAAAATTTGCATTGATAAGGAAACTCAATAAGAAGGCATAATTAGTGAACGTTGCACAAGCGCATGAAGCGATCACGTAAACCAGCCGATGACAGATCTTAAGCCCTGTAGGTGGCTTGAGTTCCTGGTTCTTCTATAATATTCCAACTTCGTCTCTATTGAGACGTTGAAACGTTTGTCAAAAAAATATCATTTGACTCCCGACAGGAAAAAATCTAGTGTTTGCGTATATGCAATGAAAAAAATAATCGATTTATTTTTATGTTATGTGGGTAGATATATTCTATAAAGTCAAGGGCGTCACGAGGTTATCAGGGAATACCATATTTCCGTCGCTTCTTCAACATTCGTCTGTTATTCAAGCTTCTGACATGTCTCTTCAGTATCTCTCTACCATTCACATGGTTGTTCCATCTTTTTCTTAGTCGGTACCGGCCTCTGGTTCCATTCCTGTCGGCTTTGTTTATTTTCTTTATTTGGCGTTCTTCATCTCACTCAATGTGTTCACTTTCATTCTATCCTCTTTAAAAATTATTAATTTATTGAATAATTTAAAAATATTAAAAAAAATAAAAAAATATGGCAGAAACTTGTTTTTTTTTTATTTGAACAAAGAAGTATGAATCTCACCTTACATCCTGTACAGGCGGCTACAACTTCTTGTATTGTGGCCGGTGTTACCACAACAATAAACCCCAACGACATGGCCGCCATCGTTCTCGAAGCATTCGTGCTGAGAGCTCTTTCTTCTGGATCGATCTATAAACAAAAAAAAATTGGTAAGATTTATTTTGTTGGTTAGGACACGGGCATCATATGGACGATGACGAGATGCTGAAAAAAAGAGTCGAGAAGGACCTTTGGATAGCCGGTGGAAGGAATTGGAGAGAAATGCCATGGATAAGGTGCAATGGAGACGATTCCTCGAGAAATCGTCTGCAGAGCCACAATCGATATCCTGGGCTGATGATGTAGATTAATTTTCATAAACATCCAAATCCATACTAGGTACTATGAGGTTTTGGATGTACCTACATATGAGCGATAAATAAAAAGACGCGTTCAGTTTTAGTATGTTTAATCTACGACTGCCCAAGAGAACTGACTGGGCTAGTCGTTGGTGGGCATATATAATATAGTCGATTCAGAGAGGCTGCCTCCTCAATCCTCGCTATACTACCATAATATAACGGAATCTTTGGCTAAGGTGGAACATGTAATATAAATATAATTTATTGTCTACCACTTGAATAACGCAGATTTTTGTGATGTGTAAAATATGTTAAATATATTTATTTATAAAATTTAAACACAATGAAAATTAAAGCAGTGACATCTATGGAAGTTTGTTTGTTGCTTAATAGCTAGGTTCAAAACCCTTCAATGTGTTATTTCTTAAAGTATAAAAACTTTAAGAAAGTTAGATAGATGTCAGTAGATCATTTCATGGATAGCCTAGTTTGTACACCAGTTTTTGTTGACCAACGACGCTAGACACCACCTACACGACGACGCTGTAAACTTTCTTCTCGCGCATGCGCACAATCAATGCTACTATTTCAGTTTGAAAATGTTTGAAACTGACAAGTATACTATCACTATCTGTTACACAGATAATATAGAAGTAAACTTATCTGTTAGTTTGACTTTTACGATTATCAATGATTTAGATTTATAACTATAACACTAATTGATTAATTTTACCAGTGTTTCAGTTGCATAAAGTACTTGTGAGTTACAAATTTGTTAAATTGTGTACGTTCGGAAAATCACTGATTAAAGGTAAGCATCAAATTTATAGTAAAATTCACATAATTTTATCAAATGTTTTAATACTGATTGCTTGTGCATGACGTTTTGGGTATATTAGGCAAGTTATGTTTTTAATTAATATTAAAATTGGGAATTGCAACTCCTAACATAATAATTACGAACGTTTAGTTGTGGTTTAATTTCAATAATTTATTATTTTAAACGGAATTCACACAGTTTGTTAATCATGATTTCTGGTGATCTTAATTATGAATAAACACACACCTAACCTATTTATAATAAACCAAACTTTAGTTAGTTCTTTATATTATAATATTTCAATTATTCATTAAACCAAAAATATCTCGTTTCACCAGCATAAAATGCTAAAAAATTTTATAATCTTAAACAATTTGTACTTAACAATGTTTTAATTTACAGATGCTTCTGAAGTGCTGTGTTCCTGGCCGTAAATCAAATTTCAAGAGCTTGAAGAAGGAAAGAACTGTTTCAATTGCCTAACCACAATGTTTCAAGGAAAAGATACAAAAGAGAAAGGCAATCGTGGTTTCACGAATCCAGGCCCACGAGCAACGCATAAATTTCATATTCATTATTTGCATCTTGTGCAATAAAGTCTTTCATTTGCTCTTTTTCTGACGTGTTTCTCCCCACCCTCAGACCCGAGCGGTTTTTACTACAATCCTATGGGACCATATTGCGTACCCGGTCTGAGTTGCAGCGATTCCACAAAAAGATGGATTGACCAATATTTTTCCAAATATTCTCGCCTATCTATCAAAGTGCAAGAAAACAGAAAGAAAAAATCCTACAATAAAGCAAAGAAAAAATATGGAGCGGAAAGAAGATATTTTAGAATTTTTAGGAAGTGATAAAATTAAAGAATGAAGATTTTATTCAGCATTTTCAAGAAAATGTGTGTGTGCAATTTTAAATTTGTAATGAGAAAATATTTTTCAGTGATGGAGAATTTTTTAACAAAGACACATTGAACTTACACCCAATGCTCTTTGAGAACAATTTGAAATTGTAGGTGGTCACAAATGAAAAATTTGTTATCCAGATATAATACAAATGATACTAACTTAGAAAATGTGGATCAAAATTTTAATTTAACTAAATCTCAAACGTACCTATTTTAAATCTTGTAGATTTTGTGAGTAATGATGCAGATAATATTTTAAAGATAAAACCTTGGATTTGTTAGTTGACCAATCAAAATTATGGATTAGTGAAATGGTTATATTATTACTACATTAATGTTTGTCGGCCTTCGTGGCTCAGTTGGTTGGGTATCTGACTGCTGATCCAAAGGTCCCAGGTTCGATTCTCGGTGGAGACACAGATTTGATTGTGTTTTCAGTCTGGATCTGTGAGACGATTAATATCGTAAGTCTCCAGAATGTGTCAACTAGCTTGCTATTGGGTGCGTGTTAAATATATATTTGACGTAGTACCTGTAAGTTGCCCGAGAAGCAATATTAAATGAATAAATATTTGCATTTACTGTATTTTCTCAATCATCAACTTGTTATAGTTTATAAGATTTCTCATTTTCTGCCTGCCTCATTTGTGACACAGTGTAAATACAATTAATTTTGGTAAAACTGCCGTAGAGCTACTTCGCACCAATATTTTTGATTTTTTTATAGCTAGACAAGTATGTCAGGATTACGGGAAAAAAAATTTTTTTCCTTCACAAAAATATTTATAAGCAGAAAAAGTGTATGAAAACATTGTTAATATCTAAATCCAAAATGGCCGCCAACATTCATGGCACGTTCACGGTTTTCATTTTAAATTCGCAAGTTATGTTTATATGTTTTGTTTTTCAATATTATGCCTTTTTAGTATTATTATTATTATTTACCCTAATCTTACATACATACCATCACGCCATGTCCCTCACGGGGTAGACAGAGAGAACAGTGCACCACATTCCCCTATCCTGACAAACGTCCACTGCTTCATATGCCGCCCTATACACGTTTGTATGTTATTCAGGCTACTTACGTTCCCCTCTTTCAGAATATTGGTCACATGGTCATGTCAACTCCTTGGTTGACCCTTCATTCGCACTCCCATCTCTTTCAACTTTGTATATTTTCTTAGGCAGCAGTTCCTAATTCATTCTACCCATGTGCTAATTTAATGTTATGGTAACCCACAGTTAATTTTAATTTAATGTAACGTGCTTATTGACTTAATGTGGTTTTTTTATTTACATTTTATTTGTTTTGTTTGACCTGGAATGTTTGTCCAACTGTCGATTTGTTCAAGAGAACTTTGTTCTCTTAACATATCGACAATGTTTTATGCCAGGATACGCGAGATTGTATGCAGGGTCTATATTTTTCACGGTTTTTCCAACTTTGAAGCCAAATAACACCAACTTAGATGCTTCGCAGCATATATGTTCCATATATGGATTTACTCAGAATTCGGATACATAAAAACATTAAATTTACAATTGAACATGAAATGAACGGATCAATAAACTTTCTAGACATTAAAATCCAAAAATTAGACAATAAACATAAATTCGACATATTTAGGAAACCGACATATACAGACGTTACGATTCATGCAACGAGCATGCACCCTTGGTCTCATAAACCTGCAGCTTATAACTCCATGATATATAGACTTATTAACTTACCATTGGACACGGAAACATACAACAAAGAAATTATTGTTATCAAAAAAAATCACCAGTAGTAATGGATTCAACAGTGACATAATTGAAAATATCATAAATAAAATGATACGCAGGAAGAACATAAACACGATTTACCCAAATGATAATAATAAAAAAACAAATTTGGTCACTTCCGGTACGATAGAATATTTGGGAAATATTTCCCAAAAACTAATAAAACTTTTGAAAAAAGAAAATATACATATTTCGTCTAAAATAAACAATACACTAGGCAGTCACATAAAAAAACTGTAAAAATAAAATAAATAATCTCGACAAATCCGGTGTATATAAAATCAAATGCGAAGATTGTGACGCAATATATATATATATAGGCCAAACAGGTAGGTCCTTTGCTACCAGATTTATAGAACACAAGAGGGCCTTTCAACAAAATAAAACAGAATCATCCCAATTTGCAAAACATCTTGTACAAAACAATCACAACCTGACCGACGCAAATAAACCTATACCTATCCATATAAATAATAAAGGTCAAAAAATGAATATTTTAGAGCAACTAGAAATCAATAAAAATTTACACGAAAATATAATAAACGAACAAATAAATATGTACAGCTCACCTCTCCTAAACATGTTTAGAACGAAATAATAATATTACTCTTTTCTCACAAAATATGTATGTACTTAACTAGAATAAGTCTGAACAAAAAATGTAGTATTAGGTATATGCTTTAGGATTTATTTATCTATGCTGCATTACTTAGGTACCACAGTTTGTTTTGTTACCGATTTAATTTATTGTATATGCCACATTTTAATTATATGCACATCAATTTTATATCTATATTACTTACCACCGTTGCTCAGTTATGTTATTCAATGTTTCTATGTAATTTAATTGTATATACCTAGTTTTTAATTATAGGTACATCACATCCCTATCTATATTACTTACCACTGTGTTCATTTATTATGCAATGTTTATAATTTAATTGGATATGCCTAGTTTTTAATTATGTGCAAATATTTATTTTATTTATTTATTTATTTATTTAATAAAATAGCAATAATTATACATCAATAATAAAAGGAATTATAAACAGTATCTTAAAATTAAATTATTTAATATCTATTCATCCCTCAGTTGAGATCAAATCTCGTGTTCGAGGGAGGAGCACAGTCATTTGTGCGGTTCATTTATTTCAATAACATATAATATTACTAAGAATAACACGCATATATTTAAATTAATATTACGTGAACTGGTGAACAGTTCACGGATGAACCCTCACCAGTGGAGTTTATATACCTACACACCATGTACCTACCACTATTATTCACCATTATTGTTTTAAGTGTCTCTAAGTTTAATTGTATAGTCCACGCTTAGCTTTGATTTATCAATTTGTATAGAATGATCTCAATTTAAATTTGTGAATCTGGTTGTATACCTAATACCTATAATTTTGCCTCACCTATTTTATTGCGGGTTTTTCGAAAAGTGGACCACTGGTATACAGACAAAAACTAACCCACAATAAAAACGTCCGATCTTCACCATTTCGGTAAAGACTTTATATTATTTTTAAACAGCTGTACTGTAGGTTTTTTCATTACTTAAACACCTGCATCGACGAATTCCCAACATAAACTATAATACAACTGTTTTGAACAATTCATAATTGCAAAAATGTACCGAATTTTAGTATATAAGAAAAAGCAGAGTTTCTATGTTTACAAGTTGATAAGGGCCTAATAAGCTGAAACGGTCGTCCTGGATTCAGGAAAAAATATATATGTAGACCAAATCATTTGTTTGATTTAAAATACCCATTATTATGGAATTCTACATATTCAAGACCGTCAGCATTGACAAAATTAAAAAATCAGATATATTTTTGTTTTCAAAGTTTAGTGTATATATAACATTACAGTTATTGTATGTATATTTTATACATTAGCATATTATAATACAATGACTGTAACATGTGAAAGGTGCCAAAGAATTTTTAAAATTCAATCTTCTCTGACTCGACATATGCAAGAAGTACATAATATGCAAAGTGTTGTAACATCTGCTATTGATAATTCAAAATTTAAGTACTTATGTCAGGAAATGAACTGCAATGCTTCTTACCTGATAAATAAAGATTTGATATTTCATCTCCAAAATGTACACAATCAGGTTTTTGAAACCGAAAAAATGACTTTTGCTAACATAGGTAGTTGGTAAGTATATGAATATACTTTTTTTTATTATTGTAAAATAACATTAAGTATATTACATTTTTATACATCTACATAAATATGCTTAACATACAGTTCTTTTACATCCATGCATCGTCTCATACATGCTCGTAGATTGTTCAAGCTTTTTATGTTTCATTTTTTCAAAATATCATTCACATGGTTGTGCCATCCCTTTCTGGGGCGGCCCCTACTATTAACTCCATCTCTTACACCCATGGTTATTTTTTTGGTCAGTCGTTCATCGTTGATTCTTTCAATATGTACAAACCACCTCAGGGCACTCACTTTCATTTGACTTATAATATATAGTGATGTTCCGACTAGTCGGTAAAGCCGACTATCCGACCACTTTTGTAGTCAGTGACTAGTCGGCATTATTTGGCAAAGAGCGCCGACTAGTCGGCTTCTTACTTTTTAGAAGGAAATAGGTATATTAAATAAAAACTTTGCTTACCTTTTAATGTTATTATTTAAGAATCAGCCTAACACATTTTGAAATATAAAGCAACTTGTCCTTTGGTTATCAAATAATCAGTCTCTAAAATTACTTAGGTAAGTACCTACTTGTAAAGAAAAAATATCAGTGACATTTATCAAACAAAATTAGTATCTTAATTAGCAAAAATACATCATACTATATTCTTATCTTCAATAAACGTTTATAAATATTTCTTCTTATTATATAAACAAAAGAGTCATTGAGGTTTTTTTTGTCAAAGAGTATACCTCTACATTGCTTATGTATATAGGTACCCTATATATTATTAATTTAATTTCATTCTATTACAAATACATCATTAGAGTACGCGTTGTTTGCCTTAAGTACTTACTGTTTATTAAATATTGTTTCACAGTAGATATTATGTATTTTTCCTTAACATGGTTGAACCACTGCGTTTGACATTGGCAGTATGAACGTAAAAAATCAATGGTTTGATGTGAAATATTTTTACTCTCCACTACCCCCGAAGGGGATATAGTGGGGAGTTATGAATTTGCAATTTTTAAGGGTATTCTTTTTATTGCAGATTATTTAACTAGTATCATGGTGAGATTGTATTCTGAAAGTTTCATCACAATGTATCTGTGTGTGAGTGCTGTGAGACTGTGTCAAATGTACGGCGTGTTCATTTTACTTTATTGATTATAGACTAAAGTACTCATTCAATTCTTTTCAAATTTGTATATCTAATACTTGCTTAGACCCCATTAGATTTTTAAACATATCTGATAAGTGTTTCTCAATTTTTTTAACTGTCAAATATTTCTAAGTGACCCCAAGCTTGGGAAACATAAAATTTTTTATTTTTATTTTCAAATTGCTAAAAAGGCACATTACTTTCATAAAATGGCATTAAAGAATTATCAAGTTTTCATAATAAAATATTGAAATAAAAAATAAATTAACAAACTCGTTTCATGAAAATTTTCCATATAAAATTTGAAAACGGAACGACACACATTATTAATAAAATAAAATAAAAAATTATTAGTTATTATTTTATGCCAATATTATACTTTTGTTGGAACAACCCAGCTTAAAAGAAATGTATTTCATAAAAATGCTTTAGGGATTGTCAACCTTTCAAGAAGAAAAAATGTATACTTACTATGTAGTAATGAGATCACTAAGAAGAGTATGTAATAGAACGATATATGATAGAATAAAAAATGAGGACATAAGGAGGGAATGCAAGATGAAGAAGAATATTATAAATAAAATGAAAGTGAATTCTTTGAGGTGGTTTGGACATATTGAAAGAATGAATGATGAACGACTGACCAAAAAAATATACATGGGTGTAAGAGATGGAGTGAATAGTAGGGGCCGCCCCAGAAAGGGATGGCATGACCATGTGAATGATATTTTGAAAGAAGGAAATATAAGAAGCTTGAATAATCGACGAGCATGCATGAGACGATGCATGGATGTAAAGGAAGCTAGGAATGTATGCAAAAATAGTGTTGTATGGCGCTCGGTTCTCTCTGCTTACCCCGTAAGGGATATGGCGTGATGGTATGTACGTACTATGTAGTGGAGAGTTTAGTGTTGGCCACAACCCACTCGGTTTATATAATTTAATGTAGTACATATTATATATAAGTTTTAACTTTCTACACTCTTTCTCCATATAAACTTTAACTATGCCAAATCTCACTTTTTTCCGTGGGCGCAGTTTGCTTAAAAAGGGGTACAAAGTTTTCTCTTGGCGTATTGATATATAGATTAAGATAAAAGAGTACACCTTTAAGAACTTTTTTATTCACTCCCACACTACAGACTTCTTAATCAACCGATAGTTTGGTCCGGTTGGACTGCTTGCTAGTTTTTATGTCAGATCGGCCGACACCAAATTGTTGTAATATGCTCACTTGCATCTTCATACTGATTAAGAGCCCGACCAAACTATCAACCAAGTCATAAGTCTGTAGTGTGCGAGTGCCCTAAACTAAATTTGTAATTATTGTATGTACTGACATGATATCAAGAATATTCAATAATGTCTTCAATGACATGTTTGTAACAGTCCCTTTGTGATAGAACTCCATAATTACATAAAATTATGATTAAAAATATTAAATAGTATTCAATTAAATTTAATCTGCAAATGCGACTCCCATTTACTGGTATCGCTCAATGACAAGCATCGAACACCATTCTGACGATGCACGTCATACTATAGAGCAATAACGGTGAATAGGAGTCTAAATTTAATATAACAATCACAGAGTAACAACTCCCTAAAGGAGTTGGACAGAGTCAACAAAGCGGCTCACTACGACCGATGCTTTGGTGTGAGCAGTCCAATTAAATGGAATGCACTGCCTCCAGATGTTCACAGTGTTCAAAGTATGTAAGAGCACGTTCACTAAAGGACTGAAAACAGCTTTGTTTCGTAGAGCACACAAACTTCTCTTACTACTCCACTCTTATGCTTCACTTGTCTCTGCTATCTACACACACTGAGTAAAGTAGGGTGGAGGAATATCGGGTTCTATCCATTAATACTAACTCACTCTGCTCGTCACTTCACACTATTTCAGGGGTTTACACACAGTGAGTGAGTGAAGTTCCTAGTACTACTCGGACGAGTACTCGTTATGTGTAAACAAGGATTAGTGACCATCCATCATCATATTATTATGTAGAATAAGAGGAAAGGTACCTATCTACACTGCTCCATTGAAACATATTTATGTCTCCTCCGTATTCATGAAACTTGTCACACATATTTTATTAGTATCATTACAGACACAGTATGACGTACAGATCTTGCTCATACAAATTAATACATTTCGGTAATTATTCTCACATCAAATAAATAGTTATACCCATTTACCTACAAAATAAATTGAAAATCCTGCAAGTGATAGTAATAATTAATTGTACTATCCGCGGTACATTCTATGAAGATAACAGTGGACCATAAAATACTTTCTACTTTGACAGCTGTTGTACATTAAGTTCATTTGACAGTTCCATATATCATTGCTACAGGTATAACAAGAATTTTATTTTAAGTAAAACTATTTATTATGGAATGGCAACATTACTAGTAGCGGCAGAGTGGGGGGTATGTGTTATATTTATCCGCTCGTGTCGCGATGTACCGATGTAGCATTGATTGTGCGCATGCGCGAGAAGAAAGTTTACAGCGTCGTCGTGTAGGTGGTGTCTGGCGTCGTTGATCAACAAAAACTGGTGTACAAACTAGGCTATCCTCATTTCATGATTGATCTGTTGCTAGGAAAATAATTATTTATTATATATTGAAAACTTATTATTGTTTTCTGTTGGATTGGAGCAATTAAAAGTTTATGTTGTTAATGAAAATTAACATAGGTTCATTCTAGGAACGTACCTCTAACAGATAGTATCTAATCTGAATCTCAAACTTGTAAATTGTATATTGTATATATTATTTTAATTGTAAATATATTGTAATTTAAGTAAATTACAAGAGCAATTCATCTTCATTTGAAAACTCCCAGATTCCACGATTAAAAAAAAGGAACTCTCTCATTAGAAATAAAGAGATTCCACATGATGATATAATGTAGGTAAGTATACAAAATTCGAAAGACTTCTCTATCAAATAATTATTCATACAATTTTGATTTCTTTTAAAAATTACACGAAAAGGTTTGGATTATTTCTATAAATTCTCAAATTATTCAGTGCTATAAATATCGTATAAAAATAGTCTTTTTGTGAAAAAAGATTACGCATTTAAAGGTCGTTAACGGTTAATATTTCCCTGCAGTGATATTTTTCTACACACGGTCGCAAAGAAGGGGCAAAATAAAACTGAAAAAAAAATTCCATAAATGGTGTTGACAAAAACAAAGTAGGTACCTAGGTATATATAATATAACCCAAAAGATCATTAAAGAAGGAGGAATATTTTTTTCGTCGGTTTCCCAAACAATACTTCAATATTTAATAATTCCGAATTGGACTAGAAAGCTTCATTTCGCTCGAATAACTCCATTGTATTGTAATTTGGAAAAAGGTTGTAGGCGTAAAATACTCATTTTCATTGTGATTTTACGTTTTGAAATATGGACTTTGACCATTGGCGGAGTCTATGGATCACGAGAAATAATATTCTTTCTGAATTAGCCCAAAATTCATATTTCCCGCTATTTTTCTTTCATCAGTTCATTAAGACGATGATATTTGAAGTTAATGTACTCTTCAAATATATTAAGTACTCATAATGACTCTTATAGATTAAATAGAAGATATTATAATTTCCGACTTCTACAAATAATTTTTGATATTTTTGTATTTTGTTTTATATAACCCAAAGGGATATAGTGGTGAGTTATGATTCGCAATTTTTAAGGGTATTTTTTTTGCAGATTATTAACTAGTATCATGCTGAGATTGTATTATGATAATGTATCTGTGTGTGTGTGTGTGTGTGTGCTATGTGCTGTGTGCTATGTACGGCGTGTTTATTTTACTTCATCGATTATAGATTCTTTTCAAATTTTGTGAATATGTATATCTAGTACTCGCTTAGATCCCATTAGATTTGAAGGATATCCGAATTGTGCTTCTCATTTTTTTAACTGTCAAATATTTCAAAGACCCCAATCACAGGAAACTCAGGAAACACGGTCAATTGTCCATTCGGTAAAAAGAGCCTACGGTTAATTGTCCGCCTTCAATCAGCTACGGTCAATTGTCCGGGAATCTTGGATTTATTGAATAAATAATTATTAAGTAATTTACTGAATATGTCAATACTCCACTTCTTAGGTCCATTTCCACTAAAACCATCATTATTATAAGAATTTTTATTTACTGTATTAAATTTATTTAAATTATTGGTATAAGTCATCTGTAAAGTGTGACCCAAATGATTTAAATGTTAGATGGTTAGCTTCCTGATGGAATTTTATTTTGTTTAATTTTTTAAATGTGATGTTGAGTTTTTGAAGTCATACAGAGCCTTGGAAACCTAAAGGCATATTTTATACATTTTATAGTATTGTCATCATGGTTACTTCAACTAGAGTAGTTTGTCAAAAAGAGGTGTTGTGTAACATATTTTATATGCTCCATCTTGCAGCTGCGATAAACCTTATTTTCAATCTGTTGTATGTTGCTAAAACTAGAGCAAACTAGCATATAAGTCATTAGATACAGTAATCCTGCACAATAAATTCACAGACGTCAGATATCACCGCCGCGCCGATAATTTGCAAGAAAAGTTTCAATGGAGATCAAGGTTAGTGGGAGACTGCAGAGATTTAAAAATCCACGATACTACAGTAGATCAACAAAACAACAGGAAAAGTCTTTGAGATCTGGTTGCCAACAAAGTTTTAGTCGTTAAAATGACCAATGTTTGTTACGGAGCGGTACAAAAAAGAAATATGAGAAACGATTAGTGATAAGTTTGCTCTGTTATGTATGTATGGATTTGTTGGTGTCGATTGTTCTTCTTCTTTTTTCAGCCATCTCTCCACTGCTAGAAATAAGCCTCTTCTAGGTAGGTACTTCCATTCGTCTTTTTTCGGAATTTCCCATCTCGTTTCAGCGACGGGGACAAAATCATCGGCCCACCCTTTCTGAGGCCTGCATATATAACTTTTCAAATCCTATTCGATTGTTATTCATTGAAATTATTGCATATTTTCTTGGAATATCACTTCAAAAAGAATGCAAGAAAATAAGAAGCACCACAAACTGTACCACAATTAAACTTTATAATAAGACCAAACTTATTCACCTACTTTAGGTCAGTAGCTTTAGTTTACGTCAGAGAAAGCATACTGATGTACTTGTTCCATGACATACCTATTGATTCTTCTCATATAAATCATGAAGTGAATTTGGTTGATAGAAATTGCTAAAAAGTCTATTTGTGTTTGCTTAAGTGAGTTAAAATGTGTGTGCGTAAGTTAATTTGAGATTTATTTTTAATGTCATATTTTTAATGTTGACACAATTCTTAAATGTCGTGCGGGACAGTTGAGTTCGTGTGAACATATTATTATGTGAGTGACAGAAGTAAAATAAGCGAATTACATATAATAGGATAAGAAATAATACACAATACGTAATCCATACTTTGCTTTCCATTTATTTCCAAATCACATGTTTCATTATGAAATTATCACTATGAAACATTCATTAGTTTGTATTTTTTAGATAGGTACAAAAAATAAAACATTTAAAACTATATGAGCGGTATCTATTTCAAATTGTAAGATACGTATTTGAAATATTAATGAGGAAGAAAAAATACTACATGAGACTATAAATTTTTAAGCATTGACAATCGTAAAATGTTTCGCGTTTCGTTTTTTTGCGAAAGTAATGTTTTTGTGTATATAGATATACTGGACGACTGATAATGAAAGTACATGGCATTAATATATTTGGAAACATTTAGGGAGATCATAACGCAACATAAAACAGGATACATTTTTTGGACTCCTTCCAAAATAATAAAAAAAAGAAAACAGTTTAAATGCGTAAAATTAACCGTTGCGTTGGTCCATTTGGTCAGGAATTGCAAGTTACAATTATTGTTCGGCTTTTAGAATACAACGGTTTTTAATAGTAAACTCATTAATTATTTGAATTATAAATTTCATTTTTGGATTAAAACAACCTACTCGATCAGAACATCAGTGTCTTTTAAATTACTTTTTATCAATAGGATCTTCTAACAAATCCAGATCGTCGGTTAATTTTTGACCTGGAATTGTATCCTCGCTATCTATAAGAAATAATTATATTTTTATATCATTACCTAAACTTCTGTTTCTGAATAGCCTTTCGTCATCTACATTTGCAAAATGAAATACAGTAATCATCGTTTACTGGTGTCATCAGTAAATCATTAAATTCATTCTTGTATGTTTCTGAAAATGGATACACAACTTCAAATGTGTCATCGTCTAAATCTATTGCTTCTGCAAATTTAATACTATTGCAGTAACTTGTAATTAATATTATTATTTGCAATGTTACGATAAATTTAAGTATTACAAACATTTCAGGATCAGCAACTTCAAAACTATCACATAATTTAAACAATTTTTTTTTGACACTGATGATTTTATTTGAAGATAATGGAAAAAGTAATATGAGAGCTGTTTACTGTTTATGTTAAAAGTATAGGAACTGGATAGTAGATCAAATAAAATAAAAGGAATAAATAATATGACATCGAGGATCAAGTTCCATTTTATGATCGTTCTCAACACGATGTTCATATTTCATAATAAAATCATCTTATCCGTAAAAAAGTTAGTATCCAAGTTAACCGTCATGTAAGACAGCAACGAAATACGAAGAAGTAAAATCTAGGTATAGATAATAATATAATATCGATATATACCTAGTTCGATTTACAGTTTTCAGAATACAATAAAATCGAGATACGGCCCTATAAAAACCACCTTTATCGTATGAAAACATAGTGAGTTATTGTTTTGGGACGATTTTGCGCCGAATTTTCTCGGTGCGAAATTCATATCCGAAAAATTTGAGACACAATCTTTTAGTGTTGTATTCAGCACATAGCCTACGAAAGCTGGCGAGACTTGTGGTTTCTTCTATGTGTGGTGGTAAACTTAAATTTTGAACCTTTATGGTGTAAACTATTTTGTCTCAAATCCTGATATAAAATCCTCTAAAGTGTCATTGATATTGAATAAGATACTATTTTGCATATATTTTGAAAGCATTTTATTTCTCAGTTTGTAAATAAAGTTAATGTGTTTTATATAATATACTGTTTTACTGTCATTGTTTTTAGTTTATTTAAAATTAAGTTTATTCTTGTATATTACATCATTTTAATATTGCATTTTAATATTGTTCTCATTCCCATATTTTGAATAATCTGTTAATTTTCTATTTTGAGTTTCATTACAGAGTAACAGGACACTAGAACAATAATTAAAATTAGGTTTATGTTGCTTTAAACATGATGTATTGTCAAGAAAATTTGAGGTAAAAGCAGTTTTAATTATGTTTGTTCAAAAATAATATATTGATCATTTGACATGTTATAAAATACCTAATAAGTTTATAAAATAAGCATTTCTGATATTTTTTACACTACAGTGATTCAAGTTTTATGTGTAATGCATTGGATTGTACCTATTAGAATAAATACTCTAACACTGGGAAGGACAAAATAACAATTACAATATATATAATATGTGATATTCAAGTAACATGTGAGATGGTATATCTTTTTTTGAGGAATTTTTACACACACTGGCACATACTAAAAAATACTTTATGTAGATGTTTCACATTCAGCTTTAGCTTCTAATAAGAGCTTTTATCTTGTTTTCCGTAGTCTATAAAAAGGTAAAAATGAAATATATTTCATAAATAACCTTTGTGTAGTGTAATCAAATTCTATGCACGCCGAAGTTCGTGATACTTAAGCAAATTTAGTTTCTGTGTTATAGAAGTTGACACGAGTTTTAACTCGCAAAAAACTGGGTGATATTTGATAGAATTTTACCCGTGACATATTATGAGAGATTGTAGCCGAATATATAAATGTTTTCTTAATTTGTTCCTTTCATATTCGAGGTAAGGTCATAATTCTTATATTTTTCATAATGAGTGAACTGTTTGACTAACAAATTTAATCTCGTAATATTTGATCTAAGGTATTTTTTTATATTATGTATATTAATAGGTTGATACCAATGAGTGAAAAAGAAAAAAGAGTGCTTTGGAAGTATAATATCTTTCACTCCTGAGTAACACATTCTTATAAAATAAAAGTTAATTGTTTAAATAAAATGGAAGATATTGCCATTTGGCAATAAGCCCACCATTGTGGACATGTGCTCAAAAAGCAAAATAAATAAAAGAACTAAGTAATTTAAGTCTTATGTTTTTGATTGGTCAATTGTGACTTTATTAAAACAAAAAGCTCCTAGCAGCCAATTGTAGAACATCGTCTCAAAGTTCAATGGCATTTATGCTGGATTGCCTATGTATCAGCTCGATAGACTACATTATGGTATTTGTATTTAATACATTAGTAAGTCTCATGTACGGTGCAGAAAAACGATGTCACATAACTCCACTACTAAACGAACTAAAATGGTTGAAGTGTCCAGAGCGAGTTGACTACAAAATTTGTTTGACGGTGTTTAATGATTTGAATAACCTGGCACCACAATACACACAAGAGCTGTGTCAGAGAAAAGAGCTCTCTGGTAACCCCTCTTTAAAGGAGTTGGACAGAGCCAACAAAGTGGCTGACTATGATCGATGAGTGAGTGTTCCTATAAAGTGGAATAGATTGGCTCGAGGTGTCCACAGTACACAAAGCAAGAGCACTTTCTCTAAAGGACTGAAAACAATTTTGTTTCGTAGAGCATCATAAGACAGAATATAGGCGACCTTGGAATGATCTTGAATCATTAAACGGCGCTATATAAGTTATTTACTATTATTATTAAAAGAATAAACCAAAAGACCGATTCAGGTTCTACGAGAATTTATTTCCTTCACACGACAACCATATGGGCATGTAAAAAGGAGACCTTCAAACCATATCGTAAATAAGGCAATAAATATTTATCTTCCTCATTTATCATCCAGAGGATGACCAATGAAAACTTGGATAAGCAATTGCTCCAAGATCCTATAAAGAAACGGTTTGCATGAAAGCGATACCCATAACTGCAGAATATACAGCCTGAGGACGAGAAGAGCCGACCCCAAAAGCCAATGTAGGCAATAATTTAAGATTTGAGAAAAAAAGACACGACGACCGTTTTGGCTTGTGAGTTCCTAACTAACAGTCGGGGTAATACATAATAAACCGAAATGGTAGTCATGTGAAGCAAATAAATCATCTCAGAAACTGAATCAGTCATTTAATTTGCGTGTTTCAAACTCATTCTTATCTTATTGGACGATGAATTAATTTTTGATTAAATATCTGTAAGTTGAAATAATATGAGTTGCCTTTCTCGCGTCTATCCCAGTAAAAGTTTAAGAATAATATAATATCGATTCGTAATATATTATTGTGAAACATGAAAAAATATGTCTCCGCGATAACGGCCAAATAAAACAGCTCAAGTGTCGTAAATGGACAATTTGTGAAGGTTTATGGGAGTTGGGTCGAGGGTGTGTGGACCTACGTATATTTGCATACCTCTTCTCTTTCATTCCCTATTTTTGTTTGTTTCATAATTGGAGAGGAGTTTTTGGCCAATTATTCACGCCTCCTTTCAACTGGACTGCCTGCCTGAGATAAAACCATATTATCTAGATTTGTATTTTGGTTCACACTGTTGTTCCGAGTACTGTATCCTTACATAAATCTTTTTGTTCAAATACAAACATCCTCCTTGTGCATTTCCAGTATTCCTTCGGTCGAATTATGTGATAAAAAATCGTCGCGATCGGATAATAAATGTTTGTCGTATGAAATTTGTAAATCCTATTCCAAACATTTTTTTTTCTTGATGTTGTGTTCTTGGTTAGGAAGATTGTCTGGACTGCCACGATATTATGTAGCTCTGTACCATGCTGTCCAGTTGCGGGTTGGTACAGGGGTTCTTCTAGGATCTCCTTCCTTATACACTCAAAAAATGTAGTTGTTAAAAATAAATGATTTGCTGCTAATAATAACCAAGCAACTTTGTTAATATAGTACCTGCAAAGTTCGTTGCTAAAAATTGCCAAGTAAATGGTCTGCTAATTTTAACCGAGTAGCTTTGTTAACAATCTGTCAAAATTAATCTAGTAACTTGGTTAACCACGGACAACTTTGTATAATCAGCCAAGTAACCTGTCAAAACTTAACCTACTAACTTTGTAATATCAGCAAAGTAACTGTCAAATTCAACCAACCTAGTTGGCTAATTTCTATCAACTTACTCGGTAATCTGAACTAATTCATTCAGTATCCACAACAAACAACTTGGCTAATTTCAATCTACTAATCGGTAATCTGAACTAATTCATTCAGTATCCACAGCAAACAACTTGGTTAGATTTAATTAACTACTCAGTAATCTGAACTAATTCATTCAGTATCCACAGCAAACAACTTGGTTAAATTCAATCTACTACTCAGTAATGTGAACTAATTCATTCAGTATCCACAGCAAACAACTTGGTTAAATTCAATCTACTACTCAGTAATGTGAACTTATTCATTCAGTATCCACAGCAAACAACTTGGTTAGATTTAATCAACTCACTCAGTATTCTGAATTAATTTATTCTGTAGCCACAGCAAAGCTACTTGGCTATTTTCAATCTACTTACTCAGTATTCTGCTAATTTACACAGGTAGGATATTTGGAGTGAAATAAAATACAGGTTTCATTCAAAATTTCATTTATTGCACAGGAATGTGATTTATTGTATTAAAAAAATATTATATTTCTAATACATAGAGACATATTAAACATAATAAATATAAAAAAAACATCTTTTTATTCTCAAGCGTACATAATTTTTATTTCATGCAAGTTAGGTTGGTTCTGAAAATGCCAAAAAAACAACAAATTCTGGGTTTCAGATAATTTAAATTAGGTATGAACTCTTTTCATGTAGGTACATGCGATAGTTACCTTTTCTAAAAATTGCTGAAATTGACGATACAACCCTTTCAAAAAGAATTTTGTGGATAAACGAGTCAAAATTTACTAGCGAGGGGATTATAAACCTTCACAATTTATATGCATGTGGTCTAATGAGAATCCTGCGTGGCCCGTTTAGTGTACTTTCAGAGAAAATTTAGAGTCAATGTTTGGGCAGGAGTGATAGGCAATATTATCGTGGGACCATACTACTAGCTGGACAACCTTAATGGTATAAATTACATGGATTTCCTTCAAAACAACTTGTTGTGTCCGGTTCACTATGCAATAGTATGCCAATTCCCGGATTGGAAGTCTAGGCCCCATTCCGTGGCCCGCACAATCCCCAGAGCTATCGCCACTTGATTTCTATACCTATTTTGTACAGATAATGCAAACATCTTATCTTCTTCAGAATATTTTCAATGAAATTTATTACGTCTAATATTCTGCTCTTGGTTTTCAAGAAAATATTTTACAACTAGAGGCAGCTCATTCAGATATGACCATTCACCCTTTTTTAAACATTTTTTCAATACCAGGACACGTCTTTTTAAAGATATATGTTTCCGCAAACAATTATTTGTTTTCTTGCGAGTGAACGAAGAACGCCTGACGAAGAAATGAAGCCGAACGAAAAAATGAACGCCTGACGAAGATATATGCAACAGGGATTTAAGCCACCGCAGATGTTACGGTTATACCGCAGATACTCGGTCGTCAGAGCCTCTTTAGTTATCTAGCAGGGTGGACCGTATGCAGGTGAGGTTGACATTTGGGTCGGCTAGATGTTCGTTCGCCATCACCCCTTCCCACCCCCTTAGAAAGAAAACCTGACCGCCGAACTGCCAAGACGTATTGGGCTGCTTTTGGAAAGTTGAGACACATTTTCGGTAACAAGGAAATACCGAATAACCTAAAAGCCGAAAAAAGTGTACAATTCTTGTGTTTTGCCAGTGACAACACAGCGTCTTGAAACCATGTCACTTACCGCCAGAAGTCTCCACAAACTTAAACGTACTCAACGAGCAATGGAAAGACATGTTGAGCGTATCCTTGAGAGACCGAATAAGAAATGAGGAAATAAGACGCCGGTCAAAGGTCACAGACATTGCAGAAAGAGTGGGAAGGATAAAATGGCAATGAACAGGTCACGTGGAAAGACAGAGGGATAATAGATTGACCCCCAAATTCTGAATTGGAGACCCTATCGTAATAGAAGAAGTGTAGGGAGACCACAGAGGAGATGGACTGACGATATTGTCGAACTGGTGGGATATGGGTGGAAGCAGAGCGCCCAGGATAGAGAGAAATTGAAAACCCAGGAAGAGGCCTATATCCAGCAGTGGAGTGAAAGGGACTAAGAAGAAGTGTTTTCTATTGGTATAATGTAGTAACATAAGTTTCCGAAACATTAATAACAAATATTTTTCCATTCGATTTTATCCAAAGTAATAGTTATATTTTCTTGGTCGCATAGCAACCGAGTTGTCAACAACATTGTGTTTATATTCGCTCTGAAAAAAATATTGTTTTTTACTAAAATATAAGTGTATTTTATATTTATTGTGCACTAATTTCATTATTGTGAGTTTTATTTTGTATCCGTTCATTATCCATGAATATGGATTTGGATATTCCACCTGATCCGGGACCAAGTCCAAGTGTTAAAAAATCTGACATATCAACGCCACCTAAACAAAACAACAAGAGACCTAACACAAATAATTCTGACATTATCCATCCGTCTAAAGCTCCAAATTTAAATAGTTCTCCGGAAAAATTGTACAATACTCATAGTGAAATTGAAAACCAATACCTGGAAAATTCGCCTGGGCCTTACATTGTTTTCGTTCAAGATATTGACTCTAGCAAGAATATTCACCCAATGAAAATTGGTAATATCCTTATTAAACATAACATTAAAAATATTTCTCCGGGTGGAGTAAAATCAGAAGGGAGAAATAAAATCTCAATTACTTTCAAAGATGCTAAGAGTGCGAATCAATTCACGACAGCCATTTTTTTAAAAATAAATAATTTAAAGGCCTATATACCTAGATTCAAGGTGACAAAAATGGGTTTGATTCGTGGTATTTCAACAGACTTTTCGATTGACGATATTATAGAAAATTGTGCAGTACCAAACCATATTGGGAAGATTTTAAAAGCAAGACGCCTCAATTTTAAAGATAAATCATCAGGAGAAACAATGTGGAAACCATCGCAATCTGTTGTCTTAACGTTCGAAGGACAAAATCTCCCAGAGTATGTTTACCTTTTTTATAACTCTCTGAAAGTTGAAACTTATATATTTCCAACAATACAATGTTACCGCTGTTGTCGCTTTGGTCACACGAAGATTCAGTGTCGTTCTATTATTCGCTGCTTCAAATGTGGAGATAGTCACCTTGGAGAAGTTTGCCAAGTGGTGGACTTTTTAAAGTGTATAAACTGTTCAGGATCTCATTCAGCTACAAGCCCAATGTGCCCGGAATTCACTCGGCAAAAAAATATTAAACATTCAATGGCTACAAAAAATATATCATATCTGCAAGCATCTCAACTCTTCCCAACTTCTGTGAAAAGCTATTCTGAAGTAACTAATAACCAATTGAACAATAATCAAAGTTTTAAAAAAACAATATACACTAAAATGTCATCGGAAACTCAAAAACAGACAATTCCTCATATTAATATTAAAGAAATAAACAAGTGCATGTCGTATTCAAATGGTGAAGCTAGCCATCCTACAAATGGATGCGCTGTTTTAAGCCAGTCAACTGCTTCTGCATCTAATGAAGTCCAAGAAAATATTTTCCAAGATGATACCCATTCTGTTGTATATTTAATTACGCAAATTCTTATTAGTTTAATTTCTAAATCAAATTTTAATTTACCGTCCAACGTTGCCAATCTTATCCCGCTTTTAAATTCTTTTTTAAAAAATGGTTCGAAATCACAAAACCCATAATCCTTTAAACATTTTACAGTGGAACTGTAGAAGCGCAGTGAGTAATAAATCAGATATTTTATATTTATTAACGAAATATAATATTTCTATTGCAGCAATCTCGGAGACTTGGTTCACTCCAGGTATTCATTATAAATTCCCTGGATTCTCTTGCATCCGCGATGATCGATCCGATTCTTACGGAGGATCCGCCGTTCTTATCAAATCTTCTCTTTCTTTTAATAAGATTAATTTAAATCCCCACCCTTCTTATCAAGTTGTTGGTATTACTCATAATAATATATCTTTCTTATCCGTCTATATTCCACCTAAAACTCATTTTGATGTAAATTATTGGAATGCAGTTATATCATCTCTCTCATCAGATTTTTATATCCTTGGCGATTTCAATGCCCATTCCACCTCATGGGGATGTTCTATTTCAGACTCAAATGGAATATCAATATTAAATTTTATTGATGACAATAATTTATGTATCATGAACGATGGGTCTCACACAAGATTGAGCAACCCTAATCAAAATCTCAGTGCAGTTGATCTTTCAATTTGTACTACTAACTTAGCATCTTCCACTGCATGGACTATCATTTATGACTCATTATCTAGCGATCATTACCCCATTATTTTAAATTCATCTCTTTCAAATCCACGAGAACCTTTGTATACCCGTAAAAAACATGATCTGAACAAAGCAAATTGGTCAAAATTTTCTCAGTTAATAGAATCAAAATTAGATTCGATTATTCCTCTTAACTCACTTTCTGATATCTCTCAGATTCCCATTGCATTGTCCAATCTGATACATACTTTAGAAATTGCGGCCGACTCAGCCATTCCCTTATGCAAAAAATTCTCCAGGCATACCCCACAAGCTCCATGGTGGGATGAAGAATGCTCCAATATTATAAAATTAAGAAAAGAGGCTATGCATAAATATAGGAAAAACATGTCCCTAGATAATTATTTGGCGGTTAAGATGATCCAAGCGAAAGTAAAGTTATTTCTTCGTAAGAAAAAACGAAAAGGATGGATTGACTTTTGCAATTCCCTCTCACCAGATTCTCCCATTTCATATGTCTGGGAAAAAATCCGCAGATTTAGATCGGCTTATTCTTCTAAAATTCAACATGCTTGTACGAACACCTGGATTGAGTCATTCTTAGATAGACTGGCCCCTCCTTATGCCCCTAATTTAAACGAAATTAAATATTATGCGAGCATAGAGCCTTCTTCCTCCTGGTTTTGTGCCCCTTTTACTATGGAAGAATTGCTAATTCCTCTTAAAACAGTTCACAGTAATACCCCTGGAATCGATAACATCCCTTATTCTTTTATTCAACACTCTCCCCTCAAATTCAAATCTTTCCTTTTAGATATTTATAATTTCATATTTCAATCTGGCTATATACCTAAATCCTGGAAAACTCACTTAATTCTGCCCATTCTTAAGCCTGGTAAAGACCCAACAATAGGGTCTTCCTATCGCCCTATTGCTTTGTCATCATGTTTTCTAAAATTACTAGAACATTTGATTAAAAACAGAATAGACTGGTTTGTGGAAAGTAAAATGTTGCTTTCTCCAATTCAGTTTGGCTTCCGAAAATCTAAATCCTGTTTGGATAATATCAGTATTTTGACTACTGACATCCAAATTGCATACACAAAACAACAGTTTACTTTAGCTGCATTTTTGGATATAACTAGTGCATATGATAATGTCAATCTTTTTTTACTCCAAGAAAAATTGTTTAAAATTGGAATTCCTAGAAAAATATCCCAACTCATACACAATATTTTTTCAGAAAGAATAATAAAAATTCTGAACTCCAACGAAGACAAAATCCGTACTATTTGGAAAGGTTTACCTCAAGGGTCAGTTTTAAGTCCCATCCTCTTTAACATATATTGCCATGACATACACATATGTGTTGAAGGCCTCTGTTCTATTCTAATGTATGCTGATGATGTTGTTTTATATCTTTCTATGAAAAAAATTGATACAGCTGTAAAGAATTTTAACATTGCCCTTAAGTGTCTTAATGTATGGCTTAATATAAATGGTCTTGAACTTGCTCCGCATAAAAGTCAAGTTGTGGTCTTCTCCAAAAAACATAAAATACCCAATATATCTATCCAAATTGACCGTATACCGATTCCAATTTTTGAGACTGTTAAATTTCTTGGTATAATCCTCCATCGTAAATTATCATGGAAACCTCACATTGATTTTATTATTTCTAAATGTGAACGAAACATAAATGTTCTTCGTGCAGTTACAAAGGTGTGGTGGGGTGCTCATCCATCTACAATGAAACTTCTTTACAATACTCTCATCCGTAGTCACATGGACTACGGCAGTTTTTTATGGGATCCTCTACCAATATATCTCAAATTAAATCTTGAAAAATTACAGTCAAAATGCTTACGATTAATAATTGGTGCTATGTCCTCCTCGCCCATTAACTCTCTTCAAATTGAAAATTCTGATATGCCACTTTCCCTCAGAAGACAACTGTTATCAGATAAATTCATTTCTAAAAGACTTCGTTTGAGTACCCACCCTCTCCCTAATAAATTGGCTACACTCCATTCAATTACTCAGTCGAATAACTTTTGGAAAAATAAATCCCCCCCTCTTTTATGTAAAAGTTATTTTTCACTTTCTTCTAAAATTCCTCCGTTTACCTTTTCACCAATCCTGCCATATTATCAATTATCATATAAGGCAATAACTGTGCCGATTAATTCATTTGAAAACATAGGTTTAGACAAATCGTCACATTGTGATTCAAATAATATTAATAAAATGTTTAAAAACATAATTTCCTCACATTGGCCATCAGCTATTTGCTTATACACAGACGGTTCCAAACTCGAATCAAATGGATATTCTGGAGCTGCCATTTCTATTCCTTCACTCAATAAATCTTATAAATTTAAATTGCCACCAGAAACGTCCGTCTTTACCGCAGAATGCTTTGCTATAAAAGAAGCCCTTGTTATCTCCCAAAACTTATATTCTCCTGATATTTTAATACTAACAGATTCACTCAGTGCTATTAAACTCATTAAAAATAATGTCTCCAAAGTCCCAGATAACGATTTAATATGCTCAATTAAGTCTTTATTATCATCCTTGAAAAATGACAAAAATATTTCGATTGCTTGGATCCCTGCTCATGTAGGTATTATTGGTAACGAAATTGCCGATACTGATGCTAAGTCTGCAGTTTCTTCAGGCGTTGTAGCAAAATCATTTTCTTTACCTAATTCTGATCTGATTCGCTCTTTAAAAAACTCAATATGGAATCAATGGAACTCTGATTGGCTGTCTGAAACCAAAGGATCATTTTACAAATCTATTCAAAACAATATCATTCCAAGAAGACCTTGGTACAACGATGTTAAATTTTCAAAAAAAGAAATTTCAATAATTTGTCGCATGAGAATTGGTCACTGTCTAATTGCAAGTCATTTAAATAAAATTAAAATAGTCGATAGTGATGTATGTGAATGCAATACCGACATAGAAACGTTGGATCATCTGTTCTTTTCGTGCCCAATCCAGTCTTCTGGTAATCTTTACAACGAATTTAGTGAAATCTCTAGACCTTTTAATGTTGCTCACCTCCTAGCTCTCAAAAAAAATAATGTGTATCGTAAGCTAATAAAATTTATTGTTAAAAATAATATCCTTCTGTAATGTACTTTTTGATATTTTATGTTTATTTTTAGTGTTAAGTGACTTTCTTTTATTTGATACTGTTCATAGTGTATGTCTTGTTTATTTTTAAGTTTGAGTGTTCTGTGAATACAATTATGGCACAAATCATACAATATTGTGTGAATTGCCTAATAAATATAAAAAAAAAAAAATAGTTATATTTTATTATATGAAAGTGCGTTCCTTTATTTACAACCTTAATGCTTTGCATTTTTGCCAGAATGGCTCCTGATAGACTCAAGAAGCTCGTTGTTCTGATAGAAGAATGTTCTGATGGAGTGACCTTTTCAAGTCAGATTCAGGGTCTTCAATTAACCGAAGCCTTTCAACCTGCTCAAGACCGTCTGTAATGGATAACCATTAGTTGAGTACTAGGATGCTACCACTATCCTCATTCATGAGGTCAAGAAACAAGAAGAGACACCACAAATTGATTTTTAATACAAAATTTTCATTGTTTTGACCCGACAAAATATACCTGTGTAATACGCAGAGTGTACATACATACAAGGTTGAAATAGGTATAAGTTCCCGCCGAATTATTTTCTCTCTTGATTTTTACTAAAGTTTTGCCAATCACATGGAACTTGTTGCTTCCGTTTTTTTTCGTTTTGCCAAAATATTGAATGATAACGGCAAACTATCCTTAATCTTATGGCAGATCACCTACACGAAATTTAATGAAGTACTTTCACGCGCACCTGGTGACAAAAAATATTCGGTTGGCACCGCTGCCTACTGACGTACTGCCATCCAACGTTTTGTCACTTCTTTTCTACCGAGGACGATGAACTCGGCACATAAGTTCTCTTATCACTCGCGCCTAATTTTGAAACGATTTGGGTCGCGTTATGGTCTTTTCCCCGTGGATGGGTGGATGGCAGAGCGGTTAGCGCGCTGGGTTAGTAATCCAGTGGTCGCGAGTTCGAATCCTGCCTCGACCGATCTCGTTCACCTATAGGACAAGCATTTATGCTTAGTTTAGGGAACGTAGGAAGATGTATATGTACTTGTTTAAAAAGTACATATTCATTTTTAATTAAAAAAAAAAAAGCGGTAGTCTTGGAAAAAATGTTTTTTTAATTATTAAAAAACAGTATATATTTCAAGTATATATATAAGTGACACCTTTTTTTAAATACATCGAATATTTAAGGTGCAGAAGAAGTTTATTTTATTTATTTTTTCAGTAAATAATTGAAGAGGTGATTTGGAAAATCTTTTGATATTTCGAATCCATAATAAAAATCTAAACGAAATTTCTTGTTGAAATTTATTGTTTTTCAACAACCGTCAATATTAAACTGTAAAAATAAAAAAAAATCAAAATTAAAAAAATATAAAAAAAAATAAAAAAATATACTTTTTCATATCACAAAACTTTAAAATAACATGTAAAATTTAATAGAGAGCATAATTGAGAAAAAAAATATGATAAAAATCAAGTACTTACGTTTTATTATATAAAAATTAAAATGTTGGAGTTCCGAAAAGGGCATAATAATTTGGTCGCGCTATGGTCGATTCGACCGACACACTCTTCACATCATGTCGTTGCACCGATACCTCCCGGTGATAACTGAGATAAACATTGCGGCTCGTGATTATCACGGTATGAGTGAGGAATACACGGGGGGATTTCGAAAAAATCCACAAGTTGACAAAATCACACGCTATTTTAAAAATTTTACGGGGAAAGGACCATAGCGCGACCAATAAAGAGTTATAATAAGTTGTATAACAGAGAAAATAAATAAATAATAGTAATCGGGAATATCTAGAGGGCAGAAAAAGTGTTGGAAGACCTGAAGTAAAGCGGTCCGACGACAACGAGTTGCTGGAGGCAGTGTGATGCGATCAGTCCAGGGCTACGTTCACAATGAACGCCGAGTGCATTTAGTGATGCTCTAAGCGGTTCACAATGACTGGAAACAGACGCTCGAAAGACACTCTGTGGCGTTCAGATTTAACGTCGATTGTACGCACCAAACGCTCGGTAAAATTGTCGGGTGAAAAACTGTCGGACAGTTATAGTATCTGTTGGCTTCTATTTTATCTGTGGAATGATGATTTCTATTTGTTTCTGTGGTATCTATTATGTCAGTTGACATTATTTTTTATGATGACAATATGCATTCACAAAGAGATTAATTTATAAACATATCATTCAACAATTTCCAATAAAAGGTCAGAGATCATTATTTACACCACTGCCCAATTGTTGTATTTCGATGAAAATATAACCTAAAAAGAGATATGTATGATAAATGACATTTGATATTTTAAACGTCCGATGCCTCAGCATCCAGATTGAAACGCCGCTCGAAAGTGAGATTGGTGTGAATAACGCCATAATCTGCAACTTCATTCGACGCCCGACTCGAGCGTTGAATCTGAACACAGCCCAGGATAGGGAGGTGTGGAGGCATCGAACTGAGGCCTATGTCCATTACTGGACAAAAAACAGGGCTGATATGACGATGAATTGGGATAGTTAGGATAGTTATTTATTTCAAACTGTCTTAAAAAAAAACTACTTGCCTACGTTTTTTCGATTTATTTTCTTACACACATCCGAATAGATTTACATAATACAGAGAAAGAACAGCGACAGCGAGGTAGAGAGATTGTGAAGATAAGTGGAAACAATTTTGTGTGGTAAAATGAGATAAAATTTGAATACTACCAAGAATCAGGATGTTGCTTGTATTTTTGTGGCGTTAGATCGTATGAATATAAAACCATCTTGTTCCGGTAGTATAAATCATAAGGATTATACTGGTGATCATATGTGGAGAATCTTCCATCAGTATCGGATACACACATCGCACATCTGTAGCTGGTGTCCCCACATTGTAGTATATGAATAATGCTTTTACATATTTTATACCGTTTATCTTAACCATAAATAAATATATAAATGTTTTTTACGTTATCTTTATTGTATCCTGGCCATAATATCGTTAGGTTGTTTTATTTTTTTGCCACATTTAAAGAATGCGTTCATATTTTTAGTTAAAAGCCAATGATAATATGTATGTTCTCGTTAATAATGCGTGAATATTTATTAGGAGATTAGAAGACTAGAATTGAATCATCTGGGTTCACATGATTGCAATTTCAGTATGCCATTCAATATTCAAGCAATATTGATGCATTACAGCAAATTCGACATTGAAGTTTTGGCAACATGGGGAGAAGGCATGAGGAATGCCTGACGAAGAAAATATACATTGCGGACAGGAATGGAATGAGAGGTCGGGGCCGCCCAAGGAAGGGATGGCACATCCATGTGAATGGTATTTTGAAAAAAGGAAATGTTAGAAGCGTGAACAACAGACGAACATGTATAAGACGATGTATGAATGTTGTCGAGGCGATTAATGTATGTCAAGATAGAAGTAAGTGGCGTTCGGTTCTCTCTGCCTACCCCGTAAGGGACATGGCGTGATGGTATGTATGTATGTAAGTTTTAGTTTAAGTATTATGTTTTTTTTTTTCAATTAATATTTGACATTAATCCAATCAATAATTTTTAACCAAATGGATGTTCGTATTTATGTATTCTCTCATTCATTCGTACTTTCATAGCATATCTGGTATTGTGGGGTAATCAGCGACATGTGTGCATTACCATAAATAAAAGGAAGCACGACTCATGCGTGTATACTCAAACGCCAGTTGATGTCGCGGTTTTGCTATATAATTTTAAGTGGACTGTATTTCAAGATTTGATTTTATTTTTAAAATATGTTTACAACCACTGTTAAAGACTTTAGGAAAATTTATGAAAACGCGTACTTGTCTTTCCATTGGCTGTTTCTCCTTTACACAATGCTTGTAGTTTGAAGTACACTTGATAACTTTTTGATTTTTAAATGCGCTGATGTATTATATCAACAATATGCGTGTGGCGTAGCGGATTAAGGACAGAATGTTTACGAGTTGCTAGTTCGAGGTATGTGTCTTGATAGGATGCGGTTTTGAAGGCTACTTAGGTAATTGTAGGTGCAGAATGAGTAGGTAATGATGGCAACAATTATTAAATTGAAGTTTTTGTCGTAGGTATATATAAATTGTAACGATAATTACGTCAATATTGGTGTTAACCACCAGCATCATCTCAATGGGTGGTTGAATGGGTGGTGAACCTCAAATTTATGCATAACATTGAATAATTTATACAAAATATAAAATAACCCAGTTTTAATCCACAATGACTTCAAGATTAACAAACATAGGTGCTATTACTCTGTGGATTTATATTATTTAAAGCTACATAAAAGGGTTAAACCCCTATGTCGAACAAATGCGCTGTGCCTTATTAAAACAATGGGTGGGTTCGATTCCCAGTCGAGGAAAAATTTATTTAAATTTATTTCTCACGCAAATATTGCTCTTCTGGCCTAGAAACACTGGTTAGTGCAAGAAAGTGTTCATTATTATTATTATTAATCATTGTTGATAAAACAAACAAGTTTTTTTTAAATTTTTTTTAAATTATCCCTTTCGGCCATGCATTTTTGCTAAGGTAAGGAAAAAATATTTAGATTAATATTTTATTTCTAGATGGGCAGATAAATGAAAAATCTTTTTTTATTTTTTGAAAAATTTTGAAATTCTGAAAAATTCTGAATTTTTTTTTTTATTTTTTATTTGTTTTGGTGTTTTACGATGTGCACATTTGTGACCATCAGGGCTGAACTGTAGTATATTTTAGTAATATTTAGTGTAATTACATACAAGTTAATAATTTTTTAATAGTGTGAAATTTTTTAAATGGTGTGATTATTTTTAATACAATTGGATGATGAACTTAGGTAAAGATGAACATTGCATTTAATGCATTTTACTCTTGATCTTGATGAGCAAAATTCCATCTTCATCGTTGTGGCTTCGAGGAACATTTTTTCTAAATGCATTGATAAATGGTCTTACTTTCCATAGTTATATTACAAATGAAAGATAGTACCTGACATTCTGGTAGCGCGAACAATGGCAACTGTCAAATGAATTCAAAAAACTTACTACTTTAACACAGAGATGGCAGTGAGCTTGCATTTATATTCGATGTCGAACATTGGGTACTAGATATTGGCACAAAATTTGAAATATCTTTATGAACAAAATATTTGTGTATAAGAGTTTCATTTTCATGGTCATTTTTGTGACCACCAGGGCCGAAAGGGATAAGAACATTTACGCTAAAATCTAAAATCAAATTCGGAGATCTAAATAAAATTAAAAAAATGTAAGTCCAATGCATAGCTATATCTTCGTGACAGTTACTACGAGCGGCTACGTTAGTTCTGAGATCGACTCTCGATTCAAAATAAGCCTAAGTTTACAAGACTAAGTTTAATATTGTAAATCTTCATCATGTGATCACTTCTTATCAAAAGAATCTTATTTTATACTAGTTTTTATACCCGGCGCTGCTCAAGAAAATCAAGAAAATTGTTTTTATAATTGTTTAACTATTTGTTTGTTATGATTCAAAACGAGGAAAAAAATATCCAAGACAATAAGTAAAAATTATCATCCATTAGTATGTTTTAAAAAATCAGTTTCCTCCGTTCCTTCAGTATCAAATAATAGACATCGGGAAGTGGTTTGAAATTCGTTAGAATATAAGCATAGTAACGAGTATAAGATTGGACCAGCGTGGGAAATGGTTTAAAGGGAAATGTATAGAGTTTAGTGTTGGCCACAATCTAATCGTTTTGATAAATCATTATCAGGAGCACTTATGCATACGAAATTCAGTAAGATTAGTAGTTGGGTCCTTCATTCCTTCTTGAATGAATTCTTAATAAGTATATCGTTTCAAGTGTGTATACTTGCTTACTTACTTACTTACTCACTCAGCTTCTTCTTGAGTCCAGTATTAGACAAAGGCCTCCCGGTTGGACTCATTCTTCGCCATTCTGGACCTGCCACTTTTTTATGTCATCGGACCATTTGGTCTGGGGCCTTCCCACGCTTCTGCTTCCTGTTCTTGGCCTCCAGTTCATCACGACTTTTATCCATCGGTCGTCCGACAACCGAGATATATGACCCGCCCAACTCCGCTATTCTTTTGGCCACATCCGCTACTCCTGTGTTCTTCCTAATCCATTCATTAGTTTTGTGACCCCTTAGCAAGATATTCAACATTCTTCTTTATAAGTGTGTATAAAAACACAGAAACGTTGGACTCTGATAAATGGTAGAAAATATAATTGAATAAAAGCGTTGGAAAGAGTTGGTTTGTTAAATACCTTCATTGGAAGCAAGTATGTATAAAAATATCAGAAAGATTGGACCACGAGAAATGGTATAGAATGCTATTGAATAGGAATGGATGCTATTAACTCGATGGAAAGAGTTTACTGTTGGACACAATCCACTTCCAAGTCGTCATCAGAAACAAATGTGTATACAAAATTTTAGCTAGATTGGAAATGGTTTACAATGTAATTGAATATAAGCGTTTGAACGAGTTTAGTGTTGGACACAACTCACTCGTTTTTATAAATCGTCATCGGAACCAAGTGTGTATAAAAAATCAGAAAGTGGACCATGGTAAATGGTTTAAAATGTAATTGTGTTGGACATAGTTAAATGTTGGCCACAACCCACTCGCTTTTATAAATCGTCATCAGAATCAAGTGTGCATACAAATTTTAAGTAAGATTAGTCGTTGGATCCTTCATTACTTCTTGAGTGAATTCTTGGTACAATAGTTTTCAAAAAAGCCGTTGTGAGATAAATAAATAAAAATCTAGATAATTCATAAATAAATAAATAAATCAATTAAAAAAATGACACCGTCATCGGTTCTCGCCTGTTATACGAACACGAACAAAGAAAAAATACACTACACACTAAAATGACACCGTCATCGGTTCTCGCATGTGATACGAACACGAACAAAGAAAAAATACACTACACACTAAAATGACACAGTCATCGGTTCTCGCCTGTGATACGAACACGAACAAAGAAAAAATACACTACACACTAAAATGACACCGTCATCGATTCTCGCCTGTGATACGAACACGAACAAAGAAAAAATAATACACTACACACTAAAATGACACCGTCATCGGTTCTCGCATGTGATACGAACACGAACAAAGAAAAAATACACTACACACTAAAATGACACAGTCATCGGTTCTCGCCTGTGATACGAACACGAACAAAGAAAAAATACACTACACACTAAAATGACACCGTCATCGATTCTCGCCTGTGATACGAACACGAACAAAGAAAAAATAATACACTACACACTAAAATGACACCGTCATCGGTTCTCGCATGTGATACGAACACGAACAAAGAAAAAATACACTACACACTAAAATGACACAGTCATCGGTTCTCGCCTGTGATACGAACACGAACAAAGAAAAAATACACTACACACTAAAATGACACCGTCATCGATTCTCGCCTGTGATACGAACACGAACAAAGAAAAAATAATACACTACACACTAAAATGACACCGTCATCGGTTCTCGCCTGTGATACGAACACGAACAAAGAAAAAATACACTACACACTAAAATGATACCGTCATCGGTTCTCGCCTGTGATACGAACACGAACAAAGAAAAAATACACTACACACTAAAATTTTATACTACACTATATGTCCTATTCTGATTCGTTTCAGAGTACGAAAACGTCTGTAACCAACGGGTGACCGTGGATAGAAGGATTTTATTCGCGCGGTGTGACGTAATGAGTCCCGTATAAATGCAAGCACCTTTTTTACATTTCTCATGTAGTAAAATTCAGACGGATAAATTTAGACGAATCAGAATACGACATACTAAAAATTATTATGGCAACGAAAATCAACAAAATTTATAGAACGTTTTGTACATAGATTTATAATGTAGTTTTGTATGAAAAAATGGCGACATTTATACAGAAAATACTTTCTTTAAAATTACGAAAAACATTAAAGTTAATCCAAATAATCACTATGTTTTTCACCCAAACTCGAATTTAAATTTGGAAATATATTTTATTCGTGTAAATACGCACTTCTGACATTTACATAAACAAATATTTGCTCATTAAAAAGTACGTTTTTTGACAGTTGGTAATTTTTTTTAGTATGAAGTATACGAAATTCCCGATAGATTATATTAGTACCTAGTTCATTTCTACTCAATTTAGGTATTTTTCTTACGATTTTGTTTACTTTTTATAAATACAAAAAACGTTAAAATTAAACGAAATAATCACTTTGTTTTTAACCCAAACGCTAAGGTATACTTGGAAATATATTTTATTAGTGTAAATATGTACTTCTGATATTTAAATAAACAACTATTTGCTCACGAAAAAATACATATTTTGATATTTCATTCGATGAAAAAAATTGAATGAAAATTGCATAGAATTGAAAATTGTCAAAAAAAGACGCAGTAAAACTTTAAAAATATATTTTTTTATTTCTCAGAAACCTTCACTGGTTGTAAAGGAAACCATGTGCAAAGTATTTATCGTTAAAAACATTCTGGTTTTTGATCGCCACATACATACATATAAATATACAAATTACTCACTAAAATATTGTGGTGGGGATTTGACACGGTCCCATTTGTTGTTCATTAAGTACAAAATAATATTTAAATACCATTTTTTAATGTATCACAATGAAACAAAACAAACAAAAAATAAAGTCACTCAGTACATTTCGTTTTTATGCTTCCGCAAGGGCTGCACAAAAAATCCGTGTCGGGACAATTCAAAACAACCGCACGTGAATACGAATAGTGATAAACATGTCCGCACGGGTCATACTTGCGTGAGATAAAATCGAGGTTTTTATGTCGGTTATGGTTTTGGCGGTTGTTTAGAATGGGGTAAAACCTAAACGGTCAACGGTTTTGATGCGGAATGACAGTTACGTATTACGGTCAAGAAATAAATCTGAAATAATACTAGAGTCTCGGAACATTTAACACGTGAATTAACATCGGAATCGTAACCCGAAATGCGCGGTATATCTTTGAATTATGTCACGTGACATGCCATAGACAAATGTCATTATATTAAATCATCGACAGTATGTTTTGCTCTGTTCTGTATATCTATGGTTTTGCCAGGATATCCGACATAGTAAAATATTACGACATATAATTATGTATTTTTTAAATACATCAGCAGAAGGAAGCACATACTTCGATATTTTTCATAAAATATATTTTTCATACGTTTTATTTATTACAACGTACCTATGCTTTAATGAATAAAATTTACGATTTTGCTAAAACGTATAATATGTTTAAATATGAAATAATTTTACAGATAAATTTTCAAATCATAACAATAACGTTTTAGTTATTCAACTAACGAAACAATTACGTATTTGATATCTTATCCTTTTTGTGTTAGGATTATCCTACAACCCAAACTATAAGTCCGATCGACTTCATATTAACATCATATGTGTAAAGTACATAGACCTAGAGCTGATTAGTTTTCCATAAATATCCGTTAATTTGTTCTCTGTGATTTCATCTGTTCAAATTTTCAAAATGCTCTCACGGTCTGTTAAATCGAGGTATTTTTATACTGTTTAAAATTTTGATATGAAAAAATACCCTTATCAAAAATGCATTCAAGGATTGTCAAAATTGAAAAAAAAAATGTTTTGCCATATCAATGTGAAATAAATTTCATATTTGTATGAAAGATGTATGTATATGTATAACAGAAGTAAAATATCTTCTGTCTGGGAAAATTGAATGATCGACTTCAAATTGATATTGTATGTCTCTAAAGACAAGTGTATTTTTTACTCTCCACTTCTATCTTCCTCAAGTGGTAGGTAGTGAGAACCGAACACCGCATTCTTCTATCTTGACACATACATCGCCTCATCAACATTGATACACTGTCTCATGCATGCTCATCTTGTCAGTAATGCAATTTTACTTAAAATTTATCATCAGGTATCATGTAAAAATTACATACTATGAGTTTTGTGACAATTTTTTTGTGTGTATGGTGTATTGTGAAAACTTTTGTCCTCTGGGAATCTTATATTTGTTTAAGAATCTAATAGAAATGTACTTAATAAAACTGCATTTTGAGATTGTCAACCTTTCAAGAAGAAAAAATAAAAGCTTACTATGGTGTGGAGAGTTTAGTGTTGGCCACAATCCACTCCACTCGTATAGGTACCAAACTCATTCTCTTATGAAACCAGTGTAACTTTTGAGTATACCTCTTTTCACATATTATAAGCGATTATCATAGGTTCCACTTGAGTGATTTTGATGACCTATAATATTTTTATCACTAATGACATTTTAGGAGAAAACCGAAAATATACCAGATAAGTATAAGATTACGTATTAGTGTAGTTCAAATTAACTTGGGATATGTTACACAAATTAATGTAACAATTGGCATCAGAGCATAAGATAATATTATATTAATAGAAAATAATCTTGTTATTTTTTTTTTAACTTTTTTTAAATATTGAAATAATTGTGTTTCCAGATCGGATGACTATTTTGAAGAAGAACTGTTCAGCTCTATGTAAGTTTATGCACTTTACACATAATGTATGATACTATCATGAAGTTGATGAAACTAATCGTTATGGGCTGTAGGTAGGTAGGTACATGAGACATAACATTCCATAGAATTCCATATGCCATTCTTCTTCTTTTTTTTATTTATTTTTTTACATATTTCAGTGTCCCGTAAGAGCCGGGTAATCGAAAATACAACAGGCAACAATAACATCTCACATATTTCAGCAATGAGGTTCACCACCCATTCTGAATGTAGTACCTTTTTTGGTGAAACGAGACTGGTGTGTGGGTATACATAGATGTGTTGTTCTCCCTTTTATAAGGCAATGCACACCCGCACACCTTTCGCTGGTTACCCCACATTGTGGGATATGCCGTGATGCCGTGATGGTATGAATGAATATTTCAGTAACATTAAGTACATATTTCACAAACGGATTTTATAGATATAAATAACATACAAGTATAAATTATATTGTAATAATTTTGAAATCTGTAATTTTCACCTGTACAGAGGATGCGCTCTGTTAAACGTAAGCACTTCCAGGTGTCAGATTTACATGTGTTAGATAAGAAAGGTAATATAATAAACACAGCCATTATAAAAGATTAATCGAAAACGTTGCTATATCTAAGTAGGTACTTTCATATTTATTGAATTTTACTATTACAATTTTACGTCAAAAATTACTAAGCAAGCGAAACCAACTTTATAGATATAGGTAATCGTCGACTCGTAGAATTTTATTAAGAACTTGATAAACCGAAAAGCTTAATAAATCAAAAATTTAATATATTCTGATTGTTCAAGTACATTATATTATAATGGTAAAAGCGACCAAGTAAATCCATCCAGTCGCATACCTTCATCAAATATAATACTCTCACTTAGTTCTCTCACTTAAATTACAGAAGTTTTAGTTCATGAATACGTTTACGAATTAATAAAATAATAACATTATATTGTTAAGGCGAAGACACACCATTTGGAAAGCTAGGATTATGTATGAGAATGGACTTTGGTTAACAATTCAAGTGTTCAAAAAGATATTGATTGTAGACAACATAAAAAAGATACTTTTTATCACAAAATAAGTCTATTATATCGCTACTCCCACCACCACCCGCACCGCATACGGGTACTGTCAACGGCCCTTTCGCAGAACGCTAGAATGAACAATAAAAAAAACAATGCATGGCACGAAGAGTAACTCATGGAGCCCTCTAGATTAGCAATTTCGGCACCATGGTGCAAAAAGAACAATCAGCAAGTGCGAATTGAGATTCACACCACCTGCGGACTGTCGGCGACTTCAGATCCATATATATATATATATATATATATATATATATATATATATATATATATATATATATATATATATATATATATATATAGGGCATCAGATAAGTGACCAAAAACAGACAAGTCAGTGAGAATCTTTGGATAATAAGACACCGTATCTATGGCAAAATCGTTTGAAGGCTTTATAATTGTTCTTCGAGATCACTAATTCCGCATGTCCAATGGGACCTTGAAGAGGCCCAAGGATAGCAACGAGGAGCTCCGATCTGTAAGATGACACAATTGGGTGGGAACACTCCCAATTGATGTGATTCGAAGTTTGGTCCAGACATTGACAAAACTGACATACATGAGGAAGAGGGAGCAATGTTGAAGCGATGAAGATAGCTTTTAAAGTTACCGTGTCCTGTGAGAAATTGAGAAGTCCAAAAGTCTGGAACAACCCAAGGAGATTTCAGTCGCGACCTCACGTCAGGAAAAAATAAGAAGGTAACTCTACCAACTGGACAGGTCGTCCAGCGGTTTTGCCAGATGTTTAGTAGAGTGTCTCTCACATTTTCCTTAATTGTGCTTCGAGACGTTCGACTCTCAGGGGGGTGAAAAGAAGTGTCACCGATAGCAGAAGGACAGCCTCGAAATAAATTAAAAATAGCACCTCTACGTTGAATTTCAAGATCAAGGGGGGGGTTAAGCCTGTCAAAATTGGCAGGGCTTCGGTGGGGCTTGTTCTGTAAGCTTTGGATACTGCAATGAGAGCGAAATTTTTGGTCTGAAAGCAAGGTTCTTCAAATATGCTGAAACTCACAGGCGTTAGACCAACAGCCTGCCGCATAGCAAGCGATGCCAAGACAAACGGCTTTGTAGGACTCCATTAAGATAATAATATCCATTATATGGGTAATCATGAGGGATTCCGCCGCTTGACCAGACTTGCCCCCCAGAACTAAAGGCCCTCCACAGGCCATCTGGTGGATCATTATTGAGAGGAAGCAGAGGGAGGAGCAACTTACTCAAGAGATGACGCAAGATGGAAAGGTCTGGGGATTTCGAACCAGAACTGGGAAGAGGCAAGGAAGAAGATGAAGATATCATTGTAACAAGTAGGTACATACATAATATTATGATTTATCCTCATACATTTCCAAAATTAAGCATAAATTCTTGAAACTACGAAATAGCTCTAGGTGAGATTCGAACTCGTGACCTCTGGATAAACCCAACACGTTAGCCGCTCTGCCACCGAACCATCTATTATCAATATTATGCATACATATATCACGGGGTAGGCAGATAGAACCGAACGCCACTTATTTCTATCTTACTACATATATACGTCCCCCCTTCCCCTCCCCGCAGTGTGTCCCATCACATCACGTCGTATCCATCTCCATGGGCAGTCTAGCAGTGAAGATTATATTATGTTATGTTACACTTTGTTGTATTGTATTGTGTTGCATTGTTATATTATATTGTAACACCCACTAGGAAATACTGTAATTGGCGTTATCAACAAGAATTTTATCTTACTGTATTATCATATTATTGTATACATTCGAACTCGTGACCTCTGGATAAACCCAACACGTTAGCCGCTCTGCCACCGAACCATCTATTATCAATATTATGCATACATATATCACGGGGTAGGCAGATAGAACCGAACGCCACTTATTTCTATCTTACTACATATATACGTCCCCCCTTCCCCTCCCCGCAGTGTGTCCCATCACATCACGTCGTATCCATCTCCATGGGCAGTCTAGCAGTGAAGATTATATTATGTTATGTTACACTTTGTTGTATTGTATTGTGTTGCATTGTTATATTATATTGTAACACCCACTAGGAAATACTGTAATTGGCGTTATCAACAAGAATTTTATCTTACTGTATTATCATATTATTGTATACATTCGAACTCGTGACCTCTGGATAAACCCAACACGTTAGCCGCTCTGCCACCGAACCATCTATTATCAATATTATGCATACATATATCACGGGGTAGGCAGATAGAACCGAACGCCACTTATTTCTATCTTACTACATATATACGTCCCCCCTTCCCCTCCCCGCAGTGTGTCCCATCACATCACGTCGTATCCATCTCCATGGGCAGTCTAGCAGTGAAGATTATATTATGTTATGTTACACTTTGTTGTATTGTATTGTGTTGCATTGTTATATTATATTGTAACACCCACTAGGAAATACTGTAATTGGCGTTATCAACAAGAATTTTATCTTACTGTATTATCATATTATTGTATACATTCGAACTCGTGACCTCTGGATAAACCCAACACGTTAGCCGCTCTGCCACCGAACCATCTATTATCAATATTATGCATACATATATCACGGGGTAGGCAGATAGAACCGAACGCCACTTATTTCTATCTTACTACATATATACGTCCCCCCTTCCCCTCCCCGCAGTGTGTCCCATCACATCACGTCGTATCCATCTCCATGTGCAGTCTAGCAGTGAAGATTATATTATGTTATGTTACACTTTGTTGTATTGTATTGTGTTGCATTGTGTTGTATTGTGTTATGTTATATTATATTATATTATATTGTAACACCCACTAGGAAATACTGTAATTGGCGTTATCAACAAGAATTTTATCTTACTGTATTATCATATTATTGTATACATTCGAACTCGTGACCTCTGGATAAACCCAACACGTTAGCCGCTCTGCCTCCGAACCATCTATTATCAATATTATGCATACATATATCACGGGGTAGGCAGATAGAACCGAACGCCACTTATTTCTATCTTGACATACATTCATCGCCTCGTCAAAGTTCACGCATGGACGTGCCATCCCTTCCTTGGGCGGCCCCGACCTCTCATTCCATTCCTGTCCCCAATGTATATTTTCTTCGTCAGGCGTTCCTCATTCATTCTCCCCATGTGGCCAAACCATCTCAATGTGTTCACTTTCATTCTTTTAATAACATCTTTCTTTTTCTTACATTCTTTCCTTGTGTCCTCATTTCTGACCCTGTATTATTTTAAAATTAAAATAATATTTATTATAAATTTTTAACATTTCAATAGAGACAAAGTTGGAATATTATAGAAGAAACAGGAACTCAAGGCACCTACAGGGCTTACGACCTGTCATCAGCTGGTTAACGTGATCACTTTATGCGCTCACGCAACGTTCACCAATGATGCCTTTCTATTCAGTTCTCTATCAATCCAAAGTTTTATTTATTTTAATCATGAAAATCTGTTCGTTTGGAAATAAGCCCTAACCACTATACTTTAAATATATGTGTATGCTTGTGTTTAAAACAAAAAAAAATGTTGTATTTAAATTCCTTCGTCGAAAATAATATGTACCTAATTGGTAAAGCATAACGATTACTTTTTTGTCGTCTTTCGCAGGTAGATAGGAGCTTTAATATTGCTCACAAATCTTAATAATGGTATTGTTTTTAGTCTGAAAATAGGACCATTTTATTTGTTGAGCTTAGCTTAATTTGCCTAATGGACGAAAATTTTTGAATTCTGTTATTACAATTTCACAACAGCATAATCCTCTAAATAGTTACCAAAATTCCATAAAAAACATTTGAAGAATGTAGAAACGGAGTTAAAAGCGTCATATTAATTATTCAAAGTATCTAACCAAGTTTTTAACCCTTTAATCCCGATTGTAAATATAAACAACTATTTGAATAAGAAACTAGTAGATTGTGGCCAACGATATACTCCTCACTACAAAGTCAATCCACAAAGTATTCTAATTATGTACGGAAAATCTTCATCATTTTCATGAAATGAGTTAGAAAAAATATTTTTGATTTAAATATTTTATTAAGAAAACATGATAATTCTTCAATGCCATTTTATGAAAATGATATGCCTTCTTAGATATCTATAAATAAAAATATCAAATTATAAATTTCCTGTGCTTGGGGTCACTTTGAAATATTTGACAGTAAAAAAAAATGAGAAGCACTGTTCAGATTTCTTACAAAATCAAATGGGGTCTAAGCGAGTATTAGATACCTATATAAATTTACAAAATTTGAAAAGAATCGAATGAGTACTTTAATCGATATTCGATAAAGTAAAATAAACACACCTTACATACATAGTTATAGTCATTCATACTCTACTCGCAATGCTCAAAGGTCTATTATCATAAAGAAAAAAACAAACAACACATTCGCACAGCATAATTTTAAATTTTTTGGCCCCAAAATGTATAATATTAGTAATATAATATAATAGTACTAGCTTTTATGCCCGCCGTTGGCCAAGAATGTAAAATTGTGAAGGAAAAAGCAATCGTTTTTATAATATTGTCACCCAATTATTTTGCAAAATCGGACTATGAAAAGTGGTTTGAAATATGATTGAATTTGATTGTAAAATGTTCAAGTGATGGCCACAACCCATTATTTTTTATATATTGCTATAAAGTGTGAATGAAGTATAATATACAATTTCTTCACTATTCGAAATGGTTTTAAATATGACTGTTTATCAACATTGTAAAGAGATTGGTTTGGCCACAACCCCCATTTTTAAATATTATCATCGAAAACAAATTGTAATATGTACTTACCTATTGAATATTTAGTAATTTTGGATGTTGGGATGTGGTTAAAATTTGATTAAACAAATGTACTGAAAAGATCCAGTGTTGGTCACATCCCATTCGTTTTATATTTTTTCATCAAGTGTGCATTATATTTTTGCACAATTAGACTGATGAACTTAAAATTGACACAAAAGTCTACATTAACGAAGAAGAAGAAGACTTAAACTATGGCAAATAATTTGAATATAAACGTTGTGAAGAATTCAGTAATGGCCACAGCTCCCTTTCTTTAAATATTGTCAACGAAATCAAATATATTATGTAGGTGTTAAAAATTATTTAAAATAGGATGATATAAATGGTTTAAATTTGATTAAACAAAAGTATTGAAAAGATTCTAGTGCAGGTTACATCTTCACATCCCACATCCCATTCGTTTTTACATATGTATTTTCATCAAGTGTGCATATCGTTAATAATATTTCTGCTCAATAGACTATTAGACTTAAAACGAACCCAAAAGTCTAAATAAAAAAGAGAAGAATAAGTATAAGACTATAAGAAATAGTTTGTTTAAAAAATCCCAATGGTCTACATAAAATAAGAAAAAATACATAAAAAAAAGAATTAGACTATTGGAAATAGATTGTATAAAAACTGAGCAAAAGGTCTTCATAAAAGAAGAAGAAGATTAATCTATAGGAAATAGTTTGTATTAAAACTGTCCTTAAAGGTCTACATAAAATTAAGAAGAAAAATAATTAGACTCCAGGAGCCGTCGCTTCAGACCCTTCAGTACCTCCCGTCCCATCAGGCCCTTCAGTACATCCCGTCCCTTCAATCCCTCATCACGTCCCTTCCCATCAGGCCCTTCAGTACCTCCCGTCCCTTCAGGCCCTTTAATACCTCCCGTCCCTTCAGGCCCTTTAGTGCCTCCCTTCCCTTCAATTACATCCCGTCCCTTCATTCGGGTAAGAAAAGTTTAAATCCAGAAACCATCCTGGAAGAACCGCGAAGAGATGTAAGCACCGTCTTCTTTTCCCAGGATACTCCACCTTTATAGGTAAAATGACCAAATACACGATGAAGAAGAAGAAGAAAAAATTTTAAATCCAGAAACCGTCCTGGAAGACCTGCGAAGAGATGGAGGGACAGTCGGACCTTCTTTTCCCAGGATATTCCGCTTTCATTGGTAAAATGACCAAATACACGAAGAAGAAGAAGAATAAGAAAAAAGTTTAAATCCAGAAACCACCTCGGGCACACGCTCGACAATTCGCCAAAGTTTCATTGTAATCGGACATACGGTTTAGGAGCACATCGCTTGCATACATTCATAAATAAATAAATAAAATAATTTTCCGATAGGAAATCAGTATATTGTTGATTTGTAAGTAAATAATAATAGGTAGGTACCTACCTACAACAATGTTCTAAATAAATTCGATTCATAACAAATTTTATTTGAATATCAGAATCTTTCCGTTACCATAGTAACCATTCCAATACGTAAAAAATATCAAATGGTTTGAGACATTTTTTGAATATGTAGGTACCTACATACATTGGTTTGTTCGATGCCATAAAAATGAAAATTGTCAGAAAAATCAAATATTATTTACAAATTATGCAATTTTATTATGCCTATATCTTTACTAATAATAAACACATTTTTACAATATATGTCTTAAAACTTGCTGTAATGTCTTGTGTTTCATTTTATTATTTCATAATTACATTTAATTCAAAGGTTTATTATTTTCAAGAACATATTCATTCGGTAGGAAAATGAAATATTGTATGAAAAGATATTAAAATGGCGGCGTTCATGTACAAAACGCTTACATTAAAAATAAGTTAAACATTATAATTATACAAAATATTCACCATGTTTTTCACTCAAACGCTAAGTTATACTTGAAAATATATTTTTTTCGTGTAAATACGTACTTCTAACTTTTAAACTAACAGATATTTGCGTGCAAAATGTATACTTTTTTGACAGATACGACTTGGAAAATTTTGTATGAAAAAAATAATTATTGAAATATTTTTAAAATTCAGCATTTTTATCGCATTATTTTTAGCGTGACACTGCATCAGGTATACAGGTACACGTTCGCACATAAATTAGATTTTTAGATGCTCTTGGTTTTTCAGAAGGCGTGAGACAAACACACACACACACACATACACACACACAAACACTAACATTTTGATTGCTTTATTACTTTAGATTAGTAAATAGACACTGAAAAAAACAATCAACAGTTGGCTTATATGTATCTATCGGCATAGATGAATCCAATAATGAATTAAACATATTCTAGTTTGTTCGGTATTCATTCATAATTTTTATTTACAAAGTTTTTAAACATCTTAAATTGGTCAAGTTATTGATACCTATAAATCGTAACTACATATCGGACGTCCTAAAACAGGTTCACCTAGTTGGACGTCCAATGATACAATATTAAAATAATACAGAATTTTATGTTCCAATTTTAATTATGTATCCTGGAGCATTTTCGCTTGTACCAGGTTACTGTAAACATGTAATAGTAACCTAGAATTAAATTAAGGATATATTATCACTGCAATCTTGAAATTGTAAAAATACGCACTCACGAGGTTTCGTTACATATATATGTCGTTTCTATACTTGTATACTGTTTAAGTGTCAATAAAATTATTAGAAAATTATCAACACGGAAACTCAATTTGTAATATTTCATCTAAATCATAAATGGCGCGGTAGGTAATAAAGCAAAAAAAAAGTAATAATCCACCGTTGCAATAGTCTAGTTCCATTTTGTTATATTAAATTCTTTAATGGAACATCTCTGTCGAAAACAAAGTAAGTACATAATAATATCCGCTGCTGCGCCAAGGGCGGGATGATGTCACAAATTTAATTTGAAATTCCATTTCCTACCAATCCTAAAGCAACATCAAACCTTCGAGACATATAACTTTTGAATATATTTCGCATGTAGGTATTTTACTAACGATTATTTCTGAAGGAATAATAAAAGATAATACGATTAAATCAGTTTCATCAATCACACACACATACTTACATGCATATGCGAGATATTCATTATGCTCATTTTTTCTTTTGTTGTGTATGTAATTTATATTGTGCAAAGGATTTTAATGTAAATTTTGTATGTAAAAGATAATATGGTTTGTGTAGCATTGCACCGTCCTGCTCATATACTGGAATAAAAATCTTATTATTATTATGTTACGAATTCTGAAATTGGTTGTGCTCAAAAGTATATCGAAGATTTAATCTATTAATCTACCTATAAGGGAAAAGAAAACCAGGTGGCAGAAATACCCAGAAGAATTGGACTTGGATGGGCAGCCTTCAGAAAGCTCAGTCATATAATGAGAAACAAGGGTATCCCCATTGATTTAAAAAGGAAAATCTACGAAGCATGCATCTTGCCTGTGATGACATATGGTTTGGTAACAATGTTCCTGATCATAAATACTATCCACAAATTGAAATGCGCGCAACGATCCACCGAGCGGCAAATGTTACGCATAAGTCTGAGCACAAGCATTTATTTGCTTATTTTAGGGAACGTAGGAAGATGTATATGTACTTGTTTAAAAATTCATTTTTAAACAAGTAGGACATATTCATTTTTTTGTAAAAAAAAAATTCTTGTATATACATATTATAATGTACACTGACGGGCTTAAAGCCAAACAGAAATTTCTTCCAACCAACCAACCAGAGATCATGTTTAATATACTTACAACATAAAAAAAGATTATAGAAGAAAAGTAAAAAAGGACAAAAAAATATTTAAGATTGAATGATTGATTTTTTCCCATCATTGATCATAGCAATGATAGGAAAATAATGGACTTTTGTGTTGCCTGATAATTAATTTTTGAGATGGGTTGGAAAAAAAAAATATTTATTGCGATTCGCTCATGCGGGCTTCAGTCTAAATTTTAGTTTTATATTTGATGTTTGTAATAATTATCTTGTATTTTCTTACCTTATATTCTCTAACGATGGAATTCTTCATACAGGACACGTTGTTACTTCCATTATGGTCTATGCTTTGTGTATCAGTTGTTTTTAATCTCATCTTATTGACATGGAATCCGGAACCATAGCAATACATAAGGGCCATGGTTGTTGGAAAGTAATAGGCACAGCAAGACAGGATTCTGTAAAAAGAAAAGGTAAAACATATACCTGGTAATAAATACTTGAATGATCATTTCTATTATATTTAGATTCCATTTTCTGCGTTCTTTCCTTAACTGTTTTGGTTGTTTCATCCATTATTTGTTCTTTAAAATAGTCGTCGCAAACAAGTTATAGTGTGCGACCAATCAGCGGCCATCGATGTTTCTAGAAGAAGGTGCTTGGGAAGTATTTAACTGGCCGCGCAAGTGACGCGCGACTAGCGTCAATCAAATATCTCTCTCCTCAGATTAACTGTTAATAATTTTATACTTTCGTTAAAATTATTATTCTATGTGAATATTGTGAAAATAATATATTGAAATAAATCATCGTAAGCACTTTATATTACATTATATTCTACCTGGTACTTTTGCAAATATTATAAGTATATAAATATATTTGACTAATTAAATAATATAGCTTTTATTATAAGTGGGTGGTAAAATTATAGATGGGTGGTGGCAGAGCGGTTAATAATCCAGTGGTCGCGAGCTCGAATTCTGCCACGACCGATTTCAATGTATGTTGATGTATATGTATTTGTTACAAAGACATATACATCAAATATTACATGAAATGTTACTGTTAATATATTATGTGTTTCGGTATATGTAGTTTCGATCTAGCTGGCTATATCGAACCTGCATACTTGGGGATCAAACCCAAGCAAATTTACTTGAGTCGTTTCACTTAATTCATAATAATTTAGAATTTAACACCGGGTACACATATTAGTAGAAATATTTTATATGTATTTTTTTAAAATTTGATTAGATATGATTTTTCTGTAGTTTAGAATCCTGTAAAAATTTTATTTATATGAATTTAAATTTAGGAGGAATATTATAAAAAAAACAATAAATCATTTTAAGGATAAAAACGGTTTGTGCTGGATTTAAAAAATACATCAACATAACTATTTATAAAACGAAAATACCTAGTGTATTTGCTGGTAGCTGCATTAGTATCAGGTATTTAAAACTAGCTACGTCCACTTCCACCCGCTCCGCACATGAGGACTGAAAACGGTCCCTTCACAGAACGCTAGTAAGAATGACAAAGAATGCATGGCATGAAGAGTAGCTCTAGAAGCTCTTCTATACTCGTGGTCTCAGCATAAAAGTGCAAACAATGAAAAACCAACGTCGGGGAAAATAATATTCACAGACATGAATTGTCGCGAGATTACTTCAAGCCTATGACTGTGTAGGTATTTACCTAATACTATTAAAATTATTTATTTATTTATTTAATTTTTTTATTTATTAATTATATTTTACTTCCCGGGTAACTAACAGGTATGTACTATGTCAAATATTAATTTAACACGCACCCAAAAACAAGTTGCCACATTCTGGAGACTTATAATATTGATCGTATCACAGATCCAGACTGAAAACACAAAAAAATAAAAACTGTCTCCACCGAGAATCGAACCCGGGGTCCTTGGCTTAGGAGTTACATATAATACCAACTTAGCCACGTAGGCCGTCAATATAGAATAAACGTATGGAATTAATATACAATCTTCCAATATTTCTTCATTTTCTTGGATGGTGGCTATAATCAATCATCCGCCGAAGGGTCGGCCTCCATGTAGGGCGGTCTTGAGCAGATCGAAGAGCTTGTAGATAAAAGATCCTGTAGCGATACACGATTAAATTCATTATTAATTATTAAATAATTGATTACCTGTATGCAACTCTCGTATGAAATGGATCGCAAGCCAACAGACCGTTAGAGTTGAAGTAGTGCCCTCCCCGTGGTAGAACAAGAACAGCAAATAGTGCCACCGACAGCACCCAAGTGACGCTGATGATAAGAACACAACCCTGAAATGAATACTTTATCCTTAGCTCAGTAACTGATCATGATTTGCAAGATTAACAATTCAGTGAAATATTTTGTCTTACAAAAATTCACAGAATTGGAAATAATTGCGATTGGGAAAAATCATATGAGAAACAACACCAATCAATAAATTTGAATAAAGAGCAGTGTGGAAATAATGAAACAAAAAAAAAATTTAGCATCATAAAACTAACACTAACATCAAAGAAATGGCGAAAAATCAATCAAGTTATTTGCCTTACTCTTGACACTCGATTTCAATCCCAATTTGAAATCTTTGCTCGAACCTAAACTTACAATCGAGAATATTTCGGCAGGTAGGTAGGTACTAAACGTAATAAAAATTAAAATAAAGTCGTATATTGAAGTAGATGCTGGCAGGAAGGTATGTAAATGTGAGTAATTAATAACTTGTGAAGATTGAAAGTGCAATTGGGATCGAATGTAAAGTGCGTTTTAGACGGACGTGGTATTCAACGGGTTTTAGGTTTTCGAGTACGTAGTACATTTAATTCAATGGTTTTCGACGGGTTTTTCAACGTGATAGCACGTGTTCCATTATATTCCAACGGAAAAAATAGCACGTGTTCCATTTTTAAACGCGTTTTGTATCGTTTTTCATAAAACAGAAATCTGTAAAATTATTCGTTGCCGACGAGTCAACATGGCTGCCGTTTGTATTGTGTTGACTTTGACGTACATATGATGTTCGCGGTATCTTTTGTTTATTTCACGCCGGTGGCACTCTATTGGTAGCATTGGTTTTACTTTATTTTTTTTCATGTTGGTATTTTTGAAAATGCAATGTAAAATTTTCAGACCTTCAGCATACTCCAGTTGTGTTTAGTTGTTTGTTGTGACGCGAAATATTTTGATCCTTTGAAATCTTGAAGTAAACCAAATAATAAATATAACACGTGTGATTTTGTAAAATTCTTGTTGTTTTCGGTGTTAATCTACATACATACCATCACGCCATGTGATGGTGATGGTGTTAATCTATTGCCAGCTTTTTGTATTTTTCGATTATCTTCGCAAGATGGCCGACAAGTTTTGTTGTGTTTTGAATAAATTGTCAAGTGAAATACGGCGAAGTGAAGTTATATAGTTTTCCAAAAATCAGTAATAAATCTTTCTTTGTGGAAAATAAATTAAAACGAGTGGGTTGTGGCCAACACTAAACTCTCCACACCACAAATATTGACAATGAAATATTTTATTCATTCTAAATTTTACTACCAGGAATATAAATTTTCTAACGATAGTATATTTTCATGTTAAGATAGACAAACTATTAATGCCGTATAGTGAAGAATGCTTATGTTGTATGAAATATTATAAAAAAAAGCAGATAAATTTTGTTTTAAAGAACGCGAGAGAATTTTCAAAATTTTGACACGTGATATCATATGAAGATTTTTTTGTTATTTATGGAAAGCTAATCAGTTCTATGTTCAAGCTCTTTACATTATAACATGAAATCAAATTACTGAACGTTTCCATACATAGAAATTTATCTAATTTCATTTTTATTCATACTAAATGTTACTATCAGGAATATAAATTTTCTTCCGATAGTATATTTTTATGTTAAGATAGACAAACTATTAATGCAGTATAGTGAAGACTGCTTATGTTGTATGAAATATTTTAAAAAAAGCAGATAAATTTTGTTTTAAAGAACGCAAGAGTATTTTCCAAATTTTGACAGGTGATATCATATGAAGATTTTTTTTGTTATTTATGGAAAGCTAATCAGTTCTATGTTCAAGCTCTTTACATTATAACATGAAATCAAATTACTGAACTTTTCCATACATAGAAATTTATCTTATTACATTTTTATTCATACTAAATGTTACTATCAGGAATATAAATTTTCTTCCGATAGTATATTTTTATGTTAAGATAAACAAACTATTAATGCAGTATAGTGAAGAATGCTTATGTTGTATGAAATATTTTAAAAAAAGCAGATAAATTTTGTTTTAAAGAACGCGAAGGCATTTTCAAAATTTTGACACGTGATATTATATGAAGATTTTTTTTTGATTTATGGAAAGCTAATCAGTTCTATGTTCAAGTTCTTAACATTATAACATGAAATCAAATTACTGAACGTTTCCATACATAGAAATTTATCTAATTACATTTTTATTCATACTAAATGTTACTATCAGGAATATAAATTTTCTTCCGATAGTATATTTTTATGTTAAGATAAACAAACTATTAATGCAGTATAGTGAAGAATGCTTATGTTGTATGAAATATTTTAAAAAAAGCAGATAAATTTTGTTCTAAAGAACGCGAGAGCATTTTCCAAATTTTGACAGGTGATATCATATGAAGATTTTTTTTGTTATTTATGGAAAGCTAATCAGTTCTATGTTCAAGCTCTTTACATTATAACATGAAATCAAATTACTGAACTTTTCCATACATAGAAATTTATCTAATTACATTTTTATTCATACTAAATGTTACTATCAGGAATATAAATTTTCTTCCGATAGTATATTTTTATGTTAAGATAGACAAACTATTAATGGAGTATAGGGAAGAATGCTTATGTTGTATGAAATATTTTAAAAAAAGCAGATAAATTTTGTTCTAAAGAACGCGAGAGCATTTTCCAAATTTTGACAGGTGATATCATATGAAGATTTTTTTTGTTATTTATGGAAAGCTAATCAGTTCTATGTTCAAGCTCTTTACATTATAACATGAAATCAAATTACTGAACGTTTCCATAAATAGAAATTCATCTAATTACATTTTTATTCATACTAAATGTTACTAACAGGAATATAAATTTTCTTCCGATAGTATATTTTTATGTTAAGATAGACAAACTATTAATGCAGTATAGTGAAGACTGCTTATGTTGTATGAAATATTTTAAAAAAAGCAGATAAATTTTGTTTCAAAGAGCGTTAGAGCATTTTGACAATGTTGACACGTGATATCATATGAAGAAATTTTATGATATCTATGAAAAGCTAATCAGTTCTAAGTTCAAGCTATTAATATTCTTATATCAATATGAAATCAATGAACTGAACATTGCCAAATATAAAAAAATTCTCTTGTTACATATAAGTTTCATACAAATATCCATTAAATAAAATATAATTTTTGAAACCGTTGAATATTTTTCTTTTAACATTGACCAACTTTGAATACAATTTTATGAAGATTCTTGGTGTTGTATAAATAGTTGAAACCAAATTAAAATATCTCTAATTTCCAGGTCGTGAGAGCATTTTTTCAGTTTTAATAGATGAAATCATAAAGAAACATTGGGAAAAAATGAACCGTTGTCTATGGAAAACTAATCAGCTCTAAGTTTATGGACTTAACACATGTGATATCAATATGAAGTCAATCGGACTTATAGTTTGGGCTGCAGAGAGGACACAAAAAAAAAACAACGTAAATGATGAATTCATAGAGAAGAAATCAAAAGTTGTCTATGGAAAACTAATCAGCTCTAGGTCTTTGCACTTTACACATATGATGTTAATATGAAGTCGATCAGACTTATAGTTTGGGCTGTAGAGAGGACACAAAAAAGATAAATGCTACGGCGTACGGCGTACGGCGTACAGCGTATACGCCATACACACAAACACATCACGACGAAACTCATAGTGTGCATTCTCTACATGATACCCATTGAGAAATTGATGTAAAAAAAATACGCTTAAATTTTGCGAAATCATGACTCTCCCCTATTCCATAGTGTGGAGAGTAAAAACCTAATAATCTACAATGCACATTTTATTTAGAACCATGTATTTTATGAATTATTTGGCATGATTTTTGAAATATTGCAAATAAAATCCTTCATATGTGTTTTTTTTTAATAAATAATGATTGAAAAATGGTTATGTTTTATTTAAGTTATCCTTGAATCCATTCCTCAAAGCTGGAAACATTTTAAAATGAAAATTTAAATTTGCCGTGGACCGGTCGCGTATTCATTGCCCTTTAGCGGGGATGCAAGAAACCTTATGATTATCCGGTTACAGCTTCTATGTATTGAGTGACACATCTGAAGTTTAGTGAAAGTTTACTTCTATATTATCTGTGGTTTATTTGGCATCCCTCGACCAGAGAGAGAGCCATGTTTTAGAGCAGCAACAAAAAAGTGAGGGTCCAAATAAAATCAAATCGTGTCTAATTGCAAAGCCATACCTACCAAGAAAACGAGAGAAAGATAAAACACTGTTGAACGAAACGCGGAAATAAAATGTTTTTCACATAAATGGCATATTTAATTTTTTCGTGATTGCAATAATAGGGGTTGCATATGAAGGAGAAAATCATACTCGTGTTTTGCGATCCAGTAAACTGTATTATGGATGCTGTTTTAAGCGTTAAAAGCCGGATCGCGTTGAAAACCTCGTCCATCTAAGGTACGCTTTAGCCTACGATCCAGGTGCGAGCGGCTGCTAGCAGCGGGGCGTGTAGTGAGTAGAACAAACGCCAGAGATTCGCAAGAAATCGCAAAGAAAACGCGCGGGCACATCCTTATTGAGAGCGGCAACTAGAGCAGGCGGTTACCCGCCGCGTCTGTTTGTTTTACACGCTCATCTTAATTAATTAATTTAGAAATAAGACGTGTTTATTCCAACAGTATCGCGAGAAATGAACACCCGCCCCGCTGACCAATTGGGACACCTCTAGGCCTGCTCTCAGAATGAACGCACTTAGCGACGCTCTACGCCGTTCACAATGACCGCAAACAGACGCTCTATAGACACTCTGTCGCGATCAGATTGAAAGCCAAGTGTAAGCTCCAAAAAACTAAAAATCAGTAGATTTTCATATTTTCTTTCGATTGAAGTAAAAATCTGCTCCATAGACCTTGTAGTTTTTCAGTCATTTACAATATAGGATTAATCGAATATTTTGATGTCTCTAGGGTAAAGATTTTTTAAACTCAACTATATGTATATCCTACTATAGACTCGAGTCTACTTTAATGAGTGTCTGACCAATAATGGATGACGCATTGCTGCATCGCTTGTCTGTATAAACTCCGAAACTTTCTATGTCTCACTCTTACACATCGTTACCGTATCTTTCAAATATTAATAATACATTAACAAATTGACTGATTCAATGAATCGAATATGTTTTGAATGGATTTAATTCGCGCAGTCAAACTTCAACATGACTTTTAATGTCGCTAGTAATATTAACTTTTCACATCAATTAAGCGGGCACTACGCCGTACTTGGCCATAAAAGCCTACAATTTGAATAAGTAAGGTGTGTAGATAGGAATAATCCTTTAAAACTTCCTAAAATGTACACTGTAGTTCAACATAACGTAGATACTACTTGATTTATTATCTCAGATTGTAGACCATGTTGTTCCTAATAAAATCACAGAAGTTGTTAAGCGTGTGTGAGCGTCTAGTGAATTAAATTTATACTTTCCCAAAAAAAAAAACTATTCTTAAATTTTAGAGTTCAAAATAATTGTACACACCCATAAACATATACAGGAATACCCGATAGCTAGTCATTACTTACATTATTATTATTTCTTTTATTAAATTTATAATTCATATATCTAAAAAAACAGTAAAAAATACAGAAACAGACACACAATCAGAAAAAAAAACATATTTCCCTTTACCAGAATGCAAGCACTCGTGTATAACATTAGCTCTACTCGCCATGCTTAAAGGTCTCATTATAAAGAAAAAAACAAACACCATATTCACACAGCGTCATTTTAAACTTCTTGGTCTAAAGATGTGCAATTTACTACCTGACGCATTGAAAAGATAAAAATAGCTATTCTAAAAAAAATAATAAAAATTGTTGGCTTACATATATTCATCGGAATAGACGTATCTATCAATAAATTAAGTATGTTTACCATATTTGAATTATAAATTAGCTATAAACCACTTATTTTTGTGAGTCACTTCGCGACATGTTTCGATGGAAGGACAGCGCTCCCGAAACATGTCGGGAAATGACTCACAAAATAAGTGGTTTATAGCTAATTTATAATTCTAATATGGTTAATATTAACTACCACAAAATATCCGCCGAACCAATAAATGATATTTAAGTATATTTATTTAGAATCATTATGTATTAGGGTTGTGGATATGACAGTCGATACTTTTAGTGGGACGTTATGAAAACTGCTGTGTTGGGATACATTGTGACATTTATTAAAAGTGACTGGCCCGTGTGAATGCTGGATGAAAACTGAATCAGGTTGTGATTGGTGGGGGTAGATATAGAGGCTACCTCGTACCCCTCACAAGAGTCCCCCTGAAATATCATTCATAGACTTGGGGGTTCACATACATAAGTACTACACAAAGGATAACACAAGAATAATAATAAGAAGTAATGCACAATGCGATATTTCCTATCACGTGTTGTAGATATTGTTGTTTAAAAATGACACGTGCTCTGGAATGTCCAATATCAGAGATTGTAATGAAACATGAAACTTCTCTGCTGCAAGGACATCGTATAGATCTTATCGATTATGATTATGATTGTTATACGGATGATACCATTATTAAAGACTAGGACCCGAATGCACAGTCCTGTACCTAAATACTAACTCCTAACCTCACTGGAGTATTTAGTATTCTTATGTAAGCAATTGCGTTGCAGAGACATCCCTAACTAAATACTAAATACTACGCCAAACTTAAGGTCGATGGCGTAGAATTTCACATTATTGTGTACGAAGAAAAGAGATACATAGATAGCTTTCTATGGGCTTAGAAAGCAATGTATCTCTTTTCTGACGTCTGACGTTTTAAATGTTTTTTTGCTATACAACACAACCAACTATGTAACCAACTTCACACTTCACAATGACGGCTCGATGTCACGAATTTTTTGAAATTCCACCGAATTTTCGGCATCTCGTATGGATCGCTGAATACTCTGTTTGGTATTTGATTTGACAAAATTACCAAATACATATTCAACGAAGCCGATAAAATCATCATCCACCGATAAAATCTCGTATTTTATAACAGATTTTTAATTATCTCAATAGAGACGAAGTTGGAATATTTATTGTAGGAGAACCGGGAAATCAAGGCACCTACAGGGCTTACGACCTGTCATCGGCTGGTTTACGTGATCACTTTATGCGCTTGGGTGCGTAAGCCCTGTAGGTGCCTTGATTTCCCGGTTCTCCTACAATAAATATTCCAACTTCGTCTCTATTGAGATAATTAAAAATCTGTTAAAAAATATCTTTGACTCCCGACAGGGAAAAAAAATCCAATGTTTGCGCATATGCAATAATTAAAATATTCGATTCTCGTATTTTAGTATTAATCCACTCGTGAGGTTCCTCGCTATCAACCTTACTTTTTGACAATTTGCAAATGTGAGTTTACGCCAATGCGCATGCGCTAAGTATTTAGACATGTTTCTGCAATGCAATTCTCATAGAAAAACGTCGAAGCATCTGTGGCGTGCGCTAGCGTCTGGATCCTGACTCTGCACCACTATATAAAGTCGGATCAGACGTGCGGCGCTCATTCGATTCAACCACCACCAGCTACTGCGGTCGCGCTGTCCTTGCGACCTTCTAGTTTTAAATCCGCGTAATTATCGATATTGTATTTCATTAAAATAATAAGTATTAAATAAAGTAAATTATTGCACTGTATTAGAGCCACCATTTATTCAATAAATCAATGTAAGTAAGTAATCGCTCATTATCTTTTGATTTCTGACTTAATAATTACCTGTGTTTTATTCATATATTTTATATCTATATGTACGTAGTACTGTGCTGGGTAAATACCTACACAGCTATTACAATACCTTCGCTTGGGGATAGGCGAACAGTTTAAAATACCTTAGGCCCACAAAGACCGGCACAGCCTATCCTGGGTGACCACCGACAGGTTCATCTAACCTGATCGGCAACACAACCCAGACCACGGTAACCAAGAACAGGTAACTTGGTAACCCGAGCGGAAAAAGGTAAACATCCTCCAGTTAGGAAGCCACGTGATCTCCTAACTTAAGTGAGTGACTGTGCAATGAAAACATAATTAGTATTTAGGTAGGACTCTGCATTCGGACCTAGGTATCGAGAAATTTTGAACGGTTTCGGCTTGTTGCGTCGATGAGCCACGGATGAGCGGCTTGGGCTTGTCGTAGTTGCGATGAGACGATAGCGAGCAGCTTCCTCTAAATATTATATTGCAAAATTAAATACATAGTTCGCTCATGATGATTGTATACTTGAAGCCTTATCGTGATAGATATTCATAAATTATTGTTTTTTTCCGTTTAGATAGATATTCATAAATTGTGATAGATGTATATTATAATTTGTATATTTGAAATTGTGTTATATTTTAACTATGTGATAGACATAATGTGATATATATTATGGACTGTGTCATTTAAAAAGAATATAAAGCAATTCCGACACAAGCACTGCTTAGTGGAATAGTTCTTATCCACTGGATGTTGGTACTGGTAAATTGTTTTCATTTTGTCAGTGCCAACATAATTCTATATTGTCTATGTTTCATTATTTTATTATACTATTGTTGCACAATTTTATTTCTGTTATTTTTGTATGTTAATGTGGATTTTTAAATAAATAAATTTTCAATTAACAGTGATGAAAGGTTTTAAATAAAAGATTACTTACATGATCAACATTAGTATATTATGGTGAACATTAATAAAATTAAACTAATAAAGTAAATATGTCGGCCTTCGTGGCTCAGTTGGTTGGGTATCTGACTGCTGATCCAAAGGTCCCGGGTTCGATTCCCGGTGGAGACACAGTCTTTAATTGTGTTTTCAGTCTGGATCTGAGAGACGATTAATATCGTAAGTCTCCAGAATGTGGTAACTTGTTATTGGGTGCATGTTAAATTAATATTTGACATAGTACCTGTTAGTTGCCCGAGAAATAATAAATAAATAAAAATAAATTCAGTAAGGGTCGGAACAAATAAAACTACGAGTATCCTGACACTGTCATCAGCTAAACCAATGAATCCCAAAATGATCCAGGTGGACCCCCAGGGGTCTACGGAAGACTCGACGGGGGTCTACGTTGGGGTGAAAAAAAAAATGGGCGTTCACAATTTGTAAGTGGGGGTCCACGAAAATTTGTCTGGTTTAGATAGTAAAGAACAAAAATATTGGCCTGGCTTTACCTATCACTTATGACAGATAATAATACACTACTCAAAACAATTAAGGGAACAAAAAAATTCCAAAATTTTCAGTGATATTTGATAAGCTGTATTTTGGTGAAAAATGGTCGTATTGAGATTTTAAAAAAATCAGTTTAAAGCATTTAGATTCTTATTTTCCGATTTTTCAGCTTAAACTTTTTAGGAGTTACGGAGAAATCTTATAGCGCGAAAATATATAATATTTTTTGCTTTTTCTTTGATCCACGTGATTGAAAAAAAAAATCAGTTAGGCCAGCATATGGAAGAGATAGCCTGTATATTTTGCATTAATTTCTCAGATTGGAACTCAGCCGCGTCGCAAAATTCCATCGTTAGATCTTCTTCACATTTGAATATGGGAATATGGTTGAAATGTAACAGCAGTGGGTCCACCGAAACCAGTTAAATTTTGAAAGTGATCTACGAGAAAAAAAGTTTGGGAACCTCTGAGCTATTTGATTCGTTTACCCGAACGGCTATGAACTGGTAAATCGAGAACTGTCGAGGATATGCACATTGCAGTTATTCAGGAGTATCTCGCGAAATACTAAGGTCCTTATATACAAAACTCTTCTCCGACCAGTCCTGACATACGGAGCAGAATGTTGGGCACTGACTAAAAAGGACGAAAAATATTATTGGTGTTTGAAAGGAAGATATAAAGGAAAATTGCTTGATGTTCTATGTAAGAGTGAATTAGATATTTAAAGTATACATTTCGAATTATCGAATGTGCATAAGAAACTTAAAAGTCTAGACATAAATAAAGGGCCAGGCGTGGATGGTATTCCTTCACTTTTCATTATAAACTGTGCTGATGAGCTGGCAGACCCATTGTGTAGACTTTTTAAATTGTTATTCAGTTCGGGTGTTATTCCTTCAATTTGGAAAATGTCATTTGTCACACCTATTTATAAGGCTGGTGATAAACGTAACATATAAAACTATCGACCGATCTCTAAGCTATGTGTGTTCAGTAAGGTGATGGAACAGATTGTGGTCGAACAGTTGATGACTTCGATAAGGCCATTTCTTATACCTAATCAACATGGATTCTTTCCGAGTAGATCAGTCGAATCAAACTTGCTAGAGTATACGGAATACATTTTAACGTCAATTGGAGGGGGGGGGGGACAAGTTGATTCCATTTATACGGACTTCTCGAAGGCTTTTGACATGATCAATCATAACATATTAATACATAAATTGCAGTGTTATGGTGTGCACGGGGACCTATTGAGATGGTTGTCGCCATATGTGAGAAATCGACTACAAGCCGTTGCAATTAATAATTGCAGGTCGGAATTCCGTGAATGTGTTTCGGGCGTGCCGCAAGGTTCTCACTTGGGACCAATTCTATTTAGTTTGTATATAAATGATGTATCTAGCTGTTTCCGCTCGTCTAACTTCCTCGTTTATGCGGACGACATGAAAATTTTCAAGAAAATATGCAACCGGAATGACATAATCGCATTACAAGCAGATTTAAATCGCCTTTCTGTATATTGCTCAAATAACCAATTATTTCTTAATATTGCAAAATGTAATAATATCACCTTTACGCGCTCCAAAACCCCAATTTCTCATGAGTATACAATTAACGGAAAGATTCTTATTAGAAAGCATGAAATTAGGGACCTTGGAGTTATTGTGGATACGAAGATGACATTTAAAAGCCTTATTGACTATATTATAGACAAGGCTTTTAAACAATTAAATTTCATAATTAGGGTATCAAGGCCGTTCAAGTCCACGGGTACTCTAAAATCACTGTACTGTTGCTATGTCCGTAGTTGTATTAAATATGCGTCTATTGTATGGAACCCACATTACGTCACGCATATAAATAGATTGGAAAATATACAAAATAAATTCTTAAAACATTTAGATTATAGAAGCAGACGTTCTTTTGTTGATCCCGCACAATCAGCCCAATATCATAAATTAACTACCTTAGAAGCCCGGCGAACTGTAGCTGACATGTCATACTTATACAAGTTGGTGAACTATATAACGGATTCTAGTGAGTTATTATCTAAATTAAACTTTCATGCACCAAATAGGCTTACTAGAAAGACTCATACATTTAGGCCACCTAAATGTAGTACTAATTATGCCCAGAACTCCTACATAATATTATATAGAACGTGTTGTAACTATAACGCGTTCTTTAATGAAATAGACCTTTTCAATAACTCCTTAAACGGATTTAAATGTTCAATTTCTAGATTACTGCTTCGTGGTTAGGTGGTGTACGTGTGTTCCCCTTTTCCTACTTTCCTACTCCTTTCCTCAAAACTACTTCTTTTTGTAAATATAATAACGATAATATTTGTAAACTTAATTGGTTCACATGTCATATTATGTATAAAATAAGTAAATGTAACTGTCTGTTTACATAATAAATAAAAAATAAAATAAAATAAAAAATCTTTGGCCCAACTAACGATGGAGAGACCTGGAGAATACGGTATAATCATGAGCTGGAGGCAATGTACAACGAAACGAATGAAGTCCAATTTATTAAAATTCAGCGCTTACGTTGGCTTGGACATGTTTGCCGGATGGATGATGACCGTATTCCTAAAAAGGTTTTAGACACCTGTCGCGAAGGCAGAAGAAGTAGAGGCATACCTAGGTTGAGATGGCTGGACGACGCCGACGTGCTGTGCGATATAAGAGAAATGGACCTGATAAATTGGAGAAGACTGGCAGTCAATAGAGAGGGATGGAGACGATTTTTGGAGGAGGCCAGGGTCCGTAGCGGACTGTAGTGCCAGTAATGATGATGATGGTGAGTTATTCAGGAGCGCAGCTACATACCGTTGAGTTTAACAACAACTGTAAGGGGCGAATTTATAAAACGTACTTAGGTAGTATTTGTTCAACCCCAAAATCATCTGCCACAATGGAAACTTGGAAAATATTAACAATAAATAATGATAGTTTGAAAATGTGGTCACCCTAAATATGAATCTGACCACAATGATGTGGAATAATTCCCGAGACCTACATACATACACAGTTAAACCCGGAAGGTTCCTCTACCACTTATGAAGTTAAGACTTTAATATATTTGGAGTTTATCCACCCACATTAGATTGAGCCATTAATTGTCTGCGGGTAATATCTTTGATCTCATCTCGACTTGTGACCTAATATAATGGTAATTTACAGTCCAGTTGTTCCACGATTTACACACTATTTATCGCGATTTACAAATGATAAGATTATAATGTCATCGAGGGGAATCATTTTTTCACCATTATGTGAAATTTATTGATTCGTAAAAACTTCATGTATGTAGTTATCTTGGAACGACTCACCATTTATTGTTATCAGTTCGTGTATTACAAAATAAATAAATTTATTCACACCATATCCCACAATGTAGTGTAACCAGCGACAGGTGTGCGGGTGTGCATAACCTTATCCAATGAAGAATGACACATGTGTGTATATACCCACAAAACCAGTCTCGTTGAAGGCAACAATCAGGTGAGACCAGACTGCTGTGTTGTGATGTATTCACATTATGTCGAGCTTCCCTTGTAAGGTACCTACATAATGCACACTCGCAAACCTGTCGCTGGTTAACCCACATAGTGGGATATCTGTCGTGATGGTATGAACGAATGATTCTCAAATATTTTGAGATGTGAAAAAAAAACATTGGTTATTTTGTTATGGCTAGGAATAATCTATAGTCAAAATACTCTGTAGTCAGAATAGGTACTCAAAAGTCAAAATGTCATGTCCCCAAAGGCTAAAAACACGAAATGAGATTTATATTATGACATACGAAAGTCTCAATAAATGTAACGCCATTTTGTTCAGAGCTCACTGATTCGATATTCGATTCATCCAGCTACAAAACCGACTATCTGCACTTTTAAATTTTCGACGCCTGGGTTAAATAAAGGAAACGTTCTTATAATATTATATTGGGTTCGTCTTTTGTTTTTACGCCCTTATCTTTTACTTCACTTGTCTGCCTGTCTAGATTCGAATTTTGTAATCGATTTTTAATTATCTTCCCGACCAGTTAGAGTTCTGAAACATTCAGAAACTGCTTTTTAAATTCATTTGATATTTTGATAAAATAAAACAATTTTGTATTTTGTACAGTTAAACAAAGAAATGTGTTCGGTTTTCGTATTTTGAAATTCGCGTGCTGTATATTGTCTATGTTGATACAATAGTAATTTTGATTATTTTTGTCAGTGCAATAATACGAAATGACCCGCCGCTCCTTGCCTCACCCTCCCATTAACCGCTTATCCTATACCTTTTAGTCGTCAATACATCGTCAATACATGCCGAGAATCGCTCGCGAGTGCGGCTTATCGATCAACATCATAGAAAAGAGATATATCGATCAACATTAAAAAAGACGTGAAACAATATCCGTGTTATATTATGTGCTTGGGCTACAAGGCGTTAAATTGGTGAGTCTCTTTTAATCCATCCTATACCGCTAATTAAACACATGCATACGTAATCGCAAGCCAAAGAGTGTGTGTTCCATTAAATTCCCTATTATATACAGTCCACAATCAACGTCGATTCGCAATTCGGCGATCGGCGTTTACACTATGCGTTTCCGGCTGAACGTTAATACAATTTGAATTTGATTCGGTTAAATGCGAAAATAATATTGAGTTGTTTTTATATGTTTTTGAATATGAAAACAGTAAAAATCATCATAATATACATTTCAAAAAAATAATAATATACATTTTTGCTAGATATGTGTAAATATAAATAATAAATAAATAGTTAAATGATAGCAACACCAAATTTATTTACTGAGTAGAGTGACAACACCATCTCTCTTGTAAGACGCCATTATAAGAAAACGAATAACAATATCAACGTTATAAAGGATTTCATTTTAATGTTATAATTTCAAATTTTATATATATTTATTTATTTATCCTCATTCAAACGTGAAGAAATATTTCTTAAACATTTATTTTAAACATTTTGTACACATGTGAACAATAGCGGGCTTATTGACATATGGCAATATCTTCCGCCAACCATATTCAATCAACCTTATACTTGTTTGTGTTATTTGATTGATTTGTTTTTTTTAAATTAACATGATGTAAATTTGGTTTTTAAATTTGTTATTTTTTTGTTTAAATAACATAGGTGTAAGAAATACAGTATTTTTTTACATTTTAAAATATACATAGATACACATAGAAAACATCTCTTACATCAAAATAGTCATTCCTTTAAAACTAAAATAAAGGAATGGCTATTAGTAAAAGGCAGACACTATGCAGAGGAGAGTATTCACCCATAGCCTCCGACCCCTAATATGTCTTACTACATTTATTATATTTGATTTTTTTTTATTTTTTGTGCGAGTTCTTAATGTAAATCTATTGATGTTTTTGAATAATTATGTTACTTTTTTTTAAATTATGTTGTACTTTTAAATTATGTTGTTTTCTTTGTTTTGTATTTTGTGTTTGTATTTATGATATGTAAATTATATTGTTGTATATATTCAAATTGACGATATTGTAATATACCTAACAGCAGCCCCAGAACAGGTATGTAATACCTAGTGGGATGTTGTTGATCAATTTATATATATGCATGTATTGAGAGAAAGAATAAATAAATAAATCTAGATACTTATCTCTTATCTCTTATTTAATATCTCTCATCTGACTAGTTTGCTCAGAAATCAGTCTATTCATATTTATATAGGTCAATGCAAAAATATTTAATATGAGATTGAATGATCGACTGTTGTTGCATTGTGGTAAGCTGTTTGACTTCTGTGCTGGAGTCCTGGGTTCTATTCCCACTTATTTTGTTTTAAATTATTGGTAGCAGGTATGTATTTGAAGGTTGGTGCCTATATGTGGGATTTGATGTGGCCTATGTGTGGCCCGAGAGAACTCCACATAAGAACTGACCCAGTTCGTGATTGTTGGGGATATAAATTATATGTAGCCAGATGGGATTCCTCATATCCCCCAAAAGGTGCTGTGATGATTTCTTTAAAATAATAATCAAGCTTGGTAAGTGGTGATACACGCATATGTCGTGCTTCCTTTTATAAGGTAATGCACAATGTCGGTGGTACACCCACATTCTGGGATATGTCGTGATAGAGTGAATGAATGAATACATATTTTTCGTCCTATGCACACATTAAGTTGCACCTTTTCTCTTTTATTGGACGTGAAAAATTTAATGAATGATCAGTTATAATTTAATGTAACGCAAGTGCATAAAGTGATCACGTATACCAGGAGATAATTGGTCTTAGATGTGCCTGTTGTTCATATTTCTAAGATTTTCTTCTGAGTTCATATATTATTCAATACAACAAAACGAAAACTTTATTGACTGGAGATGACCACTTTTTGATGTAAACTACTTTTATATCTAAGCTTGGCGGGTACTACGGAAGCTACTGAAATGCGATTTTACGAAAAATACGATAGTCCCAATGCATTACGCCACGAAAACAAATTATAAAAAAAAAATAATAAGCAATTCCTAGTAGGTGCCTACGTACTTCCGTCGACTGCCGCGCCGTGGCATAGTTGGTAAGTCGTTTGGCTTCTGAGCGGGAGTCCTGGGCTCGATAAATTTATTTAAAAATCGTTTCTCACGCAAATATTGCTTCTCTTGCGCAAATATCACAGACCCAGACTGAAAAAAAAAACAATAAAAAATTGTGTGTCCTACGGGAATCGAACCCGGCACCATAGTGCAACGTGAGAGCACTATAATCGAACAATCCAGCCACGGCTCTACCACACACTCGTTTATATAAATCTCCCTAATCACGAAGAATGCCGTACTCCTGATTCGTGCATACTTGTATAATGCCTATGAGCTATACTTATTGACTGTTGTAATGCGCAACATCTATATATGTATTACAAATGTCAAAAAGTGCAATAGCTAGAGTTTGACAGAACTGTCGTGTTGCGCGCACGTGTTCTGTGCCGCGGAAAAATGTTCTGTAGTCATGACAATCAAATTTACCAAACTAAATTCGGTGCTGTCGTATGAAATAGAGCTCAAAATCGAAATCAACTGAACCAGGTTTCAAATATTTTTTTAAATAAGGTTTCAGTTTAAAGTGGGATAAGATGTTAAACCGTGATTCAACCACGATTCAAGGATTTTTTTATAAATACAGTAAATTTACAATACATGTAATTCTCCTTCACTATGTGCTTCTGAAAAATAAAAAAAAACAAATAGTTTTTCCTTAATCCATGTGAAATGAGTTTGTGTAAATTTCTATCAACCTGTCTAGCAAAGCAATATTTGGACGAGAAACGATCTTTCTCGCAAATCTAGACCAAGGAGCTAGTAAAGAAGTCGAATGGCTCACCACTATACCACATCTTAAGATATAAAAAAAGAAAAAGAAAACCCTTCATTAACCTTCAATTTTTTGAGATCTTTAAGAACAATTTTAAAGTTCTGTTATAGTAATTGTACCTTACTATTGGTAGATTCCCATTAAGTTATTTTTTTACAGAGATCTTGGTCACACCTCTGATGCTTTTCATTTGAAAAGATTTGAAGTCAATGACAGTCCCCGAGTGTGAATCTGTCATTCACATTCGTCGATTGTTTTTTTTTTTGCACTATGGCACCGAGATTGCCAATCTAAAGACCTCCATGAGTTACTTTACAAGGACCGTTTTCAGTCCCCATATGCAGAGCGGGTAGAAGTTGTAAGTTTTGACAGATTTTAAAAATTATATTGCAACTGATATTTGAATTTTTTTACTAAACCTGCCATTTTGTTTGGCGATTTTCATAAAAAATAGGCATATCAAGTATATACTTCTCTTTTTAAATACAAATGTGTAAGAAAGATGGATTTTGACGGTGTTAAGTCAATTTAAGGAACAGGAAAAAGAAATCTCTCAGGTGGTAAAAAGAATTTCCGAGGGTAAATTAGTATTATAGTATTATTAAGTATTATTCAAAATTATTAGGTTTGATACCTGCGCGACGTTGTAGAAATGAAATACGACTCATCTCTGATACAAAACAACCTTACCATATAGAATAGACCTTACCATATATGTAGAATGTAAATATTTAATAATTTTTTAAAAGCCTACAACCTCAGAACAAATTTATGTAGTGAGAAAATGTTTTTATTTTTATTTTATTTTAAATTTTTTCAAATTGAAGCTTACAATGTACAAAGAATAGTATACTCGTATATGTGTAAAAATATCAAATATAACAATTATTATCATCTCCATACATCAATTATTAGCTTACTATACTATCATAATTTTTGAGTTTCCACCGGGAATCGAACCCGGGACCTTTGGTTCAGCAGTCAGATATTAGATATAACCAAATAATTCACGAGGCCGACAATATGTAGATATATCTAGAACCATAACCAATTTTGTTTGATAAAAAATATCTAAAGAAGCCAAAATAGAAAGGATAGATCATCCTACATAGATTTTTGTAACTATAAATAATTATCTTTGACTAATGTTTTACTTCTCAATTCCGACGAATTTGGCATATTATAGGTGAACCAGGAACTCAAGACACCTACAGGGCTTACGACCTGTCATCGGCTGGTTTGGTCCCGAAAAATAAACCCAGGACTCAGGAGATATATAATCAACTGAGCTACGATGGGCGACATGTTAATTTGAGAATCAAAATTTTGTTTTTAAAAATATTTCTTTTCGATCTTTAACACTTTTTTTCCTCTGTACAGTTGTTTTTTACTGAAAACTGATTCATAAATACGCTTTAAAAACGACAAGTTGCATTACATGGCTATATATTATCGGTTCTTTCCTAAATAACTACTTTGAAAATTGAACAAACATGTAAGTACCTTTATTTGATAAGTGAGAGATATACCTTTATAAAAACTTACATAGCCCCGTTAATCACTATTGGGGTACTGAGCAAAAACAGTTGGTCAAGTCCTTATCTACCAATCACTATTTTCTCCAAGTGACCAGCGACTATTAACTGGTGATCAGTGAGCTATGGCTATCGCCACTCCTCAGGAAACAATACTAATCGTTTCATAACTCTTGGTTAATGACCGTTATTGTTAACTAATTTAAACGAACCGGTAGGGTTGTCTAATAATTTGTTGGTTTCCAACATCTAGTACCTATCTTATACAGGAAGTACATTGTTTAGTTAGTATTAAATTCTCAATATTTTGTTTTTTAATGGAAGAAAATATCATCACCAAAGGCGATACAGCCCATCATGAGCCTTGGCTTCCCCAAGAACTTTACTCCATTCCACCAAGTCCGTCGCCCGCACCTTTTAATTAGTTACACTGATTGCATTCAGGTCTCTTTCTACACATCCATATTTTTTGGTGATTGGGAGTTATAAATTACAGAATTTTGTAAATGGATGTTGCAATTGTGAATGGTTTATTTTATAATATTGCGTCATTACCTTAATGGAGATAAAATGAACCTTAATTTACTCTCAATAGAATTTTATGACCTTACGTATTTTGCTACTTCCACCATTACCCGATTTCGCATACGGCAACTTTTATCGCCCCTTCGCAGAACGCTAGAATGAACAAAAAAAATCAATGCAAAGGACGAAGAGTAGCCCTCTAGATTAGCAATATCGATACCAAGGTGCATAAGAACAATCGACAAGTGCAAATTGAGATTTACGTTCGCGGACTGTTGTCGACATCAGATCCATATATTTAAGGCATTAGAGAAGGCCAATGACCTTATGTAGGTATATTTCAACAGATACGCAAGGAGAAGAAAGCTACAGTGTCTCTCGGAGGTTTTCCAGTTATCAAAAGAAAATGGAAGACGTGATTTTTAATAGTCTTCCATAATAAATATGTGAAGGTCGGGTACGTCGGGGTCACCAGTTAAACGTATATGTGACGGGTACTTATAGTGAGATGATATGAAAACTGCTGAGTTCGTTTACATGATGTTTATTATTGCGACTGGCCCGAGAGAACGATAAATGAGAATTGAATCAGGTTTTGATTGGTGGGAGTATACATATATAGGCTACCTCGTATACCCCCACAAATATATAGAAATAACGCTTTATACTATAACTGACGTGTAAAAAGCGCAATATTCAACACTTTGAAGGCTGTTTTATCTGAAAGCCATCAATACTCAGGGTTTATATAATCCAATCGTTGTTACATGTTGAGGTATAATTTAACAGAAAAAAATCAGCCTTTATACTATGCCGAAAGTCCGGCAGTCACTTTGTCTATATGTAGAAAGCTGCTATTTAAATATCAAACATTTTTCGGAAGTTGTAAAAAGATGGATGAATGAAATATACTCTACATACACAGAGAGAAAAATATGGTTCAGTTTCTGAGGACAACAATGAAAACGATATTTGTAGATATATTACGAATATAAAAAAAATACTTAGTATTTGTTCTTTTGAAATTTATTTGATTATTGACGGGTTTCGTGCAAGGGACATAGAAAAAATACCAAGTATTTTTTTTATATTTGTAATATATCTACATACAATGGAGTTCTATCAAGAATTGTCGATCGACAGACTAAACTTAGAAAACAATATTGAACAGAATCCCATAAAAAATCAGAAACCTTACATTTTCAAACGGACTTCTGGTTCTCAATTAAATTTTCTCATTGTAGGTACGCTACTGTTATATCTACAATTTTGGGTCTCAAATTTTCTCTTGGATAGGTACCTATTGCAAAAAATATTTTGACGAAAAAAACTTTAATCTATCTTTTGAATAAAATGATTGATTAGTTTAAATGATTGATCATGATCCCATAAGTTAATTTATAGGTGATTAATTTTAATTAATTAACATATTTATTTAACACAGTCTTGGGCTGTGTTTCTCGAACAAAGATCAAAGTAATAGTATAGTTAAAATTTTTTGATTTCATAATATTAAAGAAATAAGACTTTTGGTTATTTCATTGAAATCTTATGCCGTAAAACGACTCAATTTTGAACAATTTTATCTAATGATCGACGAAATTTTTATTTAATAGAATTAACTATGTATATAATTAAAAGTAATCCACTTTTTGATTCTACATGAATTTTATTATGTGCGACAGGCCTATTTCGCCTTGTTAGGTTAGAATAAGCTAGTAAATGCCCTAACAAGGCGAAATAGGCCTATCGCACATAATAAAATTCATGTAGAATCAAAAAGTGGTTTACTTTTAATTATAGACATAATTTTCAAAAAGTACTTATTCTATACTTTTACCGATAATTTTGTTGAAATAACCAAGCCTTATAAACAATACAAAAAAACATTCATTTTTAAATAAACAAAAAATATATCAATTAATAATTGTATTAGAATTTTGATTTCAGGATATACTGTATTTTTATATGGCAAGGTGTCAAACCTATGATAAACATTCTTTGAAATATGCAGGGCATGTAGAAAATTTAAAAAGATGTAAAGTGGGAAGCACTTGAAGATTTACATGATGAGAAATGGTTAAAAAGGGTTTCAATATAAAAGGCGGGAAGATTTATAGCACAGTATCAGTACTCTGGTATGTCACGTCTCTTGAGAATATTTTTTCTTATTTTTTTTCCAACCCTGAATAATTCATATTATCATGTAAATACATACTTATGCTACTGTAGTATCTTTGAAAAACACAGCCGATCGTAGTTGATAAGTGGTTATTCTCTCGACATGTTATTGTGTTCTCACATAAAAGATTCAATAATTTGAGGAAGAAAATTAATATAAATTATTATAAATAACTAAAAAAAATACAATTAGATGGGTTGATGGCAGAGCGGTTAGCGCGCCGGGCTAGTAATCCAGTGGTCGTGAGTTCGAATCCTCCCTCGTCCAATTTCGTTCACCTATAGCACAAGCATGCTTTGTTTAGGGAATGTAGGAAGATGTAAATGTACTTGTTTAACAAGGACAAATTAATTTTTATTAAAAAAATATGCGCTTACATTTCTTTATTTCAATGTGGGTTCAAAACATTATAGACCGAAAGCCAGGAATTGTCAAATTTGCGTCTTTATTTATTTATTTATTTTATTTTATTTTATTTTACAAAGGACAGCACAAAGTACATGTATACAATTATCAAAAGTAAATAAGTAAAAATACAAATATGACATGTAGATACCTCTTACGTACTCTACCTAATATCATTCATTCATACATACATACCATCAAGGCATATCCCACAATGTGGGGTAACCAGCGAAAGGTGTGCGGGTGTGCATTGCCTTATGAAAGGGAGCACAACATATCTGTGTATACCCACACACCAGTTTCGTCTCACCTAAAAAGGCACTATATTCAGAATGGGTGGTGAACCTCATTGCTGAACTATGTGAGATGTTATTGTTGCCTGTTGTATTTTCGATTACCCGGCTCTTACGGGACACTCGAAAACAATAATAGAAAAGAGTGGAAGTACTATTCTAAGCCGGTGCCTCACAGCTATTATCAAAAGAAGACAATAAAAAAGTGTGAATTAGTGTGGGTGCGCGCATGAGTGAAGAGTCTTAGTATAAAAGCTAGTTTTTTTCTGTAAAAGGATACCAAAACAGGTAACAAATAATATAAACCCCGAGTAGTGGTGGGTTTTGCAGATAGCATCCTTCAAAGTGTTGAAAAATGCTATTTTAACACGTCAGTATGAAATCGTCATTACAAAACAATTTATTAAACTTTTAAGCTGTTTTTATCGGGGGGTTTCCATCAAGCAAAGTGTCAGTAAGCGTAATTTTTAATGGTCTTCATACTATAACTAATGTCTTAAAATAGCAATTAACCAACATTTTGACGGCTGTTATCTCCGAAAGCAGGGGACTCAGGGTCCATGTTATCCAATCGTCGCGTCGCGTCGTTACCTGCTGTGGTATCCTTTTACAGAAAAACAAATCAGCTTTTAAACATTGACATAATGCTGGTCTATACAAAATAACAATTCTGGCAGTCGCTTGCTCTTACTCTATATATTGGGTTGTTGTCAAATACTGCACAATATACATCCGGGCTCTTTTGGATTTATGCTCGACTATTTAGATCATTGATAAGATATTTATGATCATCTATTCTATTCTTTGGTCGAAAATTCCACTCATTATGTACGTATGTTCTTTGTCGTTCATTCGTTTTACTCCTCACTAACCCAAAGGGATACAGTGGGGAGTTATGATTTCGAAATTTTTAAGGGGATTTTTTTATTGCAGATTATCAACTAGTATCATGGTGAGATTGTATTCTGAAAGGTAAAGAAGAGAAGGGGAGTAGGTACATTATTTATTTTGAAGGTTGAGTAGTGAATTTATGTTAGGATATTTAGTAGTAGGTATATGAGCAGATTGAATTCTGCCATTCCTTTTTAGGCAGTCTGCTACGAGTTTATTAAAGTATGAGGTCTGAATTCGCATTAAAACTCGGGAGAAATGAATTCAAAATGATTTCTCAATAAATTGATGCTTCTTTGAGTTAGAAATAACTGTTCGTTTAAATAAGTTATTAGGTATTAATGATGGTTTAGTATTATATGATATATATTTAGGTTCTCAGGCAACTATAGGTAGGTACTATGTCAAATAATAATTTAACATGCACCCAATAACAAGTTACCACATTCTGGAGACTAACGATATAAAACGTCTCACAGATCCAGACTAAAGACACAATTAAAAACTATGTACCTACTTGTTCTTAGATTCCTTTAGATTACCAATATTGGCAGAATAGGGAAGTGTGAACAATCAAAGAGTGTCACAAAAGATTTTAAGGACTGTCGTCGATATCTTTTATATCGTCAATTCGACCAATGGCGAATGTTAAAATTGATAAAAGAACAACTGTGAGAAATGACGTGGGGAGTATCGTAATCGTTCAGTATCAGACAGAGCCATTCAAAATGCTGTCAGAAGGTAAGCATATTAGATTAGAAGATTATTGGCTTGGATCCATAAAACGAAAAGCCGTTAATGTGCGACCTAAGGCAAAAAAGTATTCTAGTGTTTTTACATCAAAGCAAAATTCTCAAGAACGACTCGAGTTTTGGCAAGGCTTAACATGTTTTTGAGGGCATCAATCAACCTGCCTCTCTATACAGTTCCACAGAACAATGGATTCATTAGACAACCAGCTAATAACGAATATACATTAGTAGACAATTGTTCATTTTATTATCATACTAATAGGTAAGTGTGACTTTTAAACAGTCGTTAATTAGTATGTCGTTGGCACAAGCACTGTTAATGACTCGTCAGTATTAACATTTCCCAGTTAAACTTATTAATTAATTATAATACATAGTTAAATAAATCTTTTGACACTTTGTTTTTGACAAAAAATGTTAAATTTTCGTCAGTGTTTTTGTGAATAATAGTACCTAATATTTGAAAAATAAACGAGCGAGTTATGGCTAACGCTATTCTTCTCACTACCAAGTCACAGAGTATTCAAATTTTGTATGAAAATTTTTCAGCATTTTCATAAATTATGTGTTAAATTATTATTGATGTTTTTTAATTTATGAAAATTTATGCCAAAATATTAAAAATGATGGGCCTTTTTAGCGATTTGAAAATAAAAATATAAAATTTTATGTTTCCTGATCTTGGGGTAACTGAAATATTTGAGAGACTTGGGGTCACTTTAAAAATAAGAAGCACTGATCAGGGGGCAAGTCTGGTTGATCTTCGAAATGAAAACCCTCCTTGTTTACCCATATCATGGATATAATTATTATATGGAGATCTACAATATCTTTAGATGTCATAGAACTCCATACGATAATTATATCCATGATATGGGTAATCACTGGGTTTTTGATTTCTCCGGTCGAACCAGACTTGCCCCCCTGATGTCTTTCAAAATCTAATGGGATCCAAGCGACTATTAGATATACAAATCTGCAAAATTTGAAAAGAATCGAATGAGTAGGTACTATAATCGATAAAGTAGAATAATTAAGCCTTACATAGCACATACTACACAACACACACAGACATGTAATTAAACTATAGAATACAATCTCAGCATGATATTAGTTGATAATCTGCAATAAAAAAACTTTAAAATTGCGAATTCATAGCTCCCCGCTATACCACCTTGACGTAGTGAGTAGTAAAAAATATTTTTAGATTTGATAGAAGTAAAAAAAACAGTTTTATAAATCTTTAATTATTTAGATTAAATAAACAATTTACTAGCATTAAGTCTCATTATTGATTTGGGTTAAAAACTGAGGTTTGAATCGGAGACGATTATTTTGATAAAAAAAATACCTGTTATAATACGTTGCCAATTTAAAATTCAGTATCTAAGTATGTACATTCGAATATTTATAATTGGAGCCAAGAGATCTAGGGTAAAACACTCTAGATGAAATTTGTACCTAAATCTTGTTCAGAATCATGTTTAATAACCTAGAAAGAAATATGGCTTTTATCTTGCATTAAACGAACAAACATTATGTAATATATTATAAAATCATATTATCTTTATGACGAATTTGAAATGTACCAAGCAACCTAACTTTTTGAACTTGATAATTAAACCTGACATAATCGGTTATATTTTTTAGCAGTTATTTTTTTAAATTTATCTACAACGCACTTTAGGATAATATTTTGAGGAATCAGCGATTTAAGTTCGATTGGTAGAAATACTATTTGACCAACTCAAGCATATATGACATGTTTAATAAAGGACCAAGGAAGAAAAAAGAAAAAAGCTAACGAGCATAAAACTATTCAAGTCAATTTTAAAATATATTAGTGTCTTTTAGAAACTTGTTGTATTATATGAACTTGTAAAAATCAGGAATAAAGATTTTTTTTAATTAAAAACATTTATTTCAGTATACACATATTTTCACTCCTCACTAACCCAAGGGGATATAGTGGGGACTTCTGATTTCGCAATTTTTAATGATATTTTTTATTGCAGATTATCAACAAGTATCACGCTGAGATTGTATTCTGAAAGTTTCATTACAATGTATCTGTGTGTGTGCTATGTGCTGTGTGCTATGTACGGCGTGTTTATCGATTATAGACTAAAGTACCTACTCATTCGATTCTTTTCAAATTTTGTAAATATGTATATCTAATACTCGCTTAGACTCCATTAGATTTTGAAGGATATATGAATAGTACATCTCGATTTTTTTAATGTCAAATATTTCAAAGTGACCCCAAGATCAGGAAACTTAAAATTTGAAATTTTTATTTTCAAATTGGTAAAAAGGCACATCACTTTTTATTAAATGGCATTGAAGAGTTATGAAGTTTTCGTAATAAAATATTTAAATAAAAAATAATTTAATAAAAAAAATAATGCTGAAGATTTTCCATACAAAATTTAAATATTTTATAGAATGACATGTTAGTGAGGAGTTTAGCGTTGGCCACAACCCACTCGTTTCATTCGATATATGTATGAGCGATTTTGATAACATATCGGACAGTTTTTTTTTAATATTCGAGGTACAAATTTTTGTAAGATTGCGTCTCAATTTTTGAGGTGATAGAATATGAACGTAAACATGATACTAATCAGTATAAAAAATGTGTTTTTGGGAATATTAAAAATACTTGTAGCCAGAACTCTGTCATTGTTATTCTTCGTATGTCTCCATCGGCGGTTGTTGTAAACATTCAGACCGCGTCTATATGTCTAGTTGAGCCGATACCCTTTTCAGCCCCCAAAACTTGGAACATCACAAAACTGAAATCTTTTCTCCCGTTACTCAAATCAACCGTCGGAGTTTGTTTCCTACGAAACATGAAATCAAATTATGATGTGATTGAAAATTGTTCCAAGTTTGGTATTGTGTCTTTGACATTTTAAATAATGTTGCTCGAGGATCTGCCGAAAACAGGTTATTCTTCTTCATATTATTACAATATGTACAATATCATGATTGATTATTAGACAATACAAGTTGTACAAAAAATTTCCCAAAGATTTGACTGACGCTAACAAGTAGGTATGTATTCATAAGGAACGGATTAAATTGAAGTATTTTTGATTTAGGATATACTCGTATATAAAGGTTTTTCCTTTTAGCCCCCCCTTCAAGACGAATATTATCAAGTTATTAGCCGGTTACTAGATCACTGGAAAAGCAATTCCTGATAACTTACAAGTTGATGGCATTTAGTATTTTTTTTTTGGATTCCCGGAAATTCACCCTAGAGAGAGGCTCTATGCCTTGATGTATTGCAGAAACAGGATGAAAAATAAATTTAAGTACAAAATTGTTCATTATACCTGTATTTTATTAAGTTTTAGATATATTAATAAGAAAAAAATATAAATTTTTGGCAGATTTTTAATTATCTCAATAGAGACGAAGTTGGAATATTTATTGTAGGAGAACCGGGAAATCAAGGCACCTACAGGGCTTACGACCTGTCATCGGCTGGTTTACGTGATCACTTTATGCGCTTGCGCAACGTTCACCAATTATGCCTTTTTAATGAGATCCCTATCAATTCAATTTTGAAAGTTCTATATATTGTAATACTGAAATTCTTTTCGCTTGAAAATAAGGAATTTCGCATAGACTTCTATGCGAAAAATGCATTGTCACCTCAGATATAAGAATTGTAGCTTTCATTATTTACAAAAAACCAATTCTCTCAATAGATGGCGTTACAACAAAGTAAATAAAAAATAATAAGATTGTTGTTCATAATTTCACCCATAGATGGCTGTAGTAAAAATTCCTTATTTTCAAGCGAAAAGAATTTCAGTATTACAATATATAGAACTTTCAAAATTGAATTTTCATTTCATTTTCATTTCATTTATTCATTTACTTTAACATAAAAAATATTTAATATACATACAGCGCAAGTGACAACAATAAGAAAAATTTTAGAACATATAAAATTTCAAAATTACATTACATTTTACAGTAGGTATATCATACATTTTAATAATGAAAATACAATTTACAGAGGGAATGTAATTTTTCCAAACTACTACGCTGCATTAAATATATTGTCTCATTGGACGCCCAACTAGGTAAACCTGTTTTAGGACGTCTGATAAGTAGTAGTACTTGTCAATTAGTATCAATAACCAGTATCAGCACATACATAATGGTACAAAATATGTAGGCTTTACAAAGTTAATAATCTGAATATACTAGAGTGCAGTCAATATATTATTTGACTCCTCTATACCAATGGATATAAGCCAAGCAATTATTGTTTTTTTTAGCACAACTCTTTTCATCATTTTCCAATCATCAGGCAGTATGTTAAACATTTTGGGGCCAAGAAAGTTAAAATTACGTTGAGCGAATGTGGTTTTTGTTTTTTTCTTTATAATAATGGACTTTTGAGAATTACGAGTGGGGTATGAGTGGGTAGCTATCGGATATTCCTGTCTATGTTTGTGAGTATGTAGAATTATTTTGCTAATGTATAGTTGTCTAACATTTAGGACTTTAAAATCAGTAAATAATTGATTACTGGGATATCTGAATGGTTTATTAAGTATTATTCGTATTATTGATTTTTGAACTTTTAAAAGTGGATCCATAACGGTCATACTACATCCCCCCCATCCAATACATCCATACTGCATCACTGAATTACATAGTGCATAGTAAATTTGTCTTAGATCCTGAATTTCAAGGATATTTTTGGTGTTGACAAATATAAATATGAGTTTTTTCAACTTTTTGCAAATATAATCTACATGTACATTCCATTTAAGAAATTTATCTATGTATATGCCCAAATATTTCACACTTTCGACTGAATCAATAGTTTTACAATCGCATATATTTAAAGTACTTGGAGATATACATTGGTGTATTTTTATCAGTTGTGGGTTTTTTGGTTGACCGGTTTCAGTTGGACTGAAACATATCGTTTTTGTTTTTTCCACATTTAATGTTAGCAAATTACAGTTTAGCCATTCTTTAACCTCGTTGATGTCCTTTTCAGCTTTCCCGTGTACATTAGACCAATTGCTATCTTCATATAATAACACTGTGTCATCCGCAAATGTAATTATATGTCCCGTTCTTTTGCTATTGCATAGCTCGTTGATGTAGATTGTAAATAGAATCGGTCCCAGTGTACTACCTTGAGGCACTCCAAATCGCAGTTCTTCACATTCACTGAATGTATCATCAACTCTTACTTTTTGGGTTCGTCCTGTAATATAGCTTTTCATCCAATTAAGTAGGTTATTTTTGATACCAATATTAGATAGTCTTTTGATTAGAATTTGGTGTGAGATAGTGTCAAACGCTTTAGCTAAATCTAAGAATATAGCAATACATTTTTTTCCATTGTCGACCTGATGCGTAATAATATCAGTAAGTCTGGCAATTGCGTCATCAGCTCCTAAATCGTTTCGAAAGCCGAATTGATTCTGTGAGAGAATATTGTATTTATTAAAATATGTTGTTAGGCGACTTTTAACAATTTTTTCGATTATTTTCGCACTTGTATTAAGTAAAGATATAGGTCTGTAATTTTCAATTTGGGTTTTAGAGCCATTTTTGTGAATCGGGATTACAGTGGATTCTTTTAAATGGTTAGGGAATATTCCTTGTGAAAAACTTAAATTAAATATATGCGCTAGGGGAATAGATACTTGATGTTTTAGTGTTTTTAGTAATTTTGAGCTAATGTCATCTGGACCCATCGCATGCGTGTTCTTCAATTCATCGATAAACTTAACAATTTCCGTTGGTGAAGTTTTAATATCCGTTATTTGATAGGGGACTGATATTTCATTGATATTTTGTTGTATAGAATTTTCTGTTTGTTTATTAGTATATTTTAGAATATCATTAGCTAATCTAGATCCAACTGAGGTGAAATGTTTGTTTGCAAGGTTAGCAATTGTTTTTTTATCTTCAATTGTTATGTTATCGATTACTATTCGTTGGAATTGAGATGATATATTTGTTTTTGTTTTAGTTATTTCGCGCATTATGTTCCACATAGTTTTGGGTGATTTTGAATTATCCTCATATAATATTTTCTTGTAGTAATTTATTTTAGCCGTATTCAGGACAGCTTTGCATATATTTCTATATGTTTTGTATTCATGTTGTAATAAAAAATTTTCAGCGTTTTTATTTGCTTTGCTATGTAATTTATTTCTTTTATGTATACATTTAACGATACTGTCTGTTATCCAAGGAGTAAATCTCATTTTAGCATTTGATATAAATTTATTACATGTATGTTTATCAATATATATTTTTAATATTTTTATAAATTTATTCATGGCTGTATCTGTATCATGTATGTTTAGGATAGTTTGCCAGTTTTCATCATGTAATTCTTTTATAAGCTCAACATAATTAGTTTCCTTGAAGTATCTTTGTTTCGTTATATTAGATTTACCTTTTATGCAAAGTGCTGTTGCGTAGTGGTCAGATACAGTGGTTTTAAAAATATACGAGTCAAAGTTCAAAATATTTTTAATATTTATATGATCAATGCAGGAATTACTTCCTTTGAATTCTCTGGTTGGTGAAGTTATCGTTAGGTGGAAACCATTTTCTGTTAATAAACAGGTATAGTCTATAGAGTTAGAATTCCTAGTAGCCAGAGTGTTGATGTTTAAATCACCAATAATTATCTGTCGATTACTTTTTGTTTCAATCAAGATCTGTTGCAAAGCTTGGAGAAATGGTTCTATATTCTGAAATGAAGGAGATCTATACATAGCCAGTATGTCTAAATCCTTGATTGTTATTTTAAGACAGTTAGCTTGTGGTAAGTGTACTTCTGTAACAAGTGCTAGTAGAGTATTATGAATATATATAACAATTCCGCTGCTTTTATTTAAAATATTATTTGTATGATATTCTTTATAGTTTGGTAGAGATTTTGTAATATAATTTTCGTTCAGCCAGCACTCTGTTAGTATTATAATGTCAAAATGGTTGTTGAATTTGTCTAAGAAAATCAAAAAGTCATCAATATTATTTATGCTTCTAATATTTTGGTGAATAATTTTAAATTGACAATTGTCCCAATTGATATTTTTAATAATGTTTAAATCATCCAAAATAATGTTCTTTTTGTCGAATTGTAATTTGTCGAGAATATCTATTTTATTGTAAGACATTTTTATTTCTGTAACACACACAGTACATGTCATTCATACTAGTTGCAGCACTTTTGTATTTCAGAAACTTAAGTTTGGATTTCTTATAAATATTAAAATTAGCAGATAGGCTAAATAAAGGATTCTTGTAATTTAGATGTACTTGTGAGATGACAATTAACGAGTAGGTACATAATATATATAGATACAGTAATTTCAATATCCAGTATGAGGTGCTTTTTGTTATGTATAATGATTGCAAGGAGTTACGACATATATAATTATTTTTCATGAAATTATACGAAAAATGTATTTTTGTATGTGTGAGACAAAAATTTACGAGTAATAATATGTCTAGGTAACAGTGGCAGCTTGAAATAAAAGTTGACTTAACATCTAATAAAACATTTAAAGAAGATTCCATATCGTAAGTTTTTTGTTAGGAATACAGAATGCAAGGGCTTGTAAAATATATAAATATTTTCCTAACTTTAGGCACAATTTTTTGGTATATGTAAGACAAATAAATACATGTATACATTTGGAAGTTACAGTGACAACTGAAAAAAAAAAAAAAACACAATATTTATACAGTAAACTTGTTATACACGATAATTTAGGTACAGCTTTTATAGATAATATAATAATATAAGATACTTTTTTTTGTAGTGTATAATGATAGCAAGGGATTGTAATATAACTCAGAAAAACACAGTATTTATACAGTAAACTTATTATAGACGATAATTTAGGTACAACTTTTATAGATGATATAATAAGATAAGATATTTTTTTTGTAGTGTATAATGATTGCAAGGGATTGCAATATATTAAGTATATGATTATTTTCTTGAATTTAAATTAATATTCTATTTAATTATTATAATTTTTTACTTGATATTAATCGAGAGATTTCCTGTTTTTACGAGTGAGGCAAAAAAAAAATATATAACAAATAATAGGTGCACTTGGAGGTTACAGTAACATCTAGAAATGCATAATAAACAAATATCTTTCTTGACATGCATAATGAAAAGGAGAGATAGCAAAATATATAATTATTTATCATATTTAACTTATACAACTTTTGTTTATTTATTTTCTTATTGGTATGTTTGAAGCAGAAAGTAAACAATAGGCATACTTGAGTATTACAGTGACATGTAAGTGCATAATGAACAAAAAACAAACTCAATATCCATTCTAAATTAAATAAAACTTTTATGGACGATTCAGTAGGTGCGGCGTTATAAACAATAATATAGATAGGGACTTTAAATGTAGTTGTGGCATTTATATAATAGTATAATTTCGGTAAATATAGCAATATTCTAATATTTTTTAATAGAAAGTGTATCAGCTTATGGTAGTGATTCAATTTTAGACTCAGAGTTGATAAGTATAGTATTAGATCCGATATATTTCCGCATATATATTTGTCCCGCTCTGGTCCAAATAAACTTATATTGTTTAGATTTCGCCGCTTGTCTAGCAAGATAATATAAACGATTTGCACGAAAGGTCAGGTGTTCATCAATATAAACTTGTGAGTTGATACCATCAATACCCAACATCATTGTACTCATTCTACTTTCGATTGTTTTACACTTTCTATTGTATATTTTTGCTTTAGATAGAAATTCAGATTTAACAGTATTAGAAATAAACTTTATAACAATTGGCCTATGACGTGTATTGCCATTTATTGAAGAAGCATCTTTTTTTGTCTGAAGAGCAGCTCGGTAAGTACAATCAATGTCTTTGGTTGTTGCAGTAGATCCTATTAACGTAGCCATCTTTGTGATGACATCATTAAGATCCTTTTTTGTGTCCGGTATTCCTTTCACTATTATATCATTATGTTTATTCAGTCTGTCCTGTCGTTCTTCCTTGTTTTCTAGCATTGATATCCTAAGTTCAAGGTCGCCGTTCTTTTTTTGAAGTTGGTTATTTTTCAATTCCAATTCTTTAAGCCTCAGACAAATATCTTCATACTGTTTTGACATGAAGTTGATAGAGTCTAACACATTTTTGTTTTGTTCTATAATTTCCTCGAACTTCTTATCTTGTTTATTCGCATTGGTTAACAGTAAGTCTTTTAATTCAAAGATAGTCCATTCTTGTTTATCATTTTTTGGGGTTTTTTTTCCCTTTTCTTCGCTGTCCGAACACTGTCTGCTTCTAGTAGTCATAATGATTGTTGATGTTGTTTTGGTTGTCGCACTGTGGTGAGTAAGTATGATCTTGACTTCACTTCACACTGACACTATGACTATATAAATACTTTTTTTTATGTAAAATATGTTAGTTGATGCTACAGCCTGGAAATTAAATTGCAAAGTATGTATGCGTGCACTGACAGAAGTATTTGGTGCCACGAAAACAGGTGACAATAATAATAATTTGGTAGGTATACTGCTATTCAACAAATTACGAATTTCCAATATATTGACACTTCTGAAGAATATAGGTGATGACAGATATATGAAAAAGATTCGCACTTTTTTCTTTACTACTATTGGCAAATATTTTCAAGAAATTCACTTAAAATCACCAATAAACTTTAATTTATTAAGACGCACTGACAGTAGATGTACTCACTATGAATGCGCAATTGCGATTAATTGATAGGGATCTCATTAAAAAGGCATAATTGGTGAACGTTGCGCAAGCGCATAAAGTGATCACGTAAACCAGCCGATGACAGGTCGTAAGCCCTGTAGGTGCCTTGATTTCCCGGTTCTCCTACAATAAATATTCCAACTTCGTCTCTATTGAGATAATTAAAAATCTGTTAAAAAATATCTTTGACTCCCGACAGGGAAAAAAATCCAATGTTTGCGCATATGCAATAATAAAAATATTCGATAAATTTTTGGATTGATTATTTATGAAAAATATTTAATTGGAGATGTTTAAATTGTGTTTATTCAATCTGAATATAGAACATTGTTATTAGATAATCGGTTATTGCAATTAAATAATAAAAAGTCCAACGTCTCCTCTTCCTTTTGACTACACTCACACATTAAGCTGAAGATAAAACATTTATTGCAAAGACATGTGAAGCTATAATACAGTGTCCGATTCTTAACCTATAGTTAAACAAGATATGTCCCCCTGGAAAGTTTCCTTCCCTGGAACCAAGGGTTTGTAGGAACAGACGGCTGGATTCAAGCGTAAAACAAACCAGTGTTAGTTCTGGTAACTGTCATATTTACTGTCATAGTACTCGAAGTGGTTATAACAAAGCTTTACTTTAAATTAACAACAGTAAACTAGAATTATGAAAAAAAATATATTTAATTAAAAGTTCTATTTAAATTTTTCGCAAACGCGACTCTCACACACCGGTATCGCTCTATGCTGAGCATCGTCAGAATGGTGAACAATAGTGATAAAGACCACCTATATATAGATTAAAAAAGAGGATAACAATAATAGAGAAGGAAGGAACAATTCCAAGAAAAATAAAATACCCGAAAGACATTAAGGTAAATATGTATGTAGGTATAATAAAAATACAAATTAAGTGAAGGAATGAATATATAAATATTGTATTAAAAGGACAGCAATTATATTGAATAATGGACAACAGAAAAAATCCGACGTTAAATATTCTAATGGTAATAATAGTGGAGAAGTATTAAAATCTATTTTTGCATTTGTGAATAGGAAAAAGTTAAATCAAATATATATTTTTTTCATAATTCTAGTTGATTATGGAGTTCTATCATGAAGTGAGAGTTTCAAGCATTGAAAAAACTAACAACAATATTTGACAACCTGAAATATTTTTACTTTTAAAATATTTTTTCTCTTTGGTAAGTTTCTAAATATTTTTTATTTTGTCTTTTAGGGGTTGTCTCTAAAAGACAAAATAAAAAGTTCATACATTCGCGGAAACTTAGGAATGACAGGCATTAACAAAAAATTAGAAGAAAGACAATTGAGATGGTATGGTCACATATTAAGAAGACCCGAGGATCACTGCATTGTGAACCAGGCTATGGCCGTACACATCCCCCGATCAACGAATAGGGGAAGACCAAAAAAATACATGGATGGCGCAAAGGAGTTCACAATTGATGAAACAAGAATTGACATTGGAGGCGGCCCAGAACTGAAGAGTGTACAGCTTGAGGACGATAAGTTGGGAAGAGGCCAGGAAGAAGAACAAGGTAAGAATCTAAATCAATATTATTAACGGTCTCAGATGCTTCTATTTCGCTAGACGCGATAGCTGACTTTGTATTGGTACACAAACAACAGTTACAGTATCTTGTAAGTATGGTATATGAAGGATGTATAGAGAATGGACTTAGGATGAATGCCAGCAAATCAAAGACAATGGTCTTTGAAAAGAGTGAAAGCAGAACAGCGTGTAAAATAAGAGTAGAGAACGAATGGCTTGAGCAAGTCGACGAATATGTATACTTGGGAAGCATATTTCAACGGAACGGACGACTCGATAAAGAGATCGAAAGAAGAGTGATGGCAGGAAACAGAGTGAATGGAGCACTTAGACCAATTATGAATGATCGCAACATATCAAAGGATGCCATTCATAATGCCATCGTAGTGCCAACCCTGACGTATGCAAGTGAAACCTGGACATGGCAGAAGACGCATGAAAGTAGAATAAATGCAGTTGAAATGAGATCGTTAAGAAGGATTTGTAATAGAACGATGTATGACCGGGTAAGAAACGAGGATATAAGGAAAGAATGTAAGATGAAGAAAGATGTCATTACTAGAATGAAAGTGAACACATTGAGATGGTTTGGTCACATGGGGAGAATGAATGAGGAGCGCCTGACAAAGAAAATATACAGAGCGGAAAGGAATGGAATGAGAGGTCAGGGACGCCCAAGAAAGGGATGGCACGACCATGTGAACGAAATTTTGAAAGACGGAAATGTTAGAAGTGTGAGCAATAGACGAACATGTATGAGAAGATGCATGAATGTGGACGAGGCGAGGGATGCGTGCCAGGATAGAAAAATGTGGCGTTCGGTTCTCTCTGCCTACCCCGCAAGGGACATGGCGTGATGGTATGTATGTATGTATACAAACAAAAAAAATCATTTTTCTCAACCATCGTATGAATTACACAAAAGTTACATAATTTGAAATTTCTTTGTTATCTTTCATAACTATTATTTGTTATGTTATTCTATGCTGTGTATTTTTTCTGAATTGGGATTTGAAGACTCCATCTTTGTATTGTATTCCTCCCTTGATGATAACCTTACACAATATTAAAAGTTTCCGAGGAAGGTTAAATAGCCCACAAACTCCGCTAATATAAATTAATGATCTGCACAGACAATAGCAAAAAGTAGAGCCTTGGGAAACAAACGAATAAAGAAAATGGAAACTCTCTTGACCATTGAAAGCGAAACAAAAAGCTAAAAGTATTATGATAATCAAAACAGACAACACCAATATTCGAACATATCTGTCTACCATCATGTCATATTCAGCGACAGGTGTGCGAGTGTGCATTTCCCTATAAAAGGAAGCAACACACATGGATTCATTCAGAATGGACGGTGAACCTCATTTATGAACTATGTACGATGTTATTTAGATTATCCGACTCTTACGGGACTCCCGAAATCAATGATAGTTATTGATTTATTTATTTTATTTTATTGGGAGTATACGCAGATGAACAGGTTACATTCATTAAAATATATATGCTAAGTGGCACAATCTATAGTTAGGCCTGCCATCCAATTATGTATATCCACTGATATTTATAAATATTCAACACAACAGAAGAGAAAAAATGCAAAGACGTAATGATTAGGAAATGGTGAAGGATAGTGGGATAGGAAAGTGACGGGGAATATCAGAGGATAACTAAAAAAGGGAGAGCAAATTAAGTTGTACTGTATTCATACGATAAAAGAAAACAAATCATCTATCTATTATTATTTCGGATCATGTTGGCTTATTCCTTTATATACCTACTATACGGAGTATGGAAGATGTCTAAACTATTGAAAATTTTGTTGAATTTTTCGCAGATACGAGGAATGGTAGAATGTTTTCGGTGATTTGTTTTATAATTTGGAATATAGAAAAGATCAGGCAATGAAAAAGAGTGGCAGCACTAATCTGATTAGGTAAATAATTATGACTTAGAGACTTAGGTGATATAGGAATAGACCAATATGTACATTGCACATGTGCTGTTTTTACGAATTAGGTTATCTGTATGATAATGCCGACTCTAAGGATACAAGCAGAAACCTATATGAATATTTCCTTCGTGTTGATTTTCAAATAAAACCCTTTCCTTCATCAGTACATTAACCTTTTTCGAGTTATGTTAATTACGTTTAATTATACATAGAGTTTCCCCTCGACTCTTACACAACATAAACATAAAACACTTTTTGGAGTGTGATAAATAAATAACAGTATTATAAACGAATTTATTTGTATTAATAAAAAAAATGATAAATTCACGTTAAAAAGCTGAAGATAATTCTTTATCTTGAGATCAGGGAGATTTTTATCCAACTGTCAATTTGTTATCTTAACATATCGACAAAGTTTCAAGCCAGGATACGCGAGATTTGTATGCAGGTTCTATATTTTTCACGGTTTTTTTAAATTTGAAGTAAAAAAACACCAACTTAGAGGCTTTGCAGCATATATGTTCTATGTATAAACCAACAGATTTACTATTTAATTCGGAGTAGAACATTTAGTGTGTGTATCAATATTATAGAATTACATCTCAATTTTTTTTCAACAATTTTTATAAAAATTGAATTTAGTGACGACATTGCTTCATACAATTTGTATGGCAGTGGCCTATACATTATATCTAAGGAGACTTGATAGTTAACATACATACATACCATCATGCTGTTTTCATATTCTGTGTAGGAAAAACAAACTGACCTATTCTATCCTGACATACATACCTATATGTTTTATATAGAAAACAAAATATCTTAAAATATTTATTAATTTGTGTTTATGTGTTAATAGTTTTGTAGGTATTCTTCAATTATACATACTATCCCCATCGACCGTAGGATCTCATGTGTTACATGCAACTAGTTTAGGAAAATATGTGATAAATACGTATAAATCAATATATCACTGTTATCGGCTGGTTTACATGACTTACGACCTGTCATCGGCTGTTTTACGTGATCACTTCATGCGCTTGCGCAACGTTCACCAATTATGCCTTCTTATTGAGTTCCCTTATCAATGTAAATTTTGAAAGTTCTATATATTTGAATAACGAGTAACTAATCACCTGAAAATAAGACATTATTACTTTTGCCATAAGGCGATTTACATACAACAATAAACGTCAGTCGTTCGATACTATGTATGCTAGAACTAGCAGTCAAATACATTATTGTCTTCCCAATAAATCCTAAATAATATAATCCTTCTTCAGCTTGTTCTAGTACTGGGTACTGTTTATTCTCGGATTCACTCCTGGGTCGCGGATGTCCAGTTGTCCTTCCATCTCTTTGGCGGTCGTCCAGGGGGTCTGCTGGTTGACGGTATCTCGTTTGCCGCTATTTTCACCACTCTCGCTGAATAATATAATTATGCTGAAAAAATAAACGTTATTAATCCCTCAAAGCCTTATTTGATTGGCTCCAAAAATAAATTTATACTATTAATAATTTAATCGTCCATATAAAATTCGCTATCGGAAAACGTCATATAAATAAATACATAAATTTAATATTATGGATGTTTCGGAAGACCAATAATACATAATATTATATTATTATTCTCTATATAATATAAAATTTACACGACGCGACGTGAAGATGATGGATAGTTTTTAACGGTCTTATAATATTATGTACAGGTTCTAATTGTATAGGTTCCTTATATATAATATGTAGTATTTTGATAGTGCTATAGATAATAAACTTTCATTTTCTATTGAAGAGTCTAGTGATAAATCACCATCTTCACGAACGCGACACTTAAATCGCTGTCTGACGCGGCATTATGTCGCTGTTGTCCGTTTTTTTTTATTCTCAACACACTATGTAATAGTGGAGAGTAATGGTTTGAAAATATCATCGTGGCATATTTACAGTATGAGGTAACCAGTGACATGTGTGCGGGTGTATTATCTTTACTTCCTTGCAGGATGTTATTTTGCCTCTTATGTTTTCGATAACCAGGCTCTTACTATTATCATCGTGCACGATTCCGGTTTTTGATGTATAAGTATAGGTTTAAAAATGAAAAATAAAAGTTTTCCTTTATTAAATTGCAGTAAAAGAGCCACGAAAATACCATCCTATACTATAAAAAAAAAGTCGATCCAAAACTTCAAGAAGATTTGGATCGACTTGCAGCTTATTGTAGATTAAATTTATTAAAACTGAACACCTCTAAATGTTTCTCAATTTCTTACACTAGAAAAATTCATAAACACACTTTTGATTACACATTAAATGATGAACACATAGTTAAGAAATCTTTGTGTCGGGATTTATAGGATTATTCTTGGACAGCAAATTAAATTATAGACAACATATAGATAAAATTACAACAGCAGGTTATAAAAAATTAGGTTTTATTTTAAGGATAAGTAAAGATTTAAAAAATTCACAAACATTTAAAATATTATTTAATTCATTAGTGAAAAGTACACTGGAGTTTGGCTCTGTTATTTGGAACCCGAAATATCGAGTGCACATTAATAATATAGAAAAAATACAGCGTAAATATTTGAAGAGATTGGCATATCAAAGTATTGTTGCACCTATTCCACCGTTACTAGAATCAAGACGTAAATGCCAAGATATACAATTTCTTTACAACATATTGAACAATATTATTGACTGCCCGGAACTTTTATCGAGTATTGACTTTAACGTACCATTGAGACGCTCCAGACATACAACTCTCTTCCGACCTAAATTATACAAAACTAATGCCGCGAAAAACTCAACTATAAACAGAATTATAAACACATACATAAAATATGAGAAGTCCCTTGACATAGACCTATTCAGTGACACAAAACATACACTCGCTCAAAAATTAAAAACAGGAATTTCATAAGATTATCACTTACGCATAACACGCATGCACATACACATATACACTTACACACACACACACCATCACACATATGTACACACCCCCACACACACATATGATTTTGTATCTTGAATATATGACTGTATTTTGTAATAAATTATGATGGTATTGTAAGCTAATAATTGATGTATGGAGATGATAATTGTTATATTTGATATTTTTATACATATATACTATTCTTTGTACATTGTTAGCTTCAATTTGAAAAAATAAAAATAAAATAAATCATATTCTTTGATACAACGTTATTGGCTAGTGGCTTTAATAAACAGTGAAACTAAAACTTGAGTGCCTGACTAGAATCAAACTAGATCTATGAAAATTTTTCATTCCTGTAATTCTTAAATAAAACAATTTCATGTCTTTGACTGTAGTGTCACATTTGTGCAGATTGATTGAACATTTATACCGAGGTATAAATATTTAGTTGAACAATAAATTCAAAGTTGCAACTTGCTTGGATACTTTGTGAATAACACATATTATCAACGAGATTCCCAGCTGATAAAATATCCCATTATGGGTACTTCGCTTGTCGTGAAATTAACGACCTTTAGGATAAAAGCGCTGAAAACATCTACAAGCAATATATTTTGTAACTTTAAAACTAAAATCTTGATAGTCATGGTGGTAAAACAAACAAGATTGCTTATTTTAACAACCTTTTTATACACAATGGTGGATTAACACATCACAATGGTTGATTTAATGAAAATTCTTATGATTTTCATAATCGATCAGTTTAATTTTTAGAAATTTATAATAATTTTAATAATTTGAAAAATAACTGAATATTATTTGTGAAATTTCCAATAAGTTTTTGCAGCTGATCAATTTAAGAAAGAATATTGTAGTTCATTCATTTCAAGGGTGCTTACATTCTGTCTCATGTTGCTCTACGAAACAAAGCTGTTTTTAGCCCTTTAGAGAAAGTTCTCTTGCTTTGTGCACTGTGGATATCTGGAGGCAATCTATTCCACTTGATAGGACAACTCACACTTCAACATCGATCATAGTAAGCCGCTTTGTTGGCTCTGTCCAATTCCTTTAGGGAGTTGTTACTGTTACTGTGATCCAGAAGACCTGAGTGTGAGATGCCTCCCAGATAGTTCTTTTCTCTGACACAGTTCTTGAATTTATCGTGGTGTTTCTTCTTCTTAAGTAGGTGACATATCATCTATTCCCGATGCTGGCGAAGAGATCATTTTAGCGAAGACTTCTCTGTCCTGTGCTACCTGAAACCACTACTGACTCATTCTCGGACGTTACGCAGCCAAGACGTCTGCCAGGTCCACGCCGTCCATTAATCTTGCCCATCGGAGGAGCCCATGCAAAATGTGACCCAGATAGGAGATTTTGCTGATCTTAACACTTTTTCATTGTTCTCTGATGCTTTAAGCTATTTTTTTAGTGATTCATCATCATCATCATCAATGGCTCTGCAGCCCATCATGAGTCTTGACCTCCTCAAAAACTTTACGCCATATGGCAATTTCATCCAACTTACCAGTTTTTCTAGCGCAGAGAAGCAAGAATTGCGTGAGAAATGAATTTAAATAAATTTTTCCTCTGCCTGGGATCGAACCCAGGACGCTCGTACTTAAGCCAAACGGTTTACCAACTGTGTCAGGGTGGTCTATATTGTTTGGTTAATATTCAATTGTGAATATAACTTTTAAAATGGATGGAAATATCATCACCAATGGCGATACAGCATATCATGAACCTTGGCTTCCTCAAAAAATTTTCGCCATTCAACCCAGTCCATCGCCCGCACCTTCCAATTAGTTACATCCATCCATTTTTTGAGATTCTTCTTCTTCTTGTGTCATATCAGGTCTCACCGACATTGACGATCACCATAGAGAAAGCCTCCCTGTCCTGTGCAGTGCAAAACAGCTCCTCCACAGTTCTTATACCGGTCCATTAGCGGATGTTTCGCAGCCAGGAAAGCTGCCTTCTTCCAACCCCTCTACGACCCTCAATCTACCCCTTCATGACGAGCTGAAGTATGGCATAATTTTTACCTCTCAGAATATGGCCAAAGTACACTTCACGGAGCTAAACATTGGTGAATAATTCTCTTTTGGTGTTGGCTCTACGTAGTACTTCAGTGTTACTGACCATGTCAGTCCACGATATTGTAAGCATTCTGCGGTGGATCCATATTTTAAATGCTTCAAGGCGGTTTATAATATTAACTTTGAGAGTCCACGCCTCCACCCCATAAAGCAGAAATGACCACACATAACACTTGACCATTTTTTGCCTCAGCTTTAAGTTGATATTGTCGTCGAGAACATTGTTGTTTTGTGATTGGGAGCTATAAATAACAGAATTTTGCAAGCAGATATTGCAATTTGTGAATTGTTTATTTTTTATCTTGCTTTTCACCACACAGAAATTATCCAAATAAAAAAGAACAAAAAAAAATAGACTGTTAGTATTGGTGATCCATATTTTTTACTCTATGAGTCGCGTTGATAGCAAGGTACTGGTTCGAATAATATTATTGTCATACTTACGACGTTTCAAATAATAAAATAGTTGAAATTACACAACAAGAACGAAATTGAAGTTCAACAGAGCCTAGCAAAATGCTGAGCAATTTCTATCTCTAAAATAAAAATCAACCAGGTGTAACTAACGCTGTTTTTGTTTTGTGTTTCTTTAAAAAATCAATAAAATTATATTATTATTATACCGTTGCGCCGGCAATACTGATTTCAGCCTCTTTCCTTTGTATAATTTATCGATATATTTTACAAAGACTTGAGATTTGGGAACTACTAAAGGGAATATTGGATACAGTTCTAATATAACTTATAATATGTAAGTACCAGGAGTTTAAACACCATAGCAAATAATCACATGACTTGAAAAAATATGCTATACAGATTGTTAAATGTCAGGAGATTGAAGTACGAGTTATGTTATCGTTGACGTATTTTTTTTAAATGAGTGATCATTTCATACATAGAATTAAATTTCTAAATAAATTTAAAATCAATGTATACATGGAAGTGGAATTATAGAAATACGATTCTTATCAAAGAATTTTTCGTATTTTATGCACAAGGCTACTGTGCGCGATGGACGTCGACGAAGCTTTTGTAGTAGGTAATGTATTATTTTAGAAAAAATAAATAAAAACAGTATTGTATATATTTTATCACCATAATGTCGGCCTTCATGGCTCAGTTGGTTAGGTATCTGACTGCTGATCCAAAGGTCCCGGGTTCGATTCCCGGCGGAGACACAGTTTTTAATTGTGTTTTCAATCTGGATCTGTGAGACGATTAATATCGTAAGTCTCCAGAATTTGGCAACTTGTAATTGGGTGCGTGTTAAATAAATATTTGACATAGTACATGTTAGTTGCCCGAGAAGTTAAATAAAGAAATTAAATAATTGTGTAATCATCATTATATTAAAATTAAAACAAATTGTTTTAAATTCTACGTATATTTGTTAATTCGTCGATAGCTATTTCGCTTTGCTATCGACGAAAATCGACGAAATCGACGAAAGACGAAATAGCTATCGACGAATTAACAAATATACGTAGAATTTAAAACAAAATGTTTTAATTTTAATATAATTTTAAAATGGAATTCTACTACGTAAATTATCCACAAATACTTAATGTAATTATCATATTTTTATTATTATCATATTTATTTTTTTATCATAACAACAACGAAAATATCGAAGCTAGTGTCAGGTTTAATTTTCTTAAAGTAAAATATTTGTATTAGCATTGTCGGTTTAAAATTTTCAAATGATTCAAATTTTATTTGCAACTTTTATGGTCAGTTATTTCAAAATATGGCCTCGCAGTCCGTATATTTCTTAGATAAAAAAAATCATTACACTCCTATTTATAAGTACCTACATATCAATGCATTTGTTTAAACTTTCAGATAGGCGTAAACTCGCCGATTTGTTTTTTAGTTTAAAATTATTATGCATAGTGTGGACAGCCCTGACATACTGATGCGCATTAACTTTCATGTACCGCGTGTTGGTGCTCGCGATACAAACCAATTTTATTGTGACAATAAACGCACACTAGCTCATCACAATTCTGCATTAAACAGAATTAAGAGGTCAAGTAATGAATATGCTAACGATATGGATCTGTTTAAGGGCAATATAAATAACCATGGCTCGAGCAAGTCGACGAATATGTGTACTTGGGAAGCATATTTCAACGGAACGGACGACTCGATATAGAGATCGAAAGAAGAGTTATGGCAGGAAACAGAGTGAATGGAGAACTAAGACCAATTATGAATGATCGCAACATATCAAAGGATGCCAAAGTTGCCATTCATAACGCCATCGTAGTGCCAATCTTGACGTATGCAAGTGAAACCTGGACATGGCAGAAGACGCATGAAAGTAGAATAAATGCAGTTGAAATGAGATCGTTAAGAAGGATTTGTAATAGAACGATGTATGACCGGGTAAGAAACGAGGATATAAGGAAAGAATGTAAGATGAAGAAAGCTGTCATTACTAGAATGAAAGTGAACACATTGAGATGGTTTGGTCACATGAATGAGGAGCGCCTGACGAAGAAAATATACAGAGCAGAAAGGAATGGAATGAGAGGTCGGGGACGCCCAAGAAAGGGATGGCACGACCATGTGAACGAAATTTTGAAAGACGGAAATGTAAGAAGTGTGAGCAATAGACGAGCATGAATGTGGATGAGGCGAGGGATGCGTGCCATGATAGAAATATGTGGCGTTCTGTTCTCTCTGCCTACCCCGCAAGGGACATGGCGTGATGGTATGTATGTATGTATGTATGTGTAAATAACCACAGGAATACCCTACGTGTTAAATTCCACTGATTGTGTTTAGTTTTATTTTATTTTTCGTTTAATACCTACTTGACCTATTATGTTTATTTGTCCTTTTTTACTTTCATTTGTTATTCTGTTATTTTGGTTAAATTTTCTTTGTATGTATTTTCATATGTATTTTTTATTTTGTATAAGTTATTCTTTATATTTCTTCTTGCTTTGTTTTTATTGTTTATAAATTGGATATGTTTGTTTTTTTATGTATTTTCACATATAATGTACTATATTTTGTATCTTTTGAATGCAAAATGCCGTTAATAAAATAAATAAATAAATAAAAAATCATGGCACGATATTCGTAAACGTTAATCTTCGAAACCGTTTAATTGATTTCAATAAAATTTTCTAAATTTGTATTGTTGGTTCCGGATTGAAAGAAGGATAGTTTTGTATCCGATAGGTAGCGCTGTAATCGATATCTAATAAAATATTTTTATTTATTCAACGATTTTTTTACATAATTTTCATCCAAAAATATTTATAACCACAAATTTTGACTGCCCTATACCCTATCCAAGGATTTCCATATTTAAGTTGTGATACCTTTCAATAATGGCTGTATAAAAAGATGCATAACGCATCTGAGAATATTTCCTATACAAACGTAGGATTAAAATTGGTAAATTCTTCCGCTACTGACACCACCACTCGCTCTGTTATAGGGACTGTAATCCATCCCTTCGCAGTGAGCGACGAAAAATGCATATCACTAAGAGTAGCTCATGTGCAAAAATAACAATGTGACTAGAAACATAATAAAGATTGGTAAAATACATAAAACGAGGTCTATATAAAATGCGATTTGTGGCAGAACATCGTCTGTCCGGGTTCAACAGTATAAGAATATGGAATCATTCCAAAAAATACAAATTCAATTTCGACTTTATTTATATTAAGTATGTCAAACGACACAAAAAAAAATTGTACCAGTTACAGGAGAATGTTTTCTATAACAAAAAAGGTAGCTATATATGTATTTATACAGTAGCAATAGAGCATTGATTCATCCAACTGTATTTGGATAAATAACAAAATATGACGCGTGTAAGTTTTTCGTTGGATGATTTTTCACAGTAGGTAGGAAACGTGAATAACTTTCAGATATGTACATGTGTATTTTGTTTGATATATGATCTGGTGTTTCACGGCTTATGTTTTTATTTACCCTTTGTCACCAAGAGTGATGGACGTCCGACTAAGCTTCACTCACTCTATTTATTCATTACTTTACAGAGTGTTCATAAATACTTATATAGATATCATTCAAATATAAAAAGAACTTGATTCCATAAGAAACGAGCTTAATTTTACAATAGATCACAAGGGATATAATGGGGAGCAATGAATTCGCAATTTTTAATTGGGGGACTGCTGCCAACGTACCTATTTTTTCAATTAGAATTTGCGTCATTACTACAAAACGAATCATTTTGAAAAAAAAAATAACCTAGTTAGTTTGGATATTAACAAATAAAAATATATCTTATTTTTTTAATTATGTTCTGTATATATTCTTGTAGGAAAATAATAAGCATAACCCAATTTTTGACATTTATCTTAAATTTCTAAAAAAACTATAAGATAAAGAGCATTATATTTTTTTATAAATTAAAGAAGATCAAAATATCTGGAAAAATACGATGTAACATTGCATTAATGCATCAGGTTAAGTAAATAAACCAAAAAAACTTTTATTACGCAATGTCGCTGAATGGAAAATAAATGTTTTTTGGGTTTATTTACTAAACCTGAAGCATTAATGCAACATCACATCATAATATTTTTCTAGATATTTTTGTATTCTTTAATTTAAAAAAAAAATTATTACTCTACGCCTTATATTTTATTAAAAATATAAGATAAACGTTGAAAAGTGGGGTATGCCATTATTTTTCTACAAGAATTTATACAGAACATTATCAAAAAGTAAAGATACATTTTTCTTTATCAATACCCAAACTATCTAAATATTTTTTTTCAAAACGATTTGATAAGAAATAATGATGGTATTTCAAATTGAAAAATAGGTACGTTGGCAGCAGTCCCCCCCCTTAAGGCTATTTTTTAATTGCATATTATCAACTAATATCATGCAGAGATTGTATTCTGAATGTTTCATCACAATGTATCTGTGTGTGCTGTAGGTATATTATTTACTATTACGGCGTGTTTATTCTACTTTATCGATTATAGACTAAAGTACTCAGTCGATTCTTTTTGAAGGATATAAATAAATATAAAAATAATAAATAAGAGAATTTTTATTGAGAAGCAAAAAATAAGTTTGCACACAAATACAAAGAAATATATCAACAAATGAATAGAAAAACAACTTTTCCAACTCAAAAGGACCATACTCAGCTATGTTGCAGGAAGACAAGCCCCCCCAGCAGCTGATTTTCAACATAATTCTATTGCCTATATATTTATTTACTTTTCAATAAATAATGTAAATACAAAAAATGATCAGTGCTTCTTAATTTTGTTTTTCCGTCAAATATTTCAAAGAGACCCTGGGCTCAGGAAACTTAAAATTATATATTTTTATTATCAAATTTCAAAATAAAATATTTTAAAATCAAAAATAATTTTATGAAAATGCTGAAAATTAACCATACAAAATAAGAGTACGGAACAACTTTAGCTATACTGACTGAAGGTATAATACATTATATTGTTGAGTGACTTGGTAGTGAGGCATAAAGCGTTGACCACTACCTACTCGTTTTATTTTATTATAAGTAAATTTTAGAATTACTTACAATATTACATGTTATCACAATGTTCAATGTTTTCTTTCCTAATTCAAGCTAGAAACTTGTGTTTAGAAAAGCACCAGCTATTTGCTTACATAATAAAATAAAAATACAAAGAACATGTAAAACAAATCACATAAATTAAAAGATAAATTAATTTACAATTATAAATAAAACACAAAATGTTAAAACCAAAAGCTACACAAAATCAATAAAAAAATTACATTTCAAATCAAGATAAAAAAGAAATAAAACTATAAAAAAATCGAATATTCTTTTTTAATTGCATATACGCAAACATTGGATTTTTTTTCCCTTTCGGAAGTCAAATGATATTTTTATTGACAAACATTTTTTCAACATCTCAATAGAGACGAAGTTGGGATATTGTAGAAAAACCAGGAACTCGAGGCACCTACAAGGCTTACGACCTGTCATCGGCTGGTTTACGTGATCGCTTTATTCGCTTGCGCAACGTTCACCAATTATGCCTTCTTATTGAGTTCCCTTATCGATATTATTTTTGAAAGGTCTATATATTTGAATAGTGTGTAACATTTTACCTGAAAATAATGCATTATTACTATTGCCATAAATTAATTTCTCAATAAATGGCGTTACAAAAAGTTTACTCCATAGATGTTTGTCAGTAAAAATATAAAAAAAAACATTTTTAATATTAAAAATGAACCACAAACCCGCTCTAAAGAGCCCAACATCCAACAGTGGAGAGGTGGTTGAAGAAAGAATAACAAAGAATAAAGGAAGGAAGGTACAAGAAGTGACACTTTCTAAGATCGATAAAAAATATTGTTTGTTAAATTGTTTCATCAGTGCGAACAACATTTAAAATATAACAAAATTTTGTAGACATTGTCGAAGTATAATCACCCTGTATTGTGAGATAAGTATAACGAGCTTACATTTAGGGTTTGGGACATAATCCCTATAGGGGACCTGGTTCGCGTGTGTATGTTAAATGATCCATCAGCTTTCATTAAATAGATATTTAATGGAAGTTTTTTGCTCTTTTGGCGTTATTAATGATCGTGAAAATCGTCTTTTCCGTATACCATAACTCTAAATAAAATATTGCTATTTATTCACATCATTTTTAAAAATCAGCTTCCTTCATTTACGTTCACGTATAATTTGAAAATTCTAATTTTAAACCAAGAATAAGGCTTTCCGAAAATAATTAAGATTTTTCTCATATTGATGCCTTAATGTGTAATATGATTGGCATTAAGGCATTCGCATTCCTGCACTTTTTAATCGGCCGATAATTTGGTCAGGTTGGATTGCTTGCCAGTTTGTATGTCAGATCGGCCGACACCGAATCGTTGTAATACTGTGCGCACTTGGATACATCTTCTGATTAAGAGCCTGACCAAACTATCGGCCGACTAAAAAGTCTGCGAGTCCCCTTAGATTTCATGATTAGTTTTACAAATATCACAATAGAGTACCACGATTCATTTGAAAAAAAAGTTAAAAATAATAATTTTATTTCAAAACGATTGTATCCTCTATTAAAATTCATTTTGCTTTAAAAAGCTAATTTTTCAACCTCTCAAAATCAGTCGTTCCCATTACCTAACTTTTTCAAGAAACTCTACGCCTAGTACCTAAAAAGTTTTTTCTGATCTATGGGTCGTATTACGGGAGTTACTTAAGAAAAATGTAAAAAAAAACTTGAGTTCCCTTAAGCAGTATTCTCGCAGTACGGACCTTACTCTTTCTTACATTTTTCTCAAATAATTCTAGTAATACGACCCTATGTACCAGAATTCAGTTAAAGAAAAATATTTTTTTTTATTTTTCAACGGAATTCTAGTTACAATATAATTTTGAAAATAATGAATATGTCCTTGTGAAAAATACACAATTTTCCTCGTACGTTTGCTAAATTAAGCATAAATTCTTGTACTGTAGGCGAACGAAATCGATTGAGGTAGCCAGGGAGAGGGTTTGAACTCACTATCACTGGATTACTAATCCAGTGCGATGCCCGTTCTGTCACTAATTCATCTAAATGATATTTTTTTAATTTTTATCTGTCTAATTTCTTGTATATTATTTTGATAATGTCCTTCGCACAAAACGCGGCAATACCTAATCACAATTATTGAAACATAAAAAAAACAATATTTGTTTAATTTTGAACTGATAATTTTTAGCGAGTTGTGCCCTAACTTCTCGTACTGAAGTAGAAGCGGTGGAGTTTGTTCAGCCATGTATTTTGTCTAGCCTAGCGTGACTAGCGTGAGACAGGAACGAAATAAGCGACAATATGAATTATTCATTTTTTTGAAAAATTGAGACACACATTTATAATTTTTGTTTAACATCTAAAGAATTAAACGGATAACGAGGGAATTCAGCAAATTTCAGAGATTCTTTGGGAATCATTTTTTATGGAGATAATTTTCAAATACTAATATTCTAAAACTGTCAATATTACAATACTTTAATACTTATCTGTCTTTAGTTTCAAGACGATAAGGTTTGTATTGGCTGTAAATGTGTAAAGTGTCTGTACGGTAAATAAAAAAAATCTATGATAAAACGAATATTTCAAACTTTAGGAAAAGACCGTTATAAAGACGACTTCATTTCTTAGTTTTTATGGAAACTGCAATACGATTCAAAAAATTCATGTTTTCTTAATATGAATTATTCTTACAAACGTAAAATAGTCGTTTTGAATTTTTCAAAACGTCCAATACAAATTATTCAAAATACAATTATTAGCAAAAACAATTAACAACGAATTTTTTAGATTAAAAATTAGTATTGGTTATTTTTCAAGACAAAAAACAAATACGCATTTTTTCCAAATAACTTTTTTTCAGTGATTTTAGGCCAGAAAAGCAGTAAATTATAGCATGGGGAATTATTTTAAATAATTTCTCCCCCGCTAGGAATCGAACCCAGAACACCAACACATATTTTAAACGGCTTACTAGTACGCCGCGGTGGTGGTCGTCACAAATAAAATTGTCTAAAAATATTACTAAATATAAATTAAATATTGATTATATCATCATACATACATACATACATACCATCACGTCATGTCCCTTACGGGGTAAGCAGAGAGAACCGAGCACCATACTTCTCTATTTTTGCACACATTTCTGGCTTCCTTTACATCCATGCATCGTCTCATACATGCTCGTCGATTGTTCAAACTCATCATGTTATATAATAATATCATTATTATTATATCTTATCACCTTTCGTAGGCTAGTTGCTGTTTATGCCATAGTTTTACATGATATTTATTTAAATTAATGTCATATTCTAATTATAATTATTTGTTTTAAAGAGTTTTTTTTATATTTCTTAATTAAACTAGATGCATTCATTTTTATGTATGTTTTTATATCTAAATAAAAGTTCCTACTACTTCTATTTTCCTCGTTTTTTTAATTATACGCGTCTTTTGAAAAATAAAAAATATTAATTTCGATTTAATTTTTAGTCGTATCAAAAAAATCGTTATTCAGCTAAAATATTTTTTCGGTTCAGATAAAAATAACTTTGTCTTGACGATGACTTTCTATTGTTGAGAATGTCGAGTGTGCTGTCAAATGGCGAATAAGACGAAGCAAATAAGGTAAAAAAAGGTAACTTACTAAATGACAAGACACTGAAATAAGGGACGGGACCTTTAAATCTATCTTCTGCACAAAATAAAAACAAATATTACTCACTGATGGTTGAATATAAAGAAAATACGGATGATATAAACACCTCGGTAATCGAACTTTAAAGGTGAGGCCAGAGTGAAGCGGGAAAAAAGCGGATAATATTTATTTATTTATTTACTAATAAACGGCGTAAATAACCTGTTACAAACATAAATTAATTATTAAAAATTAATAGACCCTCTCGTAATACTAGAACAAATCTAACATTTAGATTGCCTCTCTGCAGAGCTAACAATGTCCGAAATTCATTCATCCAAAGGGCATGTAACATTTATAATGTTTTTTTTAAGAATGTTGTTATTTTTATACATACTTAAATAAAATATAAAAATACCATTTCAGAGACTCTTGGAGGTTTACCGTAGCCGATTCCTGCTTTGTTCAGTTTGACAACGAATGCCACAATCTTCCTTTCCTTCTGTATGGAGGTTTACGGTAGGTAGCTGATTCCTGCTTTGTTCAGTTTGACTACGAATGCCACAATCTTCCTTTCCTTCTGTATTGAGGTTTACGGTAGCTGATTCTTGCTTTGTTCAGTTTGACTACGAATGCCACAACCTTCCGTTCCTTCTGTATGTAGGTTTAAGGTAGCTGATTCCTGCTTTGTTCAGTTTGACTACGAATGCCACAACCTTCCTTTCCTTCTGTATGTAGGTTTAAGGTAGCTGATTCCTGCTTTGTTCAGTTTGACTACGAATGCCACAACCTTCCTTTCCTTCTGTATGTAGGTTTAAGGTAGCTGATTCCTGCTTTGTTCAGTTTGACTACGAATGCCATAACCGTTGTTTCCCTCATTTTGTCCCTTTTCTTATGAATTTTGAGTACCTACTAATTTTTAATAGCTGTTTTACACTGTGCAGATTAAAAATATAATCCGCAAACAAAATTGGTTTATGATATCTTGTTAAAATTGAGTTTGTTGTAATATTTGTTAGTGCCGTCACAGCTGTATGTAGGTACATTAGATTTAAATAAAAATAAAAAATAAATTGAAAAATTAAAAAAAATACATAAAAAACATATATTGAAGAAAAAAAAAAACAATTTCATATAGACTTACTCAGTAAAACAATCAAATAAAAAATATAAAGAAGTTAGCAAACATAAAAAAAGATAAACATATGGACTTATAATAAATCAAAATATTAAATAAAAAAGTATTATAAATACGAAAAAAGTGTAGTAGTGTATTGTCATAAAATTAAAAAAAAATGTCAACCAAAAAATCCGTGCTGAAAATTTCGTAAGTTATATTAGGTAACCGCGCTGGGCGTCACTAAAAATCACTCGGTTTACACGCGAGATGATTGATTTGTTGTGACAAAACTGATAGTAATTCAATAATAAGTTGTTATTATAGAATAACTATCAGTTTTGTTTAATGTTAGTTATAGAATAATTTACACTATTTATTTATTTATTGATTTATTTATCGATTTATTTTTTTAAATTTATTTATTTATTTATTTATATATTTATTTATTTATTTATTTATATATTTATTTATTTATTTATTTATTTATTTATTTATTTATTTATTTATTTATTTATTTATTTATTTATTTATTTATTTATTTATTTATTTATATATTTATTTGATTATATTTATTTATATATTTATTTGATTATATTTATTTATTATTTATTTATTTATGTATTTATTTTTTATTATGAATAGAATATTTACAATTTTTTTTATAAAAATAAATAAAAAACACACAGTTTTAATCCACAAATGAGTAAGACTTTAATTAGCCTATGCGCTTTTGCCGAACACAGCCGGCATCCTCAGAGGCAGAAATCAAACTGAGTTTGTGAAATCAAATGAGTCTTTTATTTTTATTTATTTATTTATATAAGCATGAAAAACAGGCTAGAAGCCCACTGGTTTAATGCATTTATGAACATATATATAATGTATGGAATGATTGGACAATTGAATTATCATCCACACCCCATATATGAACGCACGTACATAATTTTCACTCAGTCATACATTCAGCATTTTTACAAAAAGAATACATAATTAATAAAAATGAGAGAAAAAAAAAAAAACTCATTTGAGGATTAAAACTCATTTGTGGATTAAAACTGTGTGTTTTTTATTTATTTTTATAAATATTTTATTTATAACTATGAACTTCCACTGTGTTAACGAAAAAACTTTAAAATATTTTTTATTTTTAATTAATTTATTTATTTTCATACAAAAAGAGTGGGTTATGGCAACACTGAACATTATGTTATTGTAGGTAAGCCTTCTTTACTCTTGAAAGGTTAACAATCTCTAAATGTATATTTGAATTTCGCACAAATAACACAAAAGGTAATTAAATACAGCGAGAAAGAGAGTACGAGAGAGAAAACTGATGTCTTTTAGTGAGATTCCTTATCTGCAAATATTTTGGAGTAAATGTGATAGTTTACATATAATTATTTATAAGTCTAGGGGTCTAGAATGAGCTGCGTAAAATGTTTCGGTATTGTAATATCCTTTGATTTATACCGAATTATTTCACATGGCTTATACTAGACGCCATGTTGTTTTTTTTAAATGTTTGATATTTCGCTCTACTTTGACTTCACCTTTACGGTTGAACTACGTATCTAGCATTTATTTATCTTTACTAGCGATGGGAAATTGATGAGATTTACGTATACCTTTTTACGTATATTTGTCGTTCATTTTGAAGTATTCTTGAGATTTGATAAGCTAACAAGTAACTTATCGATTTATACTTATTCTTTCTATGCCAATATTGATATAGGAACATATATGTTTGTACAGTTTATTTACAGTTCAAAATCATGATTTTATTCGTAAAGATTTTATAAAGAGGAGTACAGGCTTATTACAAAATGTCTCATCAATAATGAAATGTTTTCCTTCATACATTTTGTATTTTCAAATTGAATTTTATAATTAATTAAGAATACAACTAACAGACGTGATAAATCGTATTACGAATACGAGCTAATATCATCTTTAGAAAATAATAGCACACATACATTTTTACAGCATTCTTTCATGTTTTAAATAACCCCAATGCTCCAGTTTATCTATGAAATAAATATCGCTTCCTTCAGAACACTGGTTGCCTCTTTGTTCAAATACTGAAACAACGCTCAGTATTCTAGTACAGAATACTTCCTTTTTCACCAGAAATTCGAGTTTCATTAACTGAAGCATCATTTCCTTACACATAACTTATCATATCCTTATCCCCTCCACTCCTCTGCCCTTCTTTATTTATTATTTTTATCGAATATATTTTTATTATTGCATATGCGCAAACATTGGATTTTTTTCCCTGTCGGGAGTCAAAGATATTTTTTAACAGATTTTTAATTATCTCAATCGAGACGAAGTTGGAATATTTATTGTAGGAGAACCGGGAAATCAAGGCACCTACAGGGCTTACGACCTGTCATCGGCTGGTTTACGTGATCAATTTATGCGCTTGCGCAACGTTCACCAATTATGCCTTTTTAATGAGATCCCTATCAATTCAATTTTGAAACTTCACAATATATAGAAGTTTCAAAATTGAATTGATAGGGATCTCATTAAAAAGGCATAATTGGTGAACGTTGCGCAAGCGCATAAAGTGATCACGTAAACCAGCCGATGACAGGTCGTAAGCCCTGTAGGTGCCTTGATTTCCCGGTTCTCCTACAATAAATATTCCAACTTCGTCTCTATTGAGATAATTAAAAATCTGTTAAAAAATATTATTTTTATAGTTGTTATTTTTCATTATTTTATTCAGATAAATCATACACACAAATTATTCTAACACATCGGTCGCCAGACAATAACTAGGTTCATCAATCTCCTGGCGTACATCACATCACAATTTTCTCTGACAAACAATTATATTGTGCAATTTATATTTTGTGTTAAATGAACAGATTAATGTGATGTACTTTTATAAGACTATACGAGAAATAATATTTTACCAAATAGATATGGTTGTTTGGAAGATATTTCCGTATGGCAATAAGCCCAAAATTGTGCACTTACTATGTTATCTGTGTAAAATGATTAACATAAATAAATAAATTGGTGTTTAAAATGAATATCCCAAAATAATTAATTGAAAATGAAATCAAATGAATTTGCATTTTTATTTACTAAAAATCATCTAAAAAATATTATGTGTGTCAGTAACATCGTTCCAAAAACTGTTATATAGAAATCCTACCACTTGCTTCAATTAATACTGAAGGGCAAGATAGAAGGTCACCGAGGGACTGGAAGGAGACAGATGTCCTGGCTGTGTAATATAAGGGAATGGACGGGCTTCAGAACTGTGGAACAGATATTCTGGGCAGATAAGAACAGAAAGGGATTCACCAGAGTGTTCGCCAACGTCGGGAGTTCCTGACAGGACATCAGAAGAAGAAGATGAAAAAATATATCTACCGATAAAATTTTTTTTTAGAATAACTTTACACATGAATATTTAGAGATCAATCTGATTTTTCAAAGAGGAGTACAATATTTATGAACAGTCTTCTGGAATTCTCTGTTGAAGAAGATTGAATGTTAATACAAAACAATTTACACATCATTTTATTTTAAAATCGTAGTTCACCAAAAAACTTCTGATTTTTATTTAATTAAAATATTTCAATTTTATATGGTATTTTATGAGTTCTGAAAAATAAACTTTATGCCTACGATTTGAGCATTCAGTCGTCAACGTGTGGGGAGATGATGAAATTTGAGAAAATAAATTCGTATTAAAACGAGTGGGTTGTGGCCAACACTAAACTCTCCACACCACAAATATTGACAGTGAAATATTTTATTCATTCTAAATTTTACTACCAGGAATATAAATTTTCTAACGATAGTATATTTTCATGTTAAGATAGACAAACTATTAATGCCGTATAGTGAAGAATGCTTATGTTGTATGAAATATTATAAAAAAACCAGATAAATTTTGTTTTAAAGAACGCGAGAGCATTTTCAAAATTTTGACACGTGATATCATATGAAGAAATTTATTGTTATTTATGGAAAGCTAATCAGTTCTATGTTCAAGCTCTTTACATTATAACATGAAATCAAATTACTGAACTTTTCCATACATAGAAATTTATCTAATTACATTTTTATTCATACTAAATATTACTACCAGGAATATAAATTTTCTTCCGATAGTATATTTTTATATTAAGATAAACAATCTATTAATGCAGTATAGTGAATAATGCTTATGTTGTATGAAATATTTTAAAAAAAGCAGATAAATTTTGTTTTAAAGAACGCGAGAGCATTTTCAAAATTTTGACACGTGATATCATATGAAGATTTTTTTTGTTATTTATGGAAAGCTAATCAGTTCTATGTTCAAGCTCTTTACATTATAACATGAAATCAAATTACTGAACTTTTCCATACATAGAAATTTATCTTATTACATTTTTATTCATACTAAATGTTACTATCAGGAATTTAAATTTTCTTCCGATAGTATATTTTTATGTTAAGATAGACAAACTATTAATGCAGTATAGTGAAGAATGCTTATGTTGTATGAAATATTTTAAAAAAAGCAGATAAATTTTGTTTTAAAGAACGCAAGAGTATTTTCCAAATTTTGACAGGTGATATCATATGAAGAATTTTTTTGTTATTTATGGAAAGCTAATCAGTTCTATGTTCAAGCTCTTTACATTATAACATGAAATCAAATTACTGAACGTTTCCATACATAGAAATTTATCTAATTACATTTTTATTCATACTAAATGTTACTATCAGGAATATAAATTTTCTTCCGATAGTATATTTTTATGTTAAGATAAAAAAACTATTAATGCAGTATAGTGAAGAATGCTTATGTTGTATGAAATATTTTAAAAAAAGCAGATAAATTTTGTTTTAAAGAACGCGAGAGCATTTTCCAAATTTTGACAGGTGATATCATATGAAGAATTTTTTTGTTATTTATGGAAAGCTAATCAGTTCTATGTTCAAGCTCTTTACATTATAACATGAAATCAAATTACTGAACTTTTCCATACATAGAAATTTATCTAATTACATTTTTATTCATACTAAATATTACTACCAGGAATATAAATTTTCTTCCGATAGTATATTTTTATATTAAGATAAACAAACTATTAATGCAGTATAGTGAAGAATGCTTATGTTGTATGAAATATTTTAAAAAAAGCAGATAAATTTTGTTTTAAAGAACGCGAGAGCATTTTCAAAATTTTGACACGTGGTATCATATGAAGAAATTTTTTGTTATTTATGGAAAGCTAATCAGTTCTATGTTCAAGCTCTTTACGTTATAACATGAAATCAAATTACTGAACGTTTCCATACATAGAAATTTATCTAATTACATTTTTATTCATACTAAATGTTACTATCAGGAATATAAATTTTCTTCCGATAGTATATTTTTATGTTAAGATAGACAAACTATTAATGCAGTATAGTGAAGAATGCTTATGTTGTATGAAATATTTTAAAAAAAGCAGATAAATTTTGTTTTAAAGAACGCAAGAGCATTTTCCAAATTTTGACAGGTGATATCATATGAAGAATATTTTTGTTATTTATGGAAAGCTTATCAGTTCTATGTTCAAGCTCTTCCCATTATAACAGGAAATCAAATTACTGAACATTTCCATACATAGAAATTTATCTAATTACATTTTTATTCATACTAAATGTTACTACCAGGAATATAAATTTTCTTCCGATAGTATATTTTTATGTTAAGATAGACAAACTATTAATGCAGTATAGTGAAGAATGCTTATGTTGTATGAAATATTTTAAAAAAAGCAGATAAATTTTGATATAAAGAACGCGAGAGCATTTTCAAAATTTTGACACGTGATATCATATGAAGATTTTTTTTGTTATTTATGGAAAGCTAATCAGTTCTTTGTTCAAGCTCTTTACATTATAACATGAAATCAAATTACTGAACTTTTCCATACATAGAAATTTATCTAATTACATTTTTATTCATACTAAATGTTACTATCAGGAATATAAATTTTCTTCCGATAGTATATTTTTATGTTAAGATAAACAAACTATTAATGCAGTATAGGGAAGAATGCTTATGTTGTATGAAATATTTTAAAAAAAGCAGATAAATTTTGTTCTAAAGAACGCGAGAGTATTTTCCAAATTTTGACAGGTGATATCATATGAAGATTTTTTTTGTTATTTATGGAAAGCTAATCAGTTCTATGTTCAAGCTCTTTACATTATAACATGAAATCAAATTACTGAACGTTTCCATACATAGAAATTTATCTAATTACATTTTTATTCATACTAAATGTTACTATCAGGAATATAAATTTTCTTCCGATAGTATATTTTTATGTTAAGATAGACAAACTATTAATGCAGTATAGTGAAGACTGCTTATGTTGTATGAAATATTTTAAAAAAAGCAGATAAATTTTGTTTCTAAGAGCGTTAGAGCATTTTGACAATGTTGACACGTGATATCATATGAAGAAATTTTATGATATCTATGAAAAGCTAATCAGTTCTAAGTTCAAGCTATTAATATTCTTATATCAATATGAAATCAATGAACTGAACATTGCCAAATATAAAAAAATTCTCTTGTTACATATAAGTTTCATACAAATATCCATTAAATAAAATATAATTTTTGAAACCGTTGAATATTTTTCTTTTAACATTGACCAACTTTGAATACAATTTTATGAAGATTCTTGGTGTTGTATAAATAGTTGAAACCAAATTAAAATATCTCTAATTTCCAGGTCGTGAGAGCATTTTTTCAGTTTTAATAGATGAAATCATAAAGAAACATTGGGAAAAAATGAACCGTTGTCTATGGAAAACTAATCAGCTCTAAGTTTATGGACTTAACACATGTGATATCAATATGAAGTCAATCGGACTTATAGTTTGGGCTGCAGAGAGGACACAAAAAAAAAACAACGTAAATGATGAATTCATAGAGAAGAAATCAAAAGTTGTCTATGGAAAACTAATCAGCTCTAGGTCTTTGCACTTTACACATATGATGTTAATATGAAGTCGATCAGACTTATAGTTTGGGCTGTAGAGAGGACACAAAAAAGATAAATGCTACGGCGTACGGCGTACGGCGTACAGCGTATACGCCATACACACAAACACATCATGACGAAACTCATAGTGTGCATTCTCTACATGATACCCATTGAGAAATTGATGTAAAAAAAATACGCTTAAATTTTGCGAAATCATGACTCTCCCCTATTCCATAGTGTGGAGAGTAAAAACTTTTTCTGGTAACAGACTTTCTAGCTGTGTAAAAATAGAATACACGTGTAGGTACTTAGTAGAGACTGTAGTTTGAAATTACGTTTAGGTACCTACCATTGAGCGAATTCGTTATTTGAATTTTTATGAAAATGATGAAGAAAAATTGGTTATTAGTAGATTATTGGTCACTAGATGTTAATTTGTCGGTAGGTACGCTAGTTCAATATTTAAATTTTATAAAAAAAAACATTTAGGATATTTGATTATTAAACTGATTTTTTTAACCAGCTCCTTTTTTATTCATAAAAACTAAGTATGAATTTTAATTATGATATTATGTAGGCTACCTATTTGACAGTAATTAGCTGAATAAGCTTTTATTTTAAAGACCACAAAAAACTGAGATTAAACCGTTAAAAAAACGTTCTCCAGCTATTACCAAATTAATCTTTAGATAAAAAATTACGTTGAAGAGATCTGTCATCAGCCATGCGTAAAACTAATAACGATAATGAAGAGGTTAAATATCATAAAAAACATTTTTGAATTGTTATAATAACACACGTACATTTTTATGTTTTATGCGTCTTACGGTTAAACTCAACCTCGTAAATTAAATATTATTACTAAATAGAATATTCTTCAAATTTTGAAAGCAATTTTGCCTCCTATGGCTAATGTTAACATCGTGCATTGTAAAAAAAAATATTGAAAATTTCTTTCAACTGACATCAATTTAAACATTGTACGAACTTCCGATTTTCATATATGCTACCTAGATCTTAAACAGTGCCATCTTAACAAATTAGATCGATTACAAAATGTATGCATACGATTCATTTTAACCCTCGTAAATACTATCACATTTTCGCAAGCAACTCAAATGACCTATTGGCGAGCGCAGGGATCAACACACTTTTTGTCTCCTGTTTAATATATAATTTTACAACTCTAATGCTCCATCATATCTGACCGAAAGATTTCAACTTCTGGCCTCTCATGAAAATCCTCTTCAATATAGAATGAACCATCCCATCATATGCTACGGATTTCTATTCATCATCTTTTACTGTCCATACTGCCCGGTTAAGGAACAACTTGGACCTTAACATAAATATTATGTGTGCTTCATATTATTAAACGACTTTGCTATCAATGACAAAACTTGATATATTATGTGTGCTTCATATTACTAAACGAGATTGCTATCAATGACAAAACTTGATATATTATGTGTGCTTCATATTACTAAACGAGATTGCTATCAATGACAAAACTTGATATATTATGTGTGCTTCATATTACTAAACGAGATTGCTATCAATGACAAAACTTGATATATTATCTGTGCTTCATATTACTAAACGAGATTGCTATCAATGACAAAACTTGATATATTATGTGTGCTTCATATTACTAAACGAGATTGCTATCAATGACAAAACTTGATATATTATGTGTGCTTCATATTACTAAACGAGATTGCTATCAATGACAAAACTTGATATATTATGTGTGCTTCATATTACTAAACGAGATTGCTATCAATGACAAAACTTGATATATTATGTGTGCTTCATATTACTAAACGAGATTGCTATCAATGACAAAACTTGATATATTATGTGTGCTTCATATTACTAAACGAGATTGCTATCAATGACAAAACTTGATATATTATGTGTGCTTCGTATTACTAAACGAGTTTGCTATCAATGACAAAACTTGACTTGATACATTACCCATTGTAAATAAGATGTTACCTCCAATGGTTAAACTTAAATTATTCATTTTATTAACATAACCATTTTTATATACATTATTTACTTTGCATTATAACATGTTTAGAATGATTTGTATTTGATTTAAATGTTGTGCTATTTGTAGCAGTCATAATATATTTTTAATGTGGATAACTGAGTATAATCTATTATTGTGAGAATGGTTACCTTTTTGCTAGAGTGCCTGTTGTATCTTGATGGATGTAGTAGACAAATGTATCTGTCGATTGCCATACAAACAAGGATCACTGCACTTTGTTGACTTAGTGCCCCTCGAAGAAGTGCCTGAAACAAAATAAAAATGATTTAACGAAATTTGTAGGTATTTATCAAAAAGTTATTTTTGACAACTTGATATCTCAATATATACGTTGTTTATATCTTTAGAGAAGAAACGAAATCAGCAGGCCTATACTGGTTCTTTTATCGCGGCAACATACACAAGTTTATACGCTACAAGTGTTTCTTATTGCAGATCGTTATTCTGTTTTCCGCGGACACAATCCCGCGTAAACTTCCGCGCATTATGTCGAGAAAACCTCCGTTCGCCGTTCGTAACGCGGTATTCTGATTGGAGCGAAATACGTATGACATTCGAGATGAATTTATTCGCAAAGCTTAATGCGGCGTATCGAGGTGGTGTTAAATTTTGTGTAAAGACACAATGCGACGCGTACACACATTCGTTCGTTTCACAGATTATAGTAATGAATGACAGCTCGTGATACGTTACTTACACTTTGCATTCTGTGATACGTAAAGATTAGCGGAACTTATCGCAAAATTATACACGTGAATGGGAATAAGGATACAGGTACCTAAAGGGCTTACGACCTGTCATCGGCTGGTTTACGTGATCGCTTTAAAGCACCACCTATTATGCTTTTGTAATGAAAATCGGTAGTGATAATTTAAAAAAATATTTATATCAAATTTTTACGAATAACAATACATACTTAAACTAGAAATCACAGAGTAAAGAACAAAGAACTGACATGAACTAAAACTTCAGGCCAGGAGATTGGTAATACCTGCAGCAAGTGAGGTGGAACGGGATATTCCAAACCCAATGAATGTTTAAATATAAATCGGATATTAATAACACATTTATATAGCAGTAAAAGTATTTGCTTTTCGAAGTTTCAATCCCTTTTTGAACAACATGTACCTTTTTGAGAACAATTTTCATTCTGAATCATTCAGAAAATATTTATATACGTTATATTGAACGCCACTAAATTTTGGTTGCGGTATGTACCGAGAAATTTTGCTTATTGGTCTGTGTTTGAAACAAATCATAAATCGGTTTATTTAAAGTATAAAATATTCTTTTAAATAAAATCCACTGTAGGTAAAGTTGATAAGTGTGAAACTTCTTTTTAGCATGGAATAATTTATTTATTTATTTATTTATTTATTTATTTATTTGGGACAGACAACAGCGACAACAAAATAATGAAGGTACAGAACAATAAAATAAAACTTGCGCCAAAACATCTATCCACAAATTAAAATAATATGATCAATAAACATAAATAATAAACCAGAAAAAAATGTTATTAAATAAAACAAAATGAAAAAAACAAACAAGATATGATGGTAGTGTGTAAAGGATTTTGTTTGATAGGAGATGAAGGGGTAGGGAGGAGGGGAAGAGGGAAGAAATGAAGGTCATGAAGGTGTCTGCCGCACTTCACTGGTTTACCACACAATCAACCGGCATCAGTTTACTTCGTATTATTTGTCGATATTTATTAAAACGAAATTGGAAAATATCAACATCATTAAAATTTTTATTGTATTGACGGCATATGCGCGGTATAATGGAGAATTTTCGATAGTTCGTTCTACATACTGGGACATGAAACAATTTAGGTCTTCTTGTCATTCATAATATTGATTTTTTTTATTGATTCGGCATATTATGGAATAATATTGAGACTGAGCTCTTAAACATTAAAAGCTACGGTCTCAAGACACATTATTTCATTTATATAATGGTGATTTCGAACTAAAAAATAGTTTGTGGGTCCCTTTGTACATTGATAAAATGGAAAGCAAATAAAGTTTAAGCGAATACCCCACTTTACGTAGATATATACAAGTTGTTGGTAAACAAAGTATTTACTTTTGGAAATTACATCGTAACAGTATTTACAATATGCCGAAGTTATGGACAACCCATTGATGGTAGGTAAGTACTCATTAAACAAAAACTTGGTATTGTAAATAGATATTCTAAAAGTCCCGAACGCTCCTCTCTCACCAATCCAGAACCAATCTTTACGTATTTTTTTTTATAATATTCCATAGAGTAGCGTCTAGTCCCAGCTTTTCTTTACTGCATTCTTTGGTTAGGTTTAAGTTTGTTTATAATATTCCATAGAGTAACGTCTAGTCCCAGCTTTTCTTTACTGCATTCTTTGGTTAGGTTTAAGTTTGTTTATAATATTCCATAGAGTAACGTCTAGTCCCAGCTTTTCTTTACTGCATTCTTTGGTTAGGTTTAAGTTTGTTTATAATATTCCATAGAGTAACGTCTAGTCCCAGCTTTTCTTTACTGCATTCTTTGGTTAGGTTTAAGTTTGTTTATAATATTCCATAGAGTAACGTCTAGTCCCAGCTTTTCTTTACTGCATTCTTTGGTTAGGTTTAAGTTTGTTTATAATATTCCATAGAGTAACGTCTAGTCCCAGCTTTTCTTTACTGCATTCTTTGGTTAGGTTTAAGTTTGTTTATAATATTCCATAGAGTAACGTCTAGTCCCAGCTTTTCTTTACTGCATTCTTTGGTTAGGTTTAAGTTTGTTTATAATATTCCATAGAGTAACGTCTAATCCCAGCTTTTCTTTACTGCATTCTTTGGTTAGGTTTAAGTTTGTTTATAATATTCCATAGAGTAACGTCTTGTCCCAGCTTTTCTTTACTGCATTCTTTGGTTAGGTTTAAGTTTGTTTATAATATTCCATAGAGTAACGTCTAGTCCCAGCTTTTCTTTACTGCATTCTTTGGTTAGGTTTAAGTTTGTTTATAATATTCCATAGAGTAACGTCTAGTCCCAGATTTTCTTTACTGCATTCTTTGGTTAGGTTTAAGTTTGTTTATAATATTCCATAGAGTAACGTCTAGTCCCAGCTTTTCTTTACTGCATTCTTTGGTTAGGTTTAAGTTTGTTTATAATATTCCATAGAGTAACGTCTAGTCCCAGATTTTCTTTACTGCATTCTTTGGTTAGGTTTAAGTTTGTTTATAATATTCCATAGAGTAACGTCTAGTCCCAGCTTTTCTTTACTGCATTCTTTGGTTAGGTTTAAGTTTGTTTATAATATTCCATAGAGTAACGTCTAGTCCCAGCTTTTCTTTACTGCATTCTTTGGTTAGGTTTAAGTTTGTTTATAATATTCCATAGAGTAACGTCTAGTCCCAGATTTTCTTTACTGCATTCTTTGGTTAGGTTTAAGTTTGTTTATAATATTCCATAGAGTAACGTCTAGTCCCAGCTTTTCTTTACTGCATTCTTTGGTTAGGTTTAAGTTTGTTTATAATATTCCATAGAGTAACGTCTAGTCCCAGCTTTTCTTTACTGCATTCTTTGGTTAGGTTTAAGTTTGTTTATAATATTCCATAGAGTAGCGTCTAGTCCCAGCTTTTCTTTACTGCATTCTTTGGTTAGGTTTAAGTTTGTTTATAATATTCCATAGAGTAACGTCTAGTCCCAGCTTTTCTTAACTGCATTTTTTGGTTAGGTTTAAGTTTGTTTATAATAATAATAGTTGCTTTATAAATTGAATTATAAATTAAATTTATATTTTTATGAAATTTTCACATTTAATATAAAATTTCACAGCTCATTTGACTTAATACTACGAGATCTCAACCAATCAGAGAGCCAACCGGAAACAGAATACGGATTGTAGATGCTAGTTACCATAACCATTAAGCAGTACTCAGATAGGGAACTCAATAAGATAGGGATCGCATAATTGGTAAACATTGCACATTTTTTTTTAATGAATATGTCCTTGTACAAGTACATATACATCTTCCTACGTTCCCTAAAATAAGCAAATAAATGCTTGTGCTAATTACTAGCCCAGCGCGCTAACCGTTTTGCCATCGACCCATCATTTAAGTGTGTATATGTACATATATTATGTCAGTATGTGGTGTGTGAGCGAGAGCGAGTACATTTCTAAGAGTGCGAAAGAGCAGCACAAGTAAAAATCTGAAATGGAATATTAGAAAAAAAATAAAGTAACAAAAGATAAAAGAACAGTGAGAAAGACTTCCTCTACCTCACCATAAGGATCATTTTTCTAAATTTTGATCTTGACAGGTGGATATTAATGTCACTAGCGTCTACAATCCGCATTCACCTGTTTCCGGTTTAGTAAGTCAAAGTTTCCGGTTGACTCTCTGATTGGTTGACATCTCGTAGTATTAAGTCAGAGGTGTGAAATTTTACAATTAATGCGAAAATTAAAAAAAAAATGTAAATTTAATTTATAATTCAATTTATAAAGCAACTTGCTCACGCGAGTCGCTCTTATTATTATAAACAAACTTAAACCTAACCTAAGAATGCAGAAAATAAAAGTTAGGACTAGACGATACTGATAATGTCTTGGTTATCACTTTCCTTTACAGCTTTTGAATATGTAGTTATAAATTTGTACAACGGAGAATTACTAGAAATATTAAATAAGTTACATTTATTTAGATATAGCAATGCAGAGTGCTTTGTCCTTCAAAAAGGGTACATTAAACTGTATGTTTTGGGGCTAGGTTGCGGCCATAGGGGCCTAGCCAGTAAAGTTGAGGGTGGCTGCAGCCCCACCCTAGGATTCTGGGTAACAGGTCAGTACCCTCTTCAATTCTTACCTATGGAAGAGCAGGGCAGACGCCTTAATGCCTCGCTCGGCGGTGACTCATCAAACGTGGCGATGAGTAAGTCTGCATCATCGGGCGATGGAAATCGAAGCACTGAAAGTACTGTCCGGTGGTGTACCTGAAATTCGCCAACATGAGTACTAAGGGGTGGAGGAGCCCCCCGTGATGATTGGTCGGCACGACCCACTCGGCGGTACCCGAGCTGATGACGAGACAGGTGCAGCTGACGCTGCGTCTGGTTTGGAAATCGAAGAACTGAAAGTACTACGGGCATGGTGGAGGCTCCCTGTGGCAGTCTGTTGTTCGTGGAACTGCTGGGAGGGTAACCCTTGCTATGATTCACGGGCCTTCACGAGTGTGGTTGGACTCTTAGTGGCAGTGGTATGAAATATGCATGGTGGTAGTTCTTGTTTCGTCCGACGAGCAGCCGCTCCAGGGATGAACAGAACACTTTAGTTCTATAACGTTCCCTATGGAGTGGGGTAGGTGACTGCGACTTTTCCTCTGTATGTTTTGGAGTAATTCTTGACAATCAATAAAACATTTAACAAATCACGCAGTATTTACCAAAATATATTTGTATATTTGGATTCAATATTTCAATGGGTATTTATTAATTGCTATAGTATAGATTATAGATTACATATTACATCGGACGAAATAACTGATTCGCACGAAGAAAAATATCTATCACAAAACTTGTTTTAAGAATATTTTTTTGACAGTTTCTTCAAGATACCAAATTTATGATTCCATCTACCCCAGCACGAGTTAAACGATGAAAAATTTCTAAGGGTCGATCAATGTGAAGTTAACTATTCTAAATGTGATATTCCACGCTGGGTATTATAGACCTCATGACCCTCAGAAAGACCCATGATTTATTTTCTAATCAAAAATTGACATGACACCATTTTTATGATTTACCGTACGTATAAAGTACGAATTTTGCATTATAAAAAGATTTCATAATCGTGGTATCAAAATGTTTTTTTTTAGTATTATTTTCCAATAAAAGTAGGTACCTTCATAAACTAAAACTGGACAAATTTTAAGATAAATTGTCTTATAATGATGACAACTTTTGCTTTCTTACAAATGAAAGATATAAATTTAATACGTTGATATTGAAATGCGTGTGGAATTTCACAGGAAATAATGATTTAATAACCAGAATCCGGCAAAAAATATGAAGTAAAGATTTTTATATTTCAACATACCTCAAAACTACATAAGTTAAAATTTTGAAAAAAATATTTATGTTTATATATATTTATTATTCATTTTATTTCATTGATTTACAAATATAGAGAAAATTTACAAAAATAGTAAAAAATAATATCTCAACCTATTTTTTATAAAAAAGTTCCAAGATTTCTCAAACTTTTTTATTACGTGTTTTTTTTTAATACAAGTCTGTATTGAACTGCATGCAGTTTATTTAATTTGGATTTGAGGTTTTATAATTGGTACTTATTCTTCAATTATTTATTTATTTATAGAATAGATATTTCATAGTATCTGTAGCTGTAATGCCACATTAGGAAAAATACTTGTGTCGGGGCTGAAACATTGTGATATAATGATGCTGTAAATAGTGAATGTCAAATATAAAACATATTTAACTGTACATATATCGACTCACATAATCCACAGTGGGTCTCATGTGTTACATGCAACTAGTTTATCAATAATGAGGAACCAACACAATGGAATTACATAGCTCAGAGTTGTACCAAATTCAAATTACAACGGAAATTAAAAACAAGGCTATGTTAAGAACTGAAGTGAAGTGTTGCTGTATAATATTATGAATGATTATTATTTTACAATTTATAAACTAAGAATTATTGTCATGAGCCAATGGCTTTATTGTCATGAGCCATAAAGAATTCTGGGGGGCAAGTCTAGTTCAATCGGCGAAATCAAAACCCTCGTGATTACCCATATCATGGATAAAATTATTATATGGAGTTCAACAATATCTTTAGATGTCATAGAACTCCATAAGATAATTATATCCATGATATGGGTAATAAGTAGGGTTTTGATTTCGCCGGTCGAACCAGACTTGCCCCCCTGGTTATAATATTATTTCTTGGTGATATTTCTTTCTGTCTACAAGTTTGGAAATCATATTATATATTTACTTATTTTTTTTTATTTTTTCAAATTGAAGCTAACAATGTACAAAGAAAAGGATACATGTATAAAAATATTAAATATTACAATAATCATCTCCATACATCAATTATTAGCTTACAATACTTTCATATTATATTACAAAATACAGTCATATATTCAGGATACAAAATCATATGTGTGTGTGAGGGTGTGTGTGTTTAAGTGTAGGTATATGTGTATGCGCATGCGTGCTGTGCGTAAGTGATAATCTTATGAAATTCCTGTTTTTAATTTTTGAGCGAGTTTATATTTTGTGTCACTGAATAGGTCTATGTCAAGGGACTTCTCATATTTTATGTATGTGTTTATAATTCTGTTGAGTTTTTCGCCGCATTTTATTTTAATTTATCATTTATTTCAAACATTTTGTATACCTACATGTGTACAATGGCGTGATTATTGCCATATTACAGGTCGTAAGCCCTGTAGGTGCCTTGAGTTCCTGGTTCTTCTATAATATTCCAACTTCGTCTCTATTGAGATGTGAAATAGTTTGTCAAAAAAAACATATGGCAATATCTTTCAACCAACCATAATAGTAGGTACCTATTTTAAATACCGATTTTCCATCTAAATAATTGAAAACGAAATTTTTTCAAACAAAATCTCTGGTTTTAAGTCGTCTTTTTTCCCGGTGATTGTTATGTTTTCATCTACACTGGAAATAAAAATAAGGAAAAATAATGATTAAAAAAAAACAGAATTCCGTTATAAATTGAAAACAATGATGATCTGGATTTAATTCAATTTTCCAGTGTACTTGTAAAAGACATAACGGGATATATTTTGTGTACTTAAAGGAAATCATTTAATCTGAACTCTAATCGAATAACGTCACAGTTACTTCAGAATGGATTGCTTAGTCGTTTATTCCACACGAAATGTACAAGAGATTATTTTCACATTCTCAGAACAAGAAGTCAGAACCATGAACCGTAAAACATTATTATCCGTCCTGTGAAAACTATGTACAAATGTCGTAGTTAGAACAGCTAAATGGGTTACCTATCTATTTCTTTGTGTTGAACCAAACCAATGTAAGAAAGCGAAATTATATACACGGCCGGATGTTAGAAAGGGGATAATTATATGTGTGTCAAAATAGTTGAAGCGTGTAGAATATTTTTTCTTCTTGATTGATAAGGCGAAGTGATCAAGAGTTAAAAAGAAAACCAAATTAAGTGGTAGGAACCACCTTAATATTTGTTTTTAAGTTTTCTGATATTTTATCAAATAAAACCAGTCTATATGGCCTAAGGTAATAAATGAATTCGTTTCATTACCAAATAGTCGATTTGAAAATTTGTTTCCTGAAAAAGTAGCAGTCACTTTACAACCGGTTGAATAAAATAACTCTTTCTCGGTTTGAATGTAGTAATAATTTTATTTTTTGAATGTATGTGCAGCCAGTGCACAAAGTCGGGTCTATCGCCTCAAGGCAATATCTTCCCACCGAACCGAGCAACTGAAAGTCTCAAAAGTAAATTTGGTAAGTGCAATACCATTGTGTACTGATTGATAAAATGTACTGATTAATAGCAATAGGAATGGAAAGGTATTTTTTGGATTCTCTTTACGGCGTTCTCTTAAAAGTAACGTCTTCAACAAAAAATATATTATTCTCTCATTATTTTTTTGTACATGGTCCGATACACTTAATTTTGTGTGCTTTTTTCGTAATTTTATTTTTAACTAGCTTTTATGTCCCGCCGTTGGCCAAGAATGTAAAATTGTGAAAGAAAAAGCAATCGTTTTTATAATATTGTCACCCAATTATTTTGCAATATCAGACTATGAAAAGTGGTTTGAAATTTGATTGAGTTTAAGTATTGTAAAATGTTCAAGTGATGGCCACAACCCATTCTTTTTTATATATTGCTATAAAGTGTGAATGAAGTATAATATTTATACAATTTCTGCTCGCATGGACTATGCGTAATGGTTTTAAATATGACTGTTTATCAACGTTGTAAAGAGATTGGTTTGGCCACAACCCCCATTTTTAAATATTATCATCGAAAACAAATTGTAATGTGTACCTATTGAAAATTTAGTAATTTTGGATGTTGGGATGTGGTTAAAATTTGATTAAACAAACGTAGGTACTGAAAAGATCTAGTATTGGTCACATCCCATTCGTTTTTAAATTTTTTTATCAAGTGTGCATTATATTTTTGCTCAATTTGACTGAAAGTCTTCATTAACGAAGAAGAAGAAGACTTGAACTATAGTAAATAGTTTTTAATTTGAATATAAATGTTGTGAAGAGTTCAGTAATGGCCACAACCCCCATTCTTTAAATATAAGGTGTTGAAAATTATTCAAAATAGGGTGATATAAATGGTTTAAATTTAATTAAACAAAAGTATTGAAAAGATTCTAGTGCAGGTTATATCGTCACATCCCATATCCCATTCATTTCATATGTATTTTCATCAAGTGTGCATATCGTTAATAATATTTCTGCACAATAGACTATTAGACTTAAAACTAACCCAAAAGACTAAATAAAAAAGAGAAAAATAAGTATAAGACTATAAGAAATAGTTTGTATAAAAAACTATTCCAATGGTCTACATAAAATAAGTAAAAATACATATACCTAATAGAAGAATTAGACTATTGGAAATAGATTGTATAAAAGCTCACCCAAAGGTCTACAAAAAAGAAGAAGAAGAATATTTAGACTATTGGAAATAGTTTGTATTAAAACTCTCCCAAAAGTCTACGTACTTAAATGAAGAAGAATAATAATTAGACTAAAGGAAATAATTTTTATAAAAAAATGACCCAAATGTATACATAAAAGAAGAAGAAGAAGAAGATGAATTAGACAATAGGAAATAGTTTGTATAAAAACTGCCCTAAAGGTCTACATAAAATTAAGAAGAAAAAGAATTAGACTCCAGGACCCGCCGCTTCAGGCCCTTCAGTACCTCCCGTCCCTTTAATCCCTCATTACGTCCCTTCCCATCAGGCCCTTCAGTACCTTCCGTCCCTTCAGGCAGTTTTATACCTCCCGTCCCTTCAGGCCCTTTAGTGCCTCCCTTCCCTTCATTACATCCCGTCCCATCAGTCGGTTAAGAAAAGTTTAAATCCAGAAACCATCCTGGAAGAACCGCGAAGAGATGAAAGAACCTTCTTTTCCCAGGATGCTCTACTTAATAGGTAAAATGACTAAATACACGAAGAAGAAGAAAAAAGTTTAAACCCAGATACCTGCGAAGAGATGGAAGGACAGTTGGACCTTCTTCTCCCAGGATTCTCCAACTTCATAGGTAAAATGACCAAAAATACACGATGAAGAAGAAGAAGAAGAAGAAATAAGTTTAAATCCAGATACCTGCGAAGAGATGGAAGGAAAATTGGACATTCTTCTCCCAGGTTAGTCCACCTTCAAAGGTAAAATGACCAAATAGACGATGAAGAAGAAGAAGAAAAAAGTTTAAATCCAGAAATCTGCGAAGAGATGGAAGGAAAATTGGACCTTCATCTCCCAGGATAGTTCATCTTCATAGGTAAGATGACCAAGTACACGTTGAAGAAAAAGAAGAAAAAAGTTTATATGCAGAACCCGTCCTGGAAGACCTGTGAAGAGATGGAGGGACAGTCGGACCTTCTTTTCCCGGGATACTCCCCCTTCATAGGTAAAACGACCAAATACACGAAGAAGAAGAAGAATAAGAAAAAAGTTTAAATCCAAAAACCATCCTGGGCATACGCTCGACAATTCACCAAAGTTTCATTATAATCGGACAAACGGTTGATAAATAAATAAATAAAATAATTTTCCTATAGGAAATCAGTATAGGTATATTATTGTTGATTTGTAAGTAAATAGTATTAGGTAGGTACCTACCTACAACAACCTTCTAAATAAATTCGATTCCTAACAAATTTTATTTGAATATCACATTCTTTCTGTAGCCATGGAAACGATTCGAACACGTAAGTAATATCGAATGGTTCGGATACATTTTTTGAATATGTAGGTACCTACATTGGTTTGTTCGATGCCATAAAAATGAAAATTGTCAGAAAAATCAAATATTATTTACAAATTATGCAATTTTATTATGCCTATATCTTTACTAATAAATAACACATTTTTACAATATATGTCTTAAAACTTGCTGTAATGTCTTGTGTTTCATTTTATTATTTCATAATTACATTTATTTCAAAGGTTTATTATTTTCAATAACATATTCATTCGGTAGGAAAATGAAATATTGTATGAAAAGATATTAAAATGGCGGCGTTTATGTACAAAACGCTTACTTTAAAAATAAGTTAAACATTATAATTATACAAAATATTCACCATGTTTTTCACTTAAACGCTAAGTTATACTTGAAAATATATTTTCTTCGTGTAAATACGTACTTCTAACTTTTAAACTAACAGATATTTGCGTGCAAAATGTACACTTTTTTGACAGATACGACTTGGAAAATTTTGTATGAAAAAAATAATTATTGAAATATTTTTAAAATTCAGCATTTTTATCGCATTATTTTTAGCGTGACACTGCATCAGGTATACAGGTACACGTTCGCACATAAATTAGATTTTCAGATGCTCTTGGTTTTTCAGAAGGCGTGAGACAAACACACACACACACACACACACACACACACACACACACACACACACACATACACACACACACAAACACTAACATTTTGATTGCTTTATTACTTTAGATAATAACTGTTTTCTCAGGTTTTTTATCCATTGCTAAAAACTTATAAGATTAAATGATCGTTATTCAATAAATCTAAACATTGGCTCGATGCGTATTCACAAAATGTTCTCACTGTTTTTCAAATAAAATAAACCATAGTATTTTATGTAACGCTCGATTCAAATACACTAACTCGAACGCACACGATTGTATGTAATCTTTAAGGACGTACATTATCACATAATAGTTTCAAAGTTTGCATTTGACTTCCCTACATTGCTCTTAAAGGACGCATCAGGAATTATTTGAGGAATGTAGCCGATGATAATGACAATTAGGTAATGAAATAAATTTACAAACAATTTTAATTATAAAATATTTAGCAATATTTAGCAATATGAACGAAACGTTTTACGAAATATTTCACATAACTTTAATTTAATAACTTTGAAAATCATCTGCGTGGAAGTTAGTATGATTGTTTTATGTTTTGCAGATACAATGAAAATAATATTAGTACCTACCATGTTGATGTGTAGAGCAAAAAAATTAACTTTTACGATCTGAAAAGTAAAGAAGTAATACTTAATAATTTAAAGGCGCCGACATTTTTATAGGCACTTTGATGCTTCAGCAATTTTTCTCGGTTCTTTGTTAATAATAGTCGGCGGTGTCTTTTGAGGTAAATTGCTGAGTTATTTTATTGTCACTATAATAAATTCGCCGAAATTTTCATCGGAAATTTGCAAACTATAAAAAAATATATTTCCCTTTTCAAGAGAACGCCGAGGAGTTTTTGACGTGTCGTAAAAATTCTAAACAGTCTTAAAATACAAATCTACTACGTGTTTTTTTTTTATTATTTTGCGTATACAAAAGGATGGCATGACCGTGTGAATGCCATCTTGATTTTGAGAAATCTTAAAAATATAACATATATTTTATTTGAAGTCTAAAATGGCGGGTTTATTATCATAAGCCAATCTTTTCCAACCATTCAAAATAACAGGGAGATAAATATAAAAAAAATATGAACAAAATATGCGGACCATTCACCACAGCAATGAGGAAAGGAAAATGAGAATATAAAAAACTCAGAATAAATAATGTCGTTCACGAGTTATTTGATAAATTTAATTCAATTGTTTTTTTTTTGAATATTGAACGACACAGGGGCGATCGGAATATTAATCTGAAGGAGGTGGTCCGAGGACAGGTACGGCTGGAGAAGGCCAGGGACCACAAGGATGTAGCACCGGTGATGATGATGATGATTGCGTGGCATTTATTGTAGCCTAGGAGTTACATATACATGTCATTATTAACTCCATCAACAATCAACTCTTTGACCACCTGACAGATAGCTACTTTCTTGTACATATTCTGTACCGAAAGGACAGGCAGTTCTCTGTACAATAAATTGGTAAGTACTGTAGTCACGTGGTCATCTGAGGATTATTATTAAGAAACTTATTTTGTACATGAATTATGTTTTTTGTAAATAATGAGAGCAACAATTCTTATCCTGAGGTGCCAATAATAAAAATATTCGATTACTTACACATTGGTACAAGTAGGTAAATAAGACAAAAATAACCTTATAAGTCTGGCGCAATTCAGGGGTGACTTCTATGCGAAAAATGCATTTGTCACCTCAGATATAAGAATTGTTGTTCTCATTATTTACAAAAAACCAATTCTCTCAATAGATGGCGTTACAACAAAAATAAATAAAAATAATAAGAATGTTGTTCATAATTTCACACATAGATGGCTTTAGTGAAAATTCCTTATTTTCAAGCGAAAAGAATTTCAGTATTACAATATATAGAACTTTCAAAATTGAATTGATAGGGATCTCATTAAAAAGGCATAATTGGTGAACGTTGCGCAAGCACATAAAGTTATCGCGTAATCCAGCCGATGACAGGTCGTAAGCCCTGTGGGTGCCTTGATTTCCCGGTTCACCTACAGTAAATATTTCAAATTCGTCTCTATTGAGATAATTAAAAATCTGTTAAAAAATATCTTTGACTCCTGACAAGGAAAAAAATCCAATGTTTGCGCATATGCAATAATAATAATATTCAATGAATTAACTTATTATTTTTATTGTAATTTTATTTATTTCTAATACACCAGTGTTGATTATGTTAGTAGTTCTTTTAATTGAAACCCTTTATCACTATTAATAATATATTATCGCATATATAATGAACTGACATAGGCATTATCATATTTGGAGGTAGACGTTTTAAATCAAATAAAATCCTTTTGAATATAATCCCTTCAATTTGTTATATAATATCTTCTGATAAAATAAAAAAGATCAAACATTATACCCCCAAAGTACAATGAACTGGATGGAAATATAAAATTGAAAAATATTGACAACTTGTTAATTTTTAAAAAAAAGTTGAAAAAATTCCTCCACATTGTACCATAATATAAATGTTTTAATTTTGTGTGTGTGCGTGAAGATTTGTGTATCTTTATATTCATGCAGCTTTATATTTTATTTCTTTTTCTACTTTTTGTAAATTTAAATAATCAATTTTTATGAACTCTGATGTTTAGTGTGCCTTACTGCAGACTCTTTCTCTTTTATGTATCTTGTTAATTTTAAGTTTTCTGAACTCCTCCCCGAAGCACAAGGTTTCCTTCTAATCGGGGAGAATTTTAAATTTATCTGTGATATTTTTTATACTTTGTCATGATAATATATCCTGTATCCTTTTCATATTAATAAATTTATTTTACTTTACTTTACAATAATATGTATAGCGGCGGGTTTATTGCCATAAGGCAATTGTTTCAACCAACCAAAGCAACGCGAGGCCATAATTAGTGTAGTGGTAGGTACATTATATTTATAACAAACAGAAAGACAAACACATAAAATTATTAAATGTAAAATCACAGCAACAAAGAATGGAAGGATACAGAGGTTGTTGGATGTGAGGGAAGGAGTCTCAATTAAGAGTTATTAGACAAGTATAACAGCTTTAGTCTTTTTTAAGGATTGAGACGTGGATATAAAATAAATAAAATAAATATAATGTTTCATCGTTTGTACTCGAAACGAAGACCTAATAAAATCAATAGAGTGTGCGGAAATGGGATCTGTAGTACGCTAAGAAGATCAAAAAGATAGACCGTGATCTAACAAAAAAACAAAAAAAAAATTATAAACGTAAATGTTTATATGGCGAATGTATGATGCACAGTTCTCTATGCGTATCCTGAAGAAAACCTGACGTAATACTTACAAAAAATAATGTAAATGGATTCTGATTCTCATTTAAAATTATTTTATTAAAATAACTGACGAAGATAACCTCCGAGTATAAAAAAACAATATCCCTATTTAAAGGTCACCTATTTGGTTTTTCAATACAAAAGGTTTTTGTAGAAAAGAGAATATGTTCCCAGGGAAAAAAAATCAAGTACCAGAGATTCTTTAAATAAAATATCTCTATTTTCGACTTTTTAAACGGTATTTTGGTATTTGTATGTTTTCCCCAGTTGTTTTATATAAAAGTTATGTTAATACATATATTTAGGTACATTAGCACATGCTATTATAATTCTTTATATGGATAGTCGAGTCGTAATTTGCTTGTTTTCCATATTGTTTAAATTAAGTCTCATTAAAATTCTCTATTTGTGTATGTAATTATCATTATTAGTGATATTTCCCCAAAACTTTTAAGATAACACGAGTAGGTAGATATGTAGTATGTACTTAATATATATAACACCATCGTTGGCCCATAGCCATTTTGGCCCTCGTACAAAATAGTAATAATCCGAGGAATATATAATATTATTATATACTCTGTGTATATGTGTGTTTGCCTAAGTTTGTGCTTAGACATTATTATATTCTATAACCATGTTGATTTTTAATGTAAATTATCATAATGCACATGAAAAATCTTGCTACATATAATCCTGGGGGATGCAAGGTGGGAGAGGACCAGAAAATCGAAGAGTTGCCCCTTCCCATCAACCTTTTATACTTCTCGTGGGTGTTTCTTTGGACACCGGTTACGTAGATGTCCAGCTTGTCCACAGCCCCGGCAGCGAAAATGTCTTTCTTTCCCGTAAGGCCTCAACACCTTATAAACAACGCCCTTTTGATTCTCCTCAAAAGGGCGGTTCGCGGGCTTGAGCATGACCTCGTAAATATTTTTTTATAGATTCAAATTCGAGTGCCTGGGTTAGAGCGTCACTCAAAATTTGTGGTCCGGCTATGTATCTCGCTTGAGTGCAATCCGTCCCAGAATATTTTTACTTCAACACTTTCATACACATCATTAGGAATCGTAGGGTATGCATATCTTATTAGGCGCGCTCATTCCTGGAGAGTTTCATTGGATTTCTGAATACGATTCTTAAGCTGTGACCTGTAAACCAGTTCCATGTGTTTCTCACTCTCATCTCAAGTCTCTTAATCAACGATTTCAAATCTTATCGTTCAGTTAGAGAAATTGTCTCCAGGACTCTTAAGGTATCTACTCGCAGATAATACACTCAACACTGAGGCCTTTCTATTCTTGGAACAGCTGTTTTTCATGCCCATAATCTCGAACAATGTCAAATATTCTTCCCAGGGGCTTTTTCCATTAAAGGTTGGCATATTATTTCGCACGCATTCCACAGCTGGTACTATTGTACTTTCTACAACTGCCGTTGACTTTTTCTTGGAATCATCCGAATCTCCAGAAGCACCTGATTCTCCAGAAATTAATGTGTTTTGTTTATTCTATTTTGAAATTTCCTTTTTATGGTATGTGAATTATCTTAAAGTTTCCCTACTACTCCTTATATTCCTATAATTTCTCCTTTTGTGTTTCTGAAATATTTTTGAAACTTCTCTTCTACATATATCTATGAAACGATCTTGAAATACCTAATAAAAAAATATCCTATGTATGCGTACATATACACATGCTATCATAAAATTAAGCAAGGTACTTGCGTGTCTGGATCATCACAATAACTTTTTGCATAACTTTTTTCAATCGTAGTTGAAGCGCAATTTTATTTTACGGTGTACCTATCAGAGTCTCATTCCTCGAAATTTAAATCAATAACTTTCAACTCCTCAATAGCCCAAGCAGTTGAGGTTTGTTGCCTTGCAAAAGGTGGTGTAGAAATTATTTTTACATATGTTGTTTAGGTCAAGACTCAAGATTCCGATCTTGGGCGAGGGGAGCGCACACCGCCATCTTGGATTAAAGGAATGAAAAATCGGTTTATTCAAAATAATTCACCAACGGTTGATTTTACGTCAAAAATGTCAAAGACAAATTAAAGATGATAATTTTTTTAGAAAACATAAAGAGACTAAATATAATAAATTTTATAGTACATAGGTAGATATCAATTTTGTATCTCTTATTTATTTATTTTATTTATTTATTTAAAATTCAACACAGACAGCTTAACTATAAATAAATTTTGTATTCAATTATACTGTAAATTCCTTTGGCTTTATTTTACAAGATTAAATGGAAACTACTTGGTTTATATTTGTGACTACGATTTAAGATTTGTCTCTCATTTCATTCTTCTATCAACAAAAAAGTTCTTCTCCTATCTATGTATAATAAGACATATCACCAAATTATCTGATCTATGTCGATAATAACATAATCCGAAGTATGAAATGTCTGAGAATTAGATGCTAAAGAATGATGTTTAGTAAGGAAGTAGGTTTTTCGATAAAAATGTCGTTAACGTAACCCATTCCATTACACATCTTCTTATGGAATAATTCAAGCAATACTGCGTTTTATCAAATATCGAATAAAAATATGTATTTTATGTACTTATGATCCTATTTTTCTACAGCCAATTTCAGTTCGATTGTCACTGAAAACTATTTGTTGTGATAGATGAGACCCAAAATCACGAATAAAAAAAGATTGTATGCCTTTGAAAATATTACGACGAAATTTACAGAGCTGCTGAAAATTGGGATCAAAAAGCAGAGCTGATCAGCGAAAACAGTGACAAGATCATTTCAATTAAATTCTGATAGCAACCAAAAATTTATCCTATCAGTGCTTAGCTGACTTCAAAACGCCTTCAGCCTTAATACTGTTCTGTTTCTGGTCGCAACCTAACCAGTAAACCAGAATAATTGGAGATGGTGTTAAGACGAAGAAGCCAAATAATTAATGTACATACGTTATGTAAAAATAAGAGCTAGGCTACGGTTTTCTTTGTCTTCTTTGTAATAGATATTACGTGATGGTCAATATGTGAATATTGTTTTTTCCTTTAATATAATTTGGTTGCAACGAGATGATTTTTGACCTCCGGGGTTGCATCATGGAAATCCATCCACCCCCTGGATATCTCTTCGTCAGGCATTCCTCTACCAGGTGTTGGACAGTCTGATTATTTGCTCCACAGTCATACTCCGGAGAATCTTTCTTGCCTCATATCCACATGAAGTGATTGCAGCGCCCCTGTCCAATTAGTTTGGCTCATTAAATTTAACGCAACTTCCGTCATATCAAAGTGTACCTACTTTCATTTCTGAAACACTTGAGTATGATATATTATCTTTCTTCCCGTTTAAGGCCAAGTAGGTACCTTATTTAATTACTCAAATGTATTTTATCGTGGATAAATAGTTGTGCTTTAAGAACGTAGTATGTATATTTAAGAGGGTATTTTGACACAAAATGTCTATTAATAACACTTGATTTACAGACTAAGTTGTCAACCTAAGATATGTTTAAGGCTCAAATTTTATTTAGAATACAAGACAGAGAAGACGGAATAGGATAATTTTGATTATGAACTAATTTTTGTTGTGTATATGAAGAAGTTACCAGCAATCGAAGTAGTATGAATAGATTCATGTATACCTGGACAGGAATCTATGGCCTTCGTGTCTCAGTTGGTTGGGTATCTGGCTGCTGATACAAAGGTCCCGGGTTCGATTTCCGGTGGAGACACAGTTTTAAATTGTGATTTCAGTCTGGATCTGTGAGACGATTAATATCGTAAGATTCCAAGATGTGGAAACTTGTTATTGGGTGCGTGTCAAATCAATGATTAAAGTAGTACCTGTTAGTTGCCCGAAAAGTAATGTAAAATAAAATATCATCAATCTAATCATCTAATAGTAGACCCAAGAACCTGAGTACCTGGGTTTGACCTGCCATGGGTGAAGCAAAACAGGGTAAGAACGGAGCAAGGCTGTGTAGGGAGAATCCAGATTGTAAATAGGGAGCCGAGCAGACAGCAAAGCATATGGTGCAGGAATGCCAGCTCAGGAACTTTAACGGTACCCTTCGGGATATCCTTGAGGTAAGATCGGAGGCAGTGGACTGGTTGACAAAGCTGGAGCCAAGGCTGTAAATCTGCCCATATGAGTGAAGAGGAAGCCTGTACTGGGGCCACATGAATAGTAATATAAGTAAGTAAAGAATTTTTCAAATTTGGTTTGATAATGAATGTCAATAAGACATAATTGGTGAAATTTGTGCAAGCGCTTAAAGTGATCAAGTTTCCAGCCCATGACAGGTCTTAAGGCCCGTAGGTGCTTGATTTCCCGGGTTACAGAATTTACATGAGATTTGAACAAGAGCTTTTTACCCAGAATAACTCCAAGGTTCTTGACCTCAGTACATCGCTTAATAGCAATTGTATTTAGATTGTAATTATAAGAAATCGGACTGAGACACATTTTGATATGTTTGAAGACAAAGGATATGTTTGTCAAAAAAGGTCATTTTTAAAATTTATTTATTTATTTATTTTGAAGGTTACATACAGTTTTTTAACATAAACGTAAATTTTCAAAATGAATTAATAAATATATAAACCAAGATTGTAACGCCAATTACTATGATACGGTCATCCAATAAAAATATATAACTATATAATATAATACGCAATAATATATAACTATATAAAATTATACACCCATAACATACATAGATTTGTATAAAAAAACAAGGAAAATTTCCGTGAATACATACCTACATACAAAATGACAAAATATAAATACCTTACAAGGATAAGAAACATAAAAATAAAATAAATCAATATTATGTAAACATATAAATAGATGCATACAAGTTAGGGGGTTTGGGATAGGACAATGTATAGGAATAGATAGGGAAAATTAGAAATATAAAATCAATAATTGAGAAAGCCTCAACATACTCTTAAATATGCTCGGTGTGCCAAACCTGCGAACTTTGCTTCAAACTGTTTACATGTTCTATGTACAAAAGCATTTCCTGCATAATTAGTTCGAAGAACAGGCACATTGAATAAGTCGTGATTCCTTGTTAATCGCGCAGGGACTCTGAGGTTAATTTTCCTTAATAAGTTAGGAGTATCTACCCGATTATTCAATATGTTATAAAGAAACATCATGAATAATTTATAAAAATAAATAAAAACACATAGTTTTAATCCACAAATGAGAATGTTAACGCTTTCGCCGAACACAGTCAGCTTCCTCAGAGGTAAGAATCAAACTTTGAAATTAAAAGAAAAGAAAAAACTTAAAAATATGAAAGGTCATTTGTGCTTTAAACAAAATGAATTTAAATTGATATAGCCATGAACAACAACAACAATAACAAGAACAACAACAACGAACGAGTGGGTTGTGGTTAATCTAAACTCCTTCAAATAATAAATAAGTCACTCCACAAAGCATTCAATTTTTTTATGGAAAATATTCAGTATTTTCTTAAAATGATTTTGTTAAATTATTATTGATATCAATATTTTTTTATGAAAACTTGATAATTCTTCAATGCCATTTTATAAAAGTGATGTGCGTTTTTACCAATTTGAAAATAAAAATAACAAATTTCGAGTTTCCTTAGGTAGGGGTCACTTGAAATATTTGACAGTTAAATAAATTGAGAAGCACTATTCAGATATCCCACGAAATCTAATTGGGTCGAGTATTAGATATACAAATTTGCAAAATATAAAAAAAATCGAATGTGTACTTTAGTCTATAATCGATAAAGTAGAATAAACACGCCGTATATAGCACACAGCACATAGTACATATCAAACAGATACATTGTGGTGAATCTTTCAGAATACCATCTCAGCACGATATTTGTAAATAATCTGCAATAAAATAATAAAATTAAAAATTGCGAATTCATAACACAACTCAACTGGGTTTGTGAGGTGTAAAAATACTATGAGCTCATAACATGGCCATATTTTATATTATAGATACTTCACCCTTGATGGATAAATTATTATGGCACATTACTTCTGTGGGTTCGAATCGATATTTATCAATAGAGTATCAACTACCTTCATAAGTATGTCTAATATATAAGGTAGGACCCCTCTATATGGAAGAGAAATGTGACCTCAGTAAATAAGCCATTCACGGGTTTTGCTTGGTTCTAATAAATAGCTTTTGTCCGATGGCTGAATGGACAATTTTTATGTGGATCAAAGAATGGACACCCAACCTAAGAAAGGGTGATAATAATTCACGATATGATGACGGTGAGTCAGAAAGTCAAAGCCTTAAATATGATGCAGGATATATTATATGGTGTTGTGTGAGGATTATTTGAGATATGAGCACTGAGTCATCATTCTGTTATGAACTGCAGGACTACTTATTATTATTATTTTTTTGTCCTTCTTTTTAAAATGAATATATCCTTGTTAAACACGTACATATACATCTTCCTACGTTCCCTAAAATAAGCATAAATGGTTGTGCTATGCGTGAACGAAATCGGTCGAGGCAGGATTCGAACTCGCGACCACTGGATAACTAACCCAGCGCGCTAACCGCTCTGTCATCGACCCGTCTATGCTTTCTTATCTCGTCTTAATATTTAATATGTTTAAATCAGTACTAAATCATAATCTTATCTTAAACTTAATCTACATTCAATAATAAAATTTCATTAAGATCAATGTTAAGTGTGAAATTATCATTATTTTTTATACCTTTAAATTAATATATTTACTTAGTTAATTATTTTATTTTATTTTACTTTATTATTATTATATTTACTTTATTATTATTTTTTTTCATGAATTATTTAACCTTCAAATTAATATAATTACTTAATTATTTATTTTATTTTAATTTACTTTATTATTATTTTATTGCGATATTTTATTTTTTATATTATTTCATTTTATTTTACTCTATCAACAGTTAACATAGACAATAAGTACAAAAAATAAGGAAAGATAAAATTAGACCACTTAGATATATTCCACTGATTAATCTAGAAACTATTGACAATTACAACATGTACTTTGATGAAGGGTAATAGAAGGGAAGACTTTATAATCTCAAAGATTTACAAGGTCTGAATCTTACCTTATTCTTATCTTGGTCAACTTCATTAGTAGCCCTGTCCTGCTGCTGAATTAAATGCTTGTTATTTAAGACACGAACAAGAAGAAAAAGGAATTTTGAAAAATCTTGTGCGTGAATCTATATAATATAATATAGAATTGTTCTGAGGGCTTGGGGGCTACTAGGCTTGTGCAAGGATACAAAATTTTAATGCAGCATTTTACCTATCCATCAAAAGAGGAGTAAGACAAAGTTTCGCTTTGGCACCACGGCTATTAAAGCTGTACATTTATTACTTCGTTAGAATTGTAAGGTGCTAATAGCAAAAAGCATGGGCAAATCCATATCAATATTACACATTATAATTTTCATAAAAATTATAGTATAACAGATTAGTAATAGTTACGAGTTGCTAAGGACTTACTAGAGAAATTCAAATATGTGTTGATGTAGGTATAGAAGCAACATTTTAAGTGAAATCTATTTACCGTAGCATAGTTTGAAGTCGGTTGACTCATGTTCTGACGTCAAGGGTTTGATCAATGGGAGAAATGTACGCAATCAACAGTTCTCTGGGATGGAAAGACGGATTAGCAATAAACTCGCCACTTGAACAGGATTATAAGTAATCTGAGATACCTACATATTATATTAAATTTTTCTTAACATCACATATTATATACCTACATGTTTTTATAGACACGGTTATCAACAAACGCCCGTTGAGTTTTCGATCTGTATCAAGGATCACATGAATTATTAATTTGTAAAGGTCAGAAAGGATGAAAAAATGTTTTAGAAAGATGAAGAAGTTGAGTCAATCAACGATAAAATATTTTCCAATCGCAAAAATACAGTCTATAGTACCTTCATAAGTATACGAATAGTAAAAATACATATATCGACATAAAAAGAGTAAGGCGATTTAAAAATATATGTGAAAAGAAAACGCCTTTTTTATCTTTTTTTTAATGTCTTTAAAACGTGCCAATCGATGAAACAACGGGATAAATAAGCTTATACAAATTTATGAATTGATATTATTTATTTGATAACTATCTCTTTAAAGCTGGATTAAATAAGTGTTGCCGCTGAGCTCATTGGGGAGCTAATACATAAACAAGCAAAATTTGTTCTACAATATTCAAGAACCAGAATTCCGCTACAATAATCTGGGGGGCAAGTTTGGTCCGACCGGCGAAATCAATACCCTCACGATTACCCATATCATGGATTTAATTGTCATATGGAGTTCTATGACATCTAAACATATTATAAAAGTCTATATAATAATTATATCCATGATATAGGTAATCACTAGGGTTTTGATTTCGTCGGTCGGACCAGGGGCAAGTATGGTTCAATCGGCGAAATCAAAACCACCGTAATTACCCATATCATGGATATAATTATTATATGGAGTTCTACAATATCTTTATATGTCATAGAACTGCATACTTTAATTATATCCATGATATGGGTAATCACTGGGGTTTTGATTCCGCCGGTCGAACCAGACTTGCCCCCCAGACTATCTTGCCCCCCTGGTATTTTTAAACGGCACGTTTTTCGAAATTTTTTTTACTATCGATAATATAAAGGTATAAAGTGTTTTTTTATTTTGTTTTTCCTAGCGTTTCATAATTTGACTCTCTTATAGCCGTTGGAAGTTTGTTTGTTTGTTTCATTATGGATATGGTGGTACACGCTTTAAAAAATTTATTTGTAAATAAATAAATAATTAAATATACCTATTTACCGTCCTCAAATACAACATCAATTCCTTTCATACAACTTATCATTATTTGATATTATTATTTTTAATATTTATTTTTTTACATTACTTGTAAACGAAAAGGTGATTTCGTTATTATAAATATTTCAATATGGTTTCATTCTTTTTTTTTGCTTTTCCGAGCAAATGAACATTTTACATAAAAAGATTTATTTCAGGAATTTAATATCTTTTGAAATGGACCATCTCTTATTATTATTAAATGTGCTTTATACTTTTCTAACAAATCTTTGATAGAAATCGAAATATGTATTCTGAATTAGGATCACAGAGTAAAGAATATACAGAACTGACATAAACTAGGACTTAAGACCAGGGGATTGGCAAGGGGATTATTGAGATGGTTTGGCCACATGGGGAGAATGAATGAGGAATGCCTGACGAAGAAAAAATGGAATGAGAGGTCGGGGCCGCCCAAGGAAGGGATGGCACGTCCATGTGAACTGTATTTTGAAAGACGGAAATGATAAAAGCGTGAACAACAGACGTATATGTATAAGACGATGTATGAAAGTCGACGAGGCGATGTATGTGTGTCAAGATAGGAATAAGTGGCGTTCGGTTCTCTGAGGGAAATGGCGTGATGTTATGTACATATGTATGTATATATTATTGATCTTTGATTGTGATGGGTTTATCGAATACCTACAGAAGTATTTGGAAGGTGTTCACCGTATCTTCAACGTCCGTGAAAATTAACTATATTTTATTTCTTACTTTGAATATCATGTGTTTGATTATCAAAAAAAACTCTTTCATACACGTGCCCACACTAAATCATACTTTTTAGGTATTGTTTTTTAACTGTAGGTACTACAAGTACATTAATGTGTGCCTTCTGAAAAAGCAATAAGCGATTTTCCTTTAAGTCAATATTTACCTACAAATAATACAAGGCAAAGAATCAAATTCTTTGATGTCGTCAAACAAATGTGATTTAGAGACAGATTTGAAAAAAAAGGTTTGACAGACATGATGAATTGTCTCCTACAAATAGGTAATTCATAGAAAATAAAGTATTTTATTCATCCATTGGAGTAGGAAACGAACATATTTTATTATCTTTATGCCGTTGGTGCAGAGCACATTAATTTTTATGTTGTTCAGATTTTGAATGGTGGCCTTATTCTTTGAGGATAAAAATTTATTTCGAAATCATCGACTTTACTTTTGAGGAGATAAACTACAGAATTTAAACGCGCGCTGACAGTTAAATGAAAACGTTTATTTTTGGTACTGTACGGATTATATTAAATGAGTATATCCAATGTCGGTATGCTGTTTTGTATATACCTATTTATGTTTTGTATAATATAATATGTGTATGTATATTTAATACCTGTGTTGTCTTCTTTATATTTTTTGTACATGTTACTTGCCTTAGCAATTTCCTTTGTCTAATATATAAAAATCTCGTGTCACAGTGTTTGTTATCGAACTCCTCCAAAACGGCTTGACCGATTTTGATGATTTTTATACGATAGTTCTGAGAATAGGTTGTAGGCTATTTTTTATACCCCTAAGTGATAAGGGTGGCCCTCTTCAGATTTTTTTTTAGTTTTATGACAAAACTTTATTTTTTAATGATTTGGAATTAAAAAATACTTATAACCTTAAATTTATACCCTTCTACCACTAACCCCTATTTTTAAATTGCAATATTACTATTTTTACTTTTATCCACAGATGCGCCATAGGGTTGCAAGATGGCAATTGATTAATCATTGTCGTACGATAAATTTTTATGTATTTAACCCAGTGAAAACAGAAAGTGCGATTGTTATACAGGCGTCACCTCTCACCCAGCAAGGAGTCGGTCAAAGATGGTGGTCTCCTATCTCTCTCACATAATAAGCTTTCTCTCACTCCCTACTCAGTTTTCGGCCATTATTATTGTTTGTACATCGATTCTATCGATTGTATAATTTCTGCGAAAATTCCAGATCCGTCTACTGATCAACTACTGTTCGATATTGTTACAACAAACATGATTCATGGGCCATGCGGTACATTTGAATCGTAATGTCTCATTACTGACTGATAAACAAAGAATCATTTACGACCGCATTATGCAGGCAGTTTTGGGAGGAAAAGGTGGATCTTTTTTTTCGATGCACCAGGTGGAACTGGCAAAATATTTCTCATTTCGCTTTTTCTCGCCGAAATACGATCAAATAATGGCATCGCATTGGCCGTTGCATCATCTGAACAAAATAACCCAAATACAGTGCGCAATATAAAAAAAACAATCGTACATGGCCACAGTGCTGAAACAATGCAAAATTATCATCTGGGATGAATGCACTATGGCACACAAACATTATCCAACAGAGATTTGAACTCATTGGATTTGCCAGGCATGTCACCGCACCATCTACAACTGATAGTTGGTTCTCCGGTTATTTTACTTCGGAATTTGAACCCACCATGGCTGTGCAACGGCACGCGATTAGTCATTAAAAAAATGATGAAAATCATTGTCTAAACCATAATTTTGAATGGTAAGTTCCGACGCGAAAATGTATTGGTGTCACGAATCCCAATGATTACCACAGAAGTACTAATTGAATTAAAACGCGTACAATTTCCTATTTGCAATGACAATCAATAAGTCACAAGGCCAAACAATGTCTTTTTATGGCTTAGATTTGGGCACACCATGTTTTTCACACGAACAATTATACGTGGCATGGGCAAACCATCCAGTTTGTTTGTGTTGGTTAAAGACGGACTGACAAAAAACATCGTACAATGCTCTTCGAGATTGATATTGTTTTTTTTGTCATAATTTAAGATAAAAAATATGTATCAGTTTCTTTAATTTACATTAAACTTTTAAGATATCAAACTTTAAATATATGAGTTAAGTTAATGAAGTTAAATTAAGAAAATGAATGGTTGGTGTTTTGTTATTTTTATACTCCATTCCTCTTCCAGTCATAGACTCCATCCCCACGTCATACTTACAATAAGTTATTTATTTTCTATTTAACTACCAAATTCTTCTCTAGAAATAATTTATATGGCAAAACAACGTTTGCCGGGTCAGCTAGTTTTTTTTTTATAAATACCTAATGTTATTAACAAAACAACAAATTTTTAAATTGGTATACCCACAGACAGGCTGTGCTTTGTAGGATTTTTGTGTGCACGCTTGATTTTTTATGATTGATATCATGTTATTAATAAATAAACAAAAATGTCTAAGTAATGAAATAGGCCGGCCTCATTAAAGGTGGTCCGATAATATTGTTCTCTTCGATGGAAGGAGATGGGCCCGATAATCCCAAAAAAGAGAGATGGCTGAAGGAAGAGAAAAGAAGAAGTAGGTCAAAATTGTTATGGTACAATTTTCACGCTATATAGGTACTCGGTGTGACTATAATCATTGAAATTAAAATGAAAACAATCTACAAAACAAAAAATAACCTATGTTACGATGGTATTTTTATAAAAATAGACACAGAGTGAATGGAATCTGCTAGTAAAAGACACAGAGTAAATGGACTCTGCTAGTAACAGACACAGAGTGAAACTCTGCTAGTAATAGACACAGAGTGAATGAATTCTGCTAGTAATAGACACAGAGTGAATGAATAGGCGTGATGACAGTATGAAAAAATCATTGAAATTATAATTTTATAAGATAAAATAGGTTATATAGATTGGAAAAAATATATTTATTTTCATTTTAAAAGAGCGAATAATATTAATATTATTAAAATAAAAATACAAAATATGTAAGTCCGCCATTTTATGAGAAACACCAATCAGAGTGAATCAATAATTATGACGTCACAGTTTCAATACAATATATGAAATTACTTTGCATCGAACAAAGACTTTTGCTCGTCAGAATTTAGAGCGTAAAAACTTACATATAAGCGTATTATTATTATTCTATGCATATAAGTACTTTATTTATCTATAATTTAAATACAACTTACATCTCGAAAATCGATAAAATATGTTCCTTCTTCTCGCTACATTATGTGTTCATAAACTAAAAGCATACCTACGCGGTACTGTGGTAGACATGACAGTTGTAAAGCTGCGTTGCACCGCTCAATTGCGTCGATTCTGTTCACTGCGACGGGTGTGTTAACTCACTCCTTCGAAATGTATTGGCTCACGGCGCAGTGAGTCGTGAGTGCTAGACAGGGAGAATGCGAACAGTGTTAGGGTATTGAGTTATTGAGTTGCCTGCTTTTTAACCGACAAACTATTACTTTTAAAAGTAGAATCGGGATTTTTAACCGACATACTATTACTTTTAAAAGTAGAATCGGGAAAGTTGTGATATTTTTAAACATGTAGGTACATGAAATATAATGAATTCAATAATAATATTTGCTTATATAAAATACAATACCTGCATATTATACTTTTATTATTATTTTTTAACTAGCTTAATGACCCGGCGCAGTGAATAGGCGTGATGAGAGTAAGAAAAAATCATTGACATTATGATTTTAAAAAATAAAATAGGTTATTGAGGTTTAAAAAAATGTATTTATTTTCATTTTAAAAGAGTGAATAATATTAATATTATTAAAATAAAAATACAAAATATTATAGACTGCCATTTTATGAGAAACGTCAATCAGAACGAATCAGAGCGCATGACGTCACGATATTCTAGGTTCACGTCCAGTTTTGCCGATTTGCGGCACTTGTGCCGATTTCGGGAAATTCAGACTTGCGTCGGCACTTAATCGGGAAACGCTTTAATTCGGCACTTTTTGGGATTAGAATGTATAAAAAAATATATATATATTTTTGTTTATACTAGATGTATTAATTTTGTATTTTTTACGTCTAAATAAAAGTTACTATTATTATTAGTAGTAGTAAACATACAAAGTAAATATAAGTTATTTCATTTAAATAAATATCATTCTATTATTTCACTGGTGCTTACATAGTTTAAGCTATTTCTTTTTGTTTGTATCTTTGTTACTAGCCCCGTCACTAGGCATGGCTTGTGCTAAGGTAAGCTAATAGTTTTATGTTATTGTCTATTACGTTGTTTATTTAGTAAGTATGTATGTAGGTATGTCGGTTAAAAAGCAAGCAACTCAATAACTCAATACCCTAACACTGTTCGCATTCTCCCGGTCTAGCACTCATGACTCACTGCGCCGTGAGCCAATACATTTCGAAGGAGTAAGTTAACACACCCGGCGCAGTGAACTGGGTCCATGCAATTGAGCGTCGTAACGCAGTGGTGTTACACAGGCCTAATGCCTAATTCGCGGGAAACTTAAGATGGCCTATTTTGACGTTTGGACATTCATGAAGTTCTTTATATGCTTATTGCCTAATTAATGGTATATATTTAGTAAATTAATTATAGTATTGAGAGCTAATTGTGGGGGAACAAATACTGTACTTCATTGTAAACGCATACTTAATAAAATACACTTTCTGTGTCTCGCATTGCCAAATTTAATTACTTGTTTCTCGTTTATATTCGCGTGGGACGAAAACAAATACCTCAGTAGGTGTTTTTTTCGACGTGTTTGTACATTTAGGGACCGCACAACACTTATGCACTTTTGAATTTATTTTAAATACACAAATCGTCTTAGAATACATATAGTACATATAGTAGTGATATGCGGTCTACGAAACCGTGACGTCACCGTCAGCTCCGACGGACGCCATTACACTGCAAGCGTTTTTTGACGTAAATGTCAAATTGGATTTTGAAATGGCAATTTTTGCTACTAAACCTTTATTTTATGTTGAAATGTATATATATTTGAAAACAGTGGATGCGTAAAAACATCGTGAGATAGTTTCTCAAAATTAGTCATCATGCCTATTCTGCTTGTAATAGACATAGAGTGAATGGACTCTACTAGTAATAGACACAGAGTGAATGGACTCTGCTGGTAATGAATTATCGCAGCATATTAAAGAAATCCAATGTTTCCCTTCAAAATGGAACTGTAGTACCAACCTTGAAATATGCAAGTGTGTCATATTTGTAGACATGGAAAAATATGAATGAAATTAGAACTAAAGCATTTGGAACGAGATAAAGGTATAAAAAATGAACATATTGAATTTTTTGGCAATATGAGAAGAATGAATGTTAATCACCTGATGAAGTGTCCGGGATTATCCAAAAAAAGGCTGCTTCTAACATATGAATGACATTGTGAAAGACGGAAACGTTCTTACTTTACTTTTCGTATTAGGTACTCCGGTTCTCCTTTGCCCGTATGAGCTGCGTTTAGGTAAAAAAGACCGGTTTTGTCTCGAGGATATCTTTTTAGCTTCCAATGATTTTTCTTAGCTGACAGTCTTGCACTATGTGTCTTATAGTTTGCATAGCTCCACATTCACAATCAAGGTTTTCTCTCTTTCCCGACCTCCAAAGTATTTAATTACAGCAATCCTGCTCCGTTCTTCACTTGTTATGCTGTACCCAAACCTTCTTGGCAAGTTAAATCCAGGTAGTCAGGTTGTAGGGTCCGTTATTAATACTTGCTCGGTTTCCCATCTTTGTTTCCCGGGTTTCTGTAGATCAGAGTATTTTTTTCCTCTGTTCAAATGGGATTTCTAGATTAAAGGCTTTTTTGAGGTGGTCGAAAACCACCGCTGATAGCAGATAGTTGAGGGTTGTTCATTTATTCATCTCTATGCTTGTGGCATGAAGTCTGCGAAGAGCAGTTACGTAAACGTAAGAAGTTTGATCAAAAGATAAACATAATTATTTGAGAAGACGTATGAATATTAAGATGAGGAAATATATGCTTGTCAAGATAGAAAATTGTGAAGTTTGGTGAATATTTATTTTGTATTTCAATCTTCATCTAATGCCTTTTCTTTGTCCTATTTACTTGGAGTCTGCTCTCCTAGTTTTATCATGCCAAACTTACCTGCCCTGTGCTAGATCAGGATCCCTGTTTTTTATGCTTGACAGCTGTATGGCTCTTGCTCTACTGGTCTTCTAACTGGATGTATATTTCAATATTGAATAATAAATGAAATTTTATTTAAAACTTATCAAAGCCTTTAAAATGCATTAGCAGTTTCATAATGGCGGAATTCCACCGGGAACGGCTTTAATTTCTCTGTGTCTGGATAAATTCCATCTTGTCGACTGCGTGGAGGTAAAATTGAAAGGGCAATTATAACATCGAAGGGTTCTTCAGGTAATATCTGTGACGGGGGCCTAATTGTACAGGACAATGATGGCGTATTTCACAATTTGATAGCGTTATTGTATACCGCTTTCTCACCAACATCACGATAATAGTTATGTACTTATGTAGTTGTTAGTGTACCAAGTTTCACACTTACGGAAACTAAAATAACTCCCAAGAAATATTTATTATTTATCTATTTGTTACTCGTTAGCATTAAGCCAATTCATGAATAGTATCTAAATTCAGATATTTCATAAAGATAAAAATATCATGCGTAAATCAGCATTAAAATAACGTCCAATTCTATAACTTTTTAAGAACGTTCTGGCTAAAGTATTTGTCTTCCCATTCCACTTAGTCCATGTTGATATTCTATAACGCTGAAATAGAAACGTTCTTACTCCAAGTAAGTTACGCATTAGTTCAATTCCCTATTTTTTAACCACATTTTAGTCTAATCAACTGTCAAATCGTTTTTTATTTTAGTTAATACCTAATTGGAAGTGTACTAGTTATTTTCGCAGCAGTTCGGGATATTTAAGTTAAGTTGAACCGTCAATTGTGTACGGAAAAAATAAAATGGGTAATTTACACGTGCTGTGTTATGTTTAAAATAAAAACCAAAGAATATTAGTGCAGATCAATTGAAATGTTGGGTTAGGCGATATCACGGCGACACCCGCGAGATAACATAAATAAACATGGCCGAACAGTGCGAAGTACGCATACGTAGTATGCGTCGTAGAAATTTTGAGGTCAAATTTTTATCTACGGTGCACTAAATTTGTAGATTTTAATTTAAGAAACAAAGTCAGTTACAGATTACGAAATTAAGTTCAAATGACCTCAATTCTAAAATTTTATAACGATCCTACAACAGTTAAAAGAATTACTGAATTTGACGTATTAGGCCTTACTTTTTATTAAAAATACGAGTTTAATCCAGTGCTAAGTCAGTTTCGGCCATACAAAAAACTGGGTAAGTATCAGCTTAAACACAAATTGCAAATAATAAGTAAGACTAATTGTGATACCGTAACTCTTACATACTTTCTGGTAACATAATTATTGATATTCAGCTTCAAAACAAAACAGACATCAAAGATTGGATTATCTTAAATATTTTAAACTTATATTACAATCAAAATACTTTTTTACGAATATTTAAAGGTAAACGATATAAATGTAACATAAAAATAAGTGAATCACCAAATTAAAATAGCCATACCAAATCCAACATTTAAAAACAAAATGGTTAAATTATTAAAAACTTACAGGCTGAAGGATAAGTTGACTGCCTAAAAGTGCCGTTGGAACAGCAGAAGACTCAGATACTTCATCTCCTGAGACACATCCTGAAGTAGACGATGTTGATGGAGTAGAAACCCTTGAAGGTTGACTAATATATATATATACGGGAATGTCACAACTGATAAACTAGATTCGGGATTTTCCGTTTATAAAACAATTTAACGTAACAATGAACAATCTATTACGATCACCAATGTCCTCAGCAAAATTGCCTAAATTTGAATTTACAAACGTCACAAAAATCACAATTCCCAAATTTAACTAAATACATACAAGTGAATTTAATAAAATATGAATCAAATATGTCAATTTTATGTAAAACGTATAATAAAATGAAAATCTTAACACATTCTTTCGAATGAAATTTGTAATATAAATTTTGTTTAAGGGTGTTAGTTGAGAAAATATTCCAGTTTGGTATCATGATTTTTGTGATATTATGGAATATTATCAAAAGTGCTTTTAATAACTTACTCAATTAAGATACAAGAAACAAAGGATTATGTTAAGAACCAGAATGTCTCAACATATAATATTATGAACCAACATGAGTTATGAAGGTTTTGTAACAATAGTGTAATTGAAGTAATGAAAAACAAACATTGGAATGACGATAATTAATTTTGAATACTTACGTCATTATAAATACTACGAAACGAAGAGTTTTAATTGGACGCTGTGATATTACACAAATAACGTTGAATTATGGACAAACTTAAGAAGAAAATAACGACTTAAATATTCCAGAAAGACAATACTTATTGTCATTTGTTTTGTCCACGAAAAAACTTTATTTGAGAAAATGGCGATGTAAAACATTTTACATATTTTAAAGATGCTGTCGAGAAGCGAGATAAAAAAAGCAGCATTAATTGCACAAAAAATATGGAAAAATTAGCACAAAAAGTTTTCAAGAAATAACAGAATTCGTGTGAATGAACGGACAATTTGTACCTTTAAAATTTTTATTTATATGTTTACTTATTCAATGGAGGAAAATTATACAACCAATTGAAAAATATCATGTTCAACCTTACGTGGGTTGAATATTGAATTGGATTTATTTCACATTTTGAATACGAAGATATATTATGGCACGATGACAATGAAAGTGAACTAATACAAAATTTAAACATTTTACCATTTAAAAATTAAAAAAGGGTCCCTTGTAAGAATGCAACATTTACCGGAAAAGTGGCTGTTTTTTTAAAGTTGGTTTATGTTTTTGACTCGAATTACCTAAATTATGGATTGAGTCACTTTAATACTCACCGTTAGATATGTAGAATCTTAAATTATTTTCCGTAATGATAAATTAAATATTTCATAAAATATTTGTTGCTAGCTACAATTTGAGACGACGATCAACAATTAAATTATTCCATTCTTATAATGACTTGTTTGATTAGCTTGTTTTGTTACTTTATGTAATTTTAAATAGTAAATTTCAAACTATCAAAATTCATTCTTTGAATGTTTCAAAGTAATTGTTTTGTTTATATACATATGTATATTTTATCCCACAATACATTTCTCAATTTATTAAAAGATAAACACATAGATTATTTGATAATCCTTGGGAATTTAAAAGTATATTCTATGTAGGTACTTCTCACATTCGCTAAGGTATGCCGTTCTGTTATAATTAAGTTATTTTGTACGCGTAAAAATGAGATATATGAAACTTAGTTACAAAACCTTTCTAAGTCTTAGTGTACAATTGATGTTAAACCTACCTTTGACAATTCTAAACGTGTTCCAGTCATTTTTGGAATACAAATGGCGAGATTACTCAAGCTCGGTAACAAACTCGAGGAACGATGTGAAAGAATGTAGCATTATCACTCCTAATCCTACAAGGCAAGAGCTTAAGATTTAAATTTGAAAACTTTCGCTGAAAATTTGATGGACATCGACAATTTACAAAAGCAATTCACCTCTGCTACGAATTCCATGTGTTCTGTCTCTAAATCACCTCACGTCTAACTTTTCAAAAAGATTAACATTAGACACAGGTAGTTATATTCGCAAGGGGGCCTATTCAGGACTATATTTATCAGTAAAATTTGCTGATTTTTTTCTTATGGGTACATTTTATGAAGACGTTAAGAATCGACTAAAATCTACCTGAGTTGTTCTATACTTCCAAATTTTTAAAGGAGACGGCAACTATAAATGTCAGTTCTGTCAATACCCGGACCAAACTTCGGAAAATATCCTGTTGTTACACAATGGTGTCATAAGATCGGAGCACCTCGTAGGCTTCATCAAGGTCATGCGGATTTTGTGATCCCTTTTTGTCAGAGTTATGGTGCCTGACTATTGGTAGATCTTGGTCACACCTCTGATAGTTTAGATTTAAAAAGATCTGAAGTCAATGGCAGTCGACGAGTGTGAATCTTCTTTTATTTACATTCGTTGATTGTTCTCTTTGTATTATAATGCCGAGATTGCTAATCTAGAAGGCTATGAATTTTTTGTCATAGCCTTCTGTAAAAGGGGCCGTGTAAAGGGGCCGTTAACAGTCCCCATATGCAGAGCGGGGGGTGGCGAGAGTAAAAAAAAGTAATTTAAGGTATTATGGTTTGGTACGTTTATTTATTAGTAAAAAGGCAAGTGAGATGCACCTAAGGAACTTCACCAGAATTTTCTATAAAGGTAGGGGTACATCAAGGATCACTTCGCGGCCCACTATTCAGGTCAATTATCCATCAATAAGGAGGGTATGCAGCAGATGTAAGCCACAGAATAAGTGTGGGATGGACGTGGTTTAGATCAATGTCGGGAGTCCTATGCGATCCATTCAAAGTTGAAAGGCAAAGTGTACTAGACAATTGTCATACCGGCAGTCCTCTATGATTCGGAATGCTAGACAGTGTACAACTCCTCTAATCAACTGGAAACTGCTGAATGTCATTACCGGACAAAATAAATAGTTCAAGCATTCGTGGAAGCCTAGGCGTTCCCAATATTTATAGTTAGAGAGAGAAAAGACAGTTGAGATGATACGGACACGTTGATCGCAGACCGCCACCTCCATGGATCCTCTTCGACTTACATCCAGAGAAAGAACAAAAGATTCTTGAATCGTGCAAAGACGAAACCAACTTCAGAGGCACGGCCTATGTGACATAATACAGGACAAAAGGACCTAAACCTAAGGACGAGGATAGCTGACCTCAACAGTCGGCACATACAAAGAGTTAGGAAATAGCAAATGATAAGAAGAACATTTGTTTATTATTATTTATAACATACACGGATTTTTACGTATTCTTACAAATATTATCGCCATCGACAGTTGGATTTCATGCGTTACATGCAATTATTTATTTATTTATTTATTATTTTCATCAACGGCTAAATAGCCTTTTACAAGAACATACAAAATAAACTAGTATAAACACGTTTAATACATACATATAATAATATTATAAAATAAAACAAAAAGAGATGTATAAATGTACGAAATATCTACCAGAACATTTTTTGCATATTATATCTAAACATTTTTTAAGAAACAAATATCAAAAACAAAAAGAAACAAAAATAGCATATATAAATTATATACCTAGGTATAAAGTTAATTCAAAAGTGTCATTAAAAAAGAATGAAACATAAAAACAGTTGAAAAATAAGCCATGAAACTAAATATAAATTCAAAATAAAAGAGTAATTGATAAAATAATAATAACATCTTATAGGGAAATAAAATTGACATTTTGCATCAAGAAATATTGATGCAATAAGTTTCTATATTTTGTCAATAACAAGTAATAAATATCGCCTAGACCAGAGTATGCATTACCCAAATAATGAAGCCGTGCTATTGGCGAGTAATATTGTTGCAGTGTACGTGTGTTAGAATAGTAAAAAGGTACCGTTTGCCTGTTAGAACGATTTGGCGCATGGTATGTAATTTGTTCAATAAGAGCAGGGCTATCAAAACTCGAATGTACCATTTTGTGTAATGTAATTAAATCAAAAATTATTCTACGGTCAGATAACTTTGTTAAATTAGTCCAATGCATAGTGAGATTATAATCCATTAGTTCTCTGGGTATGTTCATTTTAAAATTTATATACCTAAGAAATTTGCGTTGTACTTTTTCAATTAGTTGAACTTGATTATTATAATATGGTGACCAAATTGTTGAATTATATTCCAAAATGCTCCTTACAAGTGATATGTATAACAAGCGAATACTATATGTATCTGTAAACTTTTTTGTGATACGTATTATAAACCCTAAGATCTTTACAGCTCTGTTTACTATGTTAGTAATATGACAAGTAAAAGAAAGTTTCGAATCAAAAATGACACCTAAATCGTTTATTTCATCTACTGAAGTTAATTGTATCAAGTCTATATCATAATCATAAACCAGGGGATTTTTTATTTTATAAAACCTTATTACTTGACACTTATTTGCATTGAGAGAAAGTTTGTTACACTGACACCATTCAAATAGCTTGTTCAAATTTTCCTGCAATATAAGGCAATCATCATGACTTTTTATTCTTTTAAATATCTTTAAATCATCCGATTTAGTGCGAATAACTGTATAGATACAGCATGCCTTAATTGGATACTCTCATAAAGGATACTGCAATATGCATTGAAGACAAATTAATAGTTAAGATTTTTTCAGGAGGATTTAAAGATAATGTGAATTTTAACGGGTAAATACGGGTTTTTATAGAAACTTTTATTAAATAGGTATTGCATATTAAAAGAAGCGGACTATTTCTTATCACCATACGTTCTGATTATGGAGCCTAATAAACTCAATCATGCTGAGATTGTATTTTGAAAAGTTTCATCACAACGTATCTGTCTGCTGTGTTTCGATGTACGGCGTGTTTATTCTACTTTATCGATTGTAGATTGTACTCATTCGATTCATTTTAAAATTTACAAATTTGAATATATAATACTGGCTAAGACCCCATTAGATTATATCTGAATAGTGCTTCTGGATTTTTTATCTGTCAAATTTTTCAATGTGACCTCAAGCTCAGGAATCTGGAAATTTGTTTATTTATTTTAAAATTGGTAAAAGACACACCATTTTCATAAAATGACATCGTGTTCATCATAAAATATTTAAATCAAAAATAATTTAACAAACTCATTTCATGAAAGTGCGAAATATTTTCCTTACAAAATTTGAATACTTTATGGAGCCACAACTCAATCGTTAATCATAGATAAGGTCCAATTACTTAACAAATTTAAAAACGTAATGATTTACCTACGGTCAAATTTTTAACCCCTGCGCAATCACTTGTTTACGCAATATTTTCTTGCCAATATTCTAACTTCGTATCTCTCAATAATAAATTGTTGATGACAAAATAAATGATCGTTTTGACAAGGAGATATAGAACCTCGAAGAGTAGATATAGAATTACACCCCCTAATATAGGCTGTCTCTGTAATTTCATCCTACACACGCGTCAAACGTACTTTGAATAATTTTTGAGGAAATTTTCGTATTAAAATATCAAAGTGGCTGTAGACGAGACAAAGATGGGTCGGGGAGTGTCTGTTAGGGGAAAATGGTGAGCCTAACCAAACCTTACTTTCGTCAAGAGTTCAATAAAAGACGCAATAAAACCCTCGATAATGGACAAACTTAACACCTGTTTGGGACTCGCCGACAAGTTAGTAGATAAAATTTTATTTGTAGTGGATGAAATTAAGTGGAAAATAAAAAAACTAGTGGTTTGTGGCCAACGCTATACTCCACACCAGGGGTCGGCAACCTTTTAGCTGTGGTGTGCCAAGCGACTCTACCAATATGATTCAGGGTGCCGCCTTAATTCTAAATTATATAATGGGGTTCTAGAGGAGAAGAATTTTATACCAAATTTATCTTTAAAACATATCTATTAAAAAATAACATAAAATTCTAACATAAATTAAATTTTTTTAATGCGAACCTTGTCCCTGCACATTTTTGCTTAATATTTCAATATCAGGGGTATAATTTGTGACTTTTAATTTCACACAAGATTCTGAATGTTCAGTTGTTAAACGACTTCTTTGTGGACTCAAAATACGTTTCATGTGAGAAAAAATTTCTTCACAGAGATATGTGGAACCAAAAGCGGAAAGGAGAGCACATGCAATTTTCTTTAAACAATTAAATCTTTCCGGCAATGACATCCAACAATTTAATATAGCAGTCGATTTTTCCATAGAGTCATCTTCCAGATTTTTTCGTAATTCCTTAAATTTTGTTTTCCATAATTCTGAAGATATTAGTTCGATAAGTTCCATTTCAAAATTATCAATATTCATCCACTCAAAAATTGAAAAATCAAACGGGATTATTAATGGATCTATTAAATCTGGTTTTATGAGGAAGGAAAATATAGGCACATGAGCTTCAAAGTCTTTGCATCTTCTGGAAAATTCATCTTTAAGTGCTTCAACGTAGGTTTTAAGTTCATCTTTGTCTATGGTCGATTAATTTGCAAGCGCTTTAACATTTGGGAAGTATTTGTAGGTACTAGTATTAATATCACATAAAAATATATTTAATTTTGTAGCAAATCCTGTCCAATATTCAAAAAGTTCGAGCACAGTTTGGCGCTTTCCTTGCAATCTTAAGTTTAGTTCATTGAGATGTTTAGTTATATCAGTCAGAAACATCAATTTGCATGACCATTCTTTATCGTTCAATTCGGGGAAATGTTGTTCCTTTTCATTAAGAAAAACTTTAATGTGTTCCAGACATGACACAAACTTATTCAAGACATTGCCTCGACTAAGCCAACGAACATGGCTGTATAAGGGGAGGTCAACATATTCACTTTCCATTTCTTCTAAAAGAGATTTAAATTGCCTGTGTGTCAATGAAGAGCGAGACACTATGAAATTAACTATTTTAACAACAGTGTTCATTACAGGAGGCATCGCTGTGACGAAATTTTGGCAACTAAACTTTCCTGGTGTATTATACAATGGAAGTTCAATATTTTATGTCCAATATGATTTTCAAGAAGTTTGACAAATCCTCTATCCTTGCCAACCATTGCAGGTGCGCCGTCAGTAGTTACACAAAATATTTTTTTGATATCAATGTTCTTGCTATCAAAATAATTTATGAATGAAGCAAGAATATCCTGCCCCTTAGTTGTCCCAGACAGAGGAATCAAATTGCACAATTCTTCATAAACTTGACCTTTATCACAATACCGTGCAAATACTGCAAGCCGCGCAATATCATTTACATCGGTACTTTCATCAACAGCGACGCTAAATGCAACAGCTTCTTGTAATCCAGAATTCTGTTTTGCTGTTACATTGTCTGCCATTTCAGTTATTCTTCTTTCAATTGTTCGCGCAGAAGCCGGTATTTCTCGATTTCGGGATAATATGGTTTGTTGGTTAGGTAAATCGCTAAACAACTTTTCAGCACTTTTTATAAAGATTTCTGAATGAGCGGGGGCGTAACTTCCCGCTCAGTTTTGTTGGGGATGGAATCATGTATGTGTCAACAAGTCAACCGAAGAAAGCCTGTAAATCCTTCTGCGAATAT